>LPNX010314665.1:349424-414174 GCA_001517045.1 Pseudotsuga menziesii | reverse complement strand
CAAAGCACATATTGAGGTATCTTGCAGGGACAGTGGACTATGGTCTGGACTACAGGGGTTCGGATGGAGTTGGCTTGGTTGGGTTTACAGATTCAGACTTGGTAGGTTGCGTGCGGGTTCGGAAGAGCACTTCCGGTTGTTGTTTCAGTTTGGGCTCGGCAGCAGTGTCGTGGTTCAGTCGGAAACAGAGGTCCGTTGCATTGAGTTCTGCTGAGGCTGAGTATATGGCAGCCAGTCAGGCTACTTGTGAAGCACTGTGGCTTCGCAAGCTTTTGGTAGATTTGTTTGATCAGGAGCTTAGGCCTACGGTGATCTACTGTGACAATCAGAGTTGCATTCAGCTCTCTGAGAATCTAGTGTTCCATGACAGGTCAAAGCACATAGAGATCAGATACCATTTCATTCGAGACTACGTTCAGAGAGGGGCAGTTGAGCTTCGGTATGTATCCACTGATGAGCAAGTTACAGATATCCTGACGAAGTCTTTGGGGAGGGGAAAGTTTGTCTTCTTCGGTAAGTTTGCAGAGATAAGTTGGGAGTGGTACGGAACACCTTCCTCGGTAAGAGGGAGTGTTAGTTTTTGTACCTAGGCAGATGTTCCCTAGGTGACTTTATTTTGCCTAAGTCACTTTAAGAGGGAAAAAGGAGACCCTCACATTAAATGTCACTTAATGAGACTTTATAAACATAAAGTCACTTTTTGATAAATTTAAGTGAGTGAGTAATTTTATTTATGTGAATTAAATAAAAGGGATTTTTACTCTCATTGATTCTCATCCGTTGGATTAGATCTCTTTTCCACCGTCGGATTAGAAACTCACTTAGGGTTACTCAAAAAGGCTGAGGGAGGCAAAAGGGCATTCACTTTTCATTTTTTGTATGAGAAGAAGAGAGAGCTGAGAAGGAGGTCGAGCTACAGCAAGGGCACGATTTTCTAGAAGAGTTTTTGCACAGAAATCGAGGAGTACAGGGCATTTATTGCAGGCACAGATTTCGAGAAGAGGTACGGCCTACATTAATTACAGTACGGCTGCATTTAATATTGCACAGTCTTCGAGGGAGTACGGCCTGTTAGTTTGGCTGTACGGCTGCATTAAATACAGCACAGAAATCGAGGGAGTTAACAACATTTATTTGGCACGGTTTTTGATGGAGTACGGCCTGCATTAAATTGTTGGCACGCAAATCAAGACAAGGTACAGTACATTTAATTGCTGGTACGGATTTCTGAACTGTGTACGGTCTGCAATTTATTGGCACAGAAAACGAGGGTGTACGGCTGCTGTTTGCTGGGCACAAGTTTCCAGATTTTGAGATAAAATCTGTGGTGGAGATAAGTTGTATTTCTACTATATTTCTGTCCTTTATTTTGCTGAAGAAAATAAAATATCTCTCTCTCTCTGACTGGTTTTCCCCGTGGGGGTTTTTCCAGGGCTTATTAGCCAAAAATCTCTGAGTATTAATTTATGGTGTGACTGTCCAAATGTTTATTTCAGCTTGTTAGTAGTTTACTGTGTGTTTAAAATTGTTCAAAAAAAATTTTTTNATTAGCCAAAAATCTCTGAGTATTAATTTATGGTGTGACTGTCCAAATGTTTATTTCAGCTTGTTAGTAGTTTACTGTGTGTTTAAAATTGTTCAAAAAAATTTTTTTAAGTAGCTTCAAGCCTATGCAAAATCGGCTGAAGTGAAAAACATTAAATGTTCATTTAAACCAGCAAGCAGTAAAACTTAGTTTTCTACAAATAAGACAAAAATTATGACTTTAGCAGATTTCTGAAGGCACAGGTCAAGATGTTCTTAATGCTTCACAAGGNTTCATTTAAACCAGCAAGCAGTAAAACTTAGTTTTCTACAAATAAGACAAAAATTATGACTTTAGCAGATTTCTGAAGGCACAGGTCAAGATGTTCTTAAAGCTTCACAAGGAAAGCTTTATCCCCAGCCAGAGCCAGATGTTATCCCTATGGTTGTTTTTCATTTTTATCCTAGGGTTTTATATTTTTTCTTTATTTTGAGTCCATATCTTTAGTATTACCTTATTTCTTTTTTATACTTTTGTGTGTCATGGTTTCTATATTTCATTGTGATTTGTGTGTCGTATCTTGTTCTGAATGTTCTGCCATCAAATGAAGATTTAATACCTGACAATTTGATTCTGTTAGAAGTTTAGCTAATCCCTGGCACTTTACCAATTTTGTTGGTTTAATATCCACATCATATTCCATAACCTTTGATATCCATCTACCTCTTTTTCCCTCACTGTCAGGTTGTGCTAAAATCTCCTTGACTGCTGAACTTGGAATATATGCCAAAATCTTGGAATGTAAAACATATATTCTAAAAAAATTGAGAGCTTTAACTAATGCATATGCTTGTTTTTCCATTGTATTAAATTTAAATTTAAGCTCTGAATCTCTTAATGTTTTACTGAAAAAAGAAATTGGTTGTTCCAAGCCATCTGAATTCTTTTGCAATAACATAACAGCGATAGCATCTTCAGATGCAAATGAAAAATTGCAAAATCCTTTGTATAATCTGGAGCTATCAACACTGGTGTTTCTATTAATGCATGCTTTATGGCTTCAAATGACTGTTTAGCCTGATCTAACCATTTAACTTCCCTATCCTTCTTGAGCATCTCAGTGATATGTTTGATCATTTCTGCGATATTAGGAATAAACCATCTTAAAAAATTGATTTTTCCAATGAAAGATTGAATCTCCTTTTTATTTCTAGGATTACTAATTTTTAAGATGGCTTTTACTCTCTCTAGATCTATTTTGATTCCTTCAGCAGAAACAATATGCCCTAACAACTTACCTTCTGTCATAGCAAAGTGAGACTTTTTTGGGTTTAATGATAAACCAAATTTTCGGCACTTAATAAAAATCTGTCTTAAATGTTTCAGATGATCTTCATCAGACTTTGAGAAGACTATAATATCATCTTGGTATATTACTACAAATTTTTCATTCTCCCTCACAAAGGCTATATCCATAGCCCTTTGAAAAGTGGCATCTGCGCTCATAAGCCCAAAAGGCATTTTATCATACATAAAAGTCCCCCATGGAGTTGTGAATGCTATTTTTTCTCTATCTTCAGGCTATACTGCAATCTGGTTATAACCAGAAAAACTATCAATCATTGAAATTCTATGAGATCCTACAACTCTTTGCAAAATCTGATCAATTTTTGGTAATGAATAATTATCTTTCAAACAAGGTCTGTTCAAGTTGCGGAAATCAACACAAAGCCTTATTTCTCCATTTTTCTTACGTACAGGCACCCAATTTGCAATCCATGATGAATATCTCAGAGGTACAATAATTTTTGCATCTAATAATTTATTTACATCCTTTTCAATTATTGGCAGTAATGCTATGTTAAGCCTTCTAAGTTTTTGTTTAAAAGGCTTAGTATTTGGTTTCAAAGAAATTTTATGCTGAATTATGCTAGTGTCATAAGTTCTTAAATCTTGATACGACCAAGCAAAAATGTGCACAAATTCTTTCTGCAAACCAATATATTTTTTCTTTTCCTTCTCTGACAGTGATTTTGACATTTTTATCATTTTACACTGATCTTCAGAACTAATGTTATAATCTATAACATTCTCTTTAGTGGTTTGCAAGGTGGGCTTCAACAACGTATCATCCTTTGAAAAANATTTTTATCATTTTACACTGATCTTCAGAACTAATGTTATAATCTATAACATTCTCTTTAGTGGTTTGCAAGGTGGGCTTCAACAACGTATCATCCTTTGAAAACAACCTCCAAGAGGAACAAATCCCTTAGGAATGAAATTTCCTTTTAATTCAACAATCTTATGATCAGCTATTGAATCATTTCTACAAGGTTCATTTTCCATTAATTCAAAATCCTGTTCTTGATCAACTAAGTCATCTGAAAATTCACCTATTCACTCCAGAAATTCTTTTATCTCCTAATCATCATGAAAAACTTTCCAATGTTTGATGTCATCTGCAACAGATGGTCTATATCTCACATCAATTGGATACTTCAAATGTGTTACTTTTGGAACTTTAAAATAGGCTGCTGCTAAAGCTAGGGAATCAGCTATTTCATTATATTCTCTTGGAACAAAAGTTATATTGAAAGCTATAAAGAAATTATCAGTTAAATCCCAAGCCTCATTTCTATAAACTTTCAATAAATACTGCTTTACCTGGTAAACACTCTTTACTTGCTGAATTACTAATTCGGAGTCGCCAAACATAGCAAGCTCTTTAATACCCAGGTCTTTTGCTGCTCTTAATCCAAGAATCAAAGCCTCATACTCAGCAGTATTATTGGTATTTGGGTATATCTGGAGTCCCCTTTCGCCTAATTTAATCCACTGATTTTTCATATTATCTTAAAACGTACCAAGAGACATTTGCAAAACATTCACTCCAAGCACATGCAAGTACATTTGATTATTTTGTGACTCCATTTTAAGGCATTGGTTATTTGTTTAATTCTTTCGATATATATATTGTGTGTCAACATTGTGCTTACTTGTGCTTATTTTTCATCTTGTCATCTGTGGTTATCAATTTTTAATTTCAAACTCCTAAGCAACTTATTCAATTTAATACCATCATACTAAAGTAATTAGCCTTAGTAACTTAATAAAGTCTACCCCCCTTGGCTTCGTTAGGAGTTGAGCCTAAACGGAGGAGTTAAGAACAAGGTGACAGCCTTGACTCGAGACTTGCCCCCAAGGACACACTGAGTGGCTTGAATATTTTTGCCACGTCCCCCCCAGGTGTGTGAAAGGCGGCAACACTTTTTGGCGTCATTGCCGGGGATAAATCTTTTTATTCCTGAGTACGACTTAGCTTAACTTTTTTCTAAACAACTAAAAAGATAAAAAAAATTGATTGATCTTGTCTTTAAAAAAACATAAAAATTAAAACTCAATCCATCTGGCGATTCCACTGTCTAACATCCCTCCAAGAATTTTTACCCGAAGAAACCGCTAGCAATTATTTAATCGTCTCCCTAATCCCAAAAGGTTTATTAGAGAAAGATTGAATAGGAAGATTTCTCGTAGAAACCTTGAAAATTTAGGAGACCAATCCCTCTCAGATATCCATCACATATTTGTAGAGAGTCATATTCACCAATCTCAAGAAATGATGGAATTCTTCAAACCCCTTGACTTTTCTCAGATAGCAGGTGCCCCCCATGACATTCCAAATGATGCTATCAAGAAGCTCCCCATATTTTAGGGAAATAATGCCATCACTGCCAAGTCTGGCCTTTGAAAGTTTGAAAAGCACCTAGTCAGTTATTGCAATGATGCTGCCCATAACCGTGACGATGTCAAAATGAAGCTCTTTGCTTTATCCTTAGAAGATGATGCTGGAGAATGGTACTTCGACCTAGATGATGATTCATATAAAACTTTTAGTGGATTCCAAGATGGTTTTAGGATGAAATGGGGAGAAAAGAAGGAACCAAGACATCTGCTTGCTGCCCTTCATAGCATAAAGAAGATGGAGAATGAAACCATGGATGAATTTAACACTAAATTTAGGCGTGTGGTTGGGGACCTTCCTAGAGACATCAAGCCAAAAGATGCCTCTATCCTCATATCTTATATCGAAGCTTTCACCGGTGACTTAAGGTACCACTTGAGAGACAAAGAGACGGCCGATCTAAAAACTGCCCAGGAGTTGGCCGAGAAAATAGAAAAGAATATGCAATCTTTAGGCAAGTCCAACATTCCAGGTTACACTAGGGGAAACACTTCCTACAACAAAGAGACCAAGAGCAAAGCTGTTGAATCAGAAGAAAAGGGAACTTCTAAAGATCCCATGGAAAAGGTGGCGGACATGATAAAAAACTTGGTTACTAGTCAAAACCAACAAATGGCCAATCATGTTGCACAGTTGAATCACATGCAGAATAGAATAGTGACAATGGAAAGGAATAATGGACATAGGAACTTTCAACCCAAGCAAAATCAGATGTATCAGAAGAAAGCCCCTCAGCAAGAGCCTAGGATTCCAAACAGTTTAGACTCAGCTAACATGGTAGAGGAAGTGATTCAATGGTGTAGACCTTGTGAACAATTCCACCAAGAAAGCACTTGTTATGTTGCAAATCAAGTCATGGAACATGGACTTCCCGAGGTTAGTAGTCAGGAAGCAACTTCAAGCAAACCTGATCATGTATACATGGTAGGCCAAACCTACCCTTTGTCAAACCAGCATTGGCAGCAAGCCACAGATTACAATTATGAGAAGGACCTCCTTTCCAACTTCTATGGTGAAATGCCTACTCCAGAAAGAATTCAAGAAATGAAAGAGGCTAGATTCAAGGGTGCAGTTTATCGAAGGAAGGAGAAGTCTTCACGAACTAAACAGTACAAACCGAAGGTAACCACTCCTCCTCTCCCAGATCCCCCTGTTATCCCAAAATCAAAGATTGACATGGGAGAATGGTTAAGTAGTGCTAAGGTCTCTGTTTATGCAACTGATGTCCTTAAAATTCTTGGTCAAAAAGAAAAGTTGTTTAAAGCCATAGAGGATAGTCAAATTAAATCTCATGATGTTGTCAAAGAGGATCCTCTCCCTAATAATAATGCTATATTTGAAGCCGAACACATTGAACCTATGGATATGCCTATAGTCCTCAACAGTGTTGATTTGAAAAGAGAAGACCACTCGCCTTTTTATGTCTCTCTCTTAGTTGATAACCTTCTCCTTCATAACTGCATGTTAGATTTAGGTGCTTCATCAAATGTCATGACAAGAAAAGTAATGGAACAGCTAAATCTAAGGATCACCCGACCCTACCACAATGTTTGTGCAATGGATGCAAGAGAAGTTGAAGTGGTAGGGATAATCTTAAATCTACATGTTAAGTTGGCCAAGTATCCTAACATCGACATGTCGATGGATGTGGTAGTGATTGATGTGCCAGATAATTGGGGTATGTTGCTATCCAGAAAGTGGGCCACAACTCTTGGTGGGTACATTCAAATGGATTGGACATATGCTACTATACCTGCGTCAGAAAACACTAGGGTGATACTCCATAGAGAGAAGCTAAGGAAACGGCATGTAGAAAACCCTAAATATCCTGGAAATGAATTTGTACATTGCACTGATAACTTTGGAAACTATGCTATCTTGTCAAATTTCATGGCCCCTATTGAGGAAGACATTAAAGATGAAAAGATAGATGAGGTTTGGAAAATATACTTTGACGGGGCCTATTCTAAAGCCAGAAAGGGTGCGGGCATCGTGATCATCTCTCCTTCAAATAAAGTCTACAACTTTGCTTTCAGGTTAGAGTTTGAAGCATCAAACAATGTAGCTGAGTATAAGGCATTGCTTCTAGGGTTAGAAACCGCTAAAGACATGGGGATAAAGATGTCGAACATAAAAGGTGATTCAAACTTAGTTGTCCTCCAGATTAAGAATCAGTATCAGTGCAAAAATGACAGACTAAGGAAGTATAGAAATGCCATATGGGACACCATGGAATGGTTGATGCACTTAACATTCAAAAGGTACCTAGGGAAATGAATGGGTTAGCAGACAAGTTGGAGGTAGCAGCATCCACCCTCCAGCCTTCAAATGAAATGATTAATGGGAATGGAAAAATGGAAATTAATTTCAGACCTTCAATTCCAGATAATGTAGATCACTGGTAGGTGTTTAAAGATGATGAGCAACTCTTGACATTCATCCATAATCTCCAGGAATTTGAAGGTTGCAAGATCAGTTATCAGCAGGAGGGTAAAGACTATCAAGAGTGCGAGGATAATGTAAGGAATCACATCCCGAGTAGCCTTATAGCTTTTGAAAATCTGTTTGATCGACAGGATCGTCATAAAAAAACAAAAAGAATCAATAAAAATTGGGGATTATATGGAAATAAACATAAGAACGGATAAAGACCCCAAGTTAATAAAAATTGGAAAAGGTACTTCGGAAAAGGAAAGGAACAATTTGATCAACTTAATCAAAGAATATAGAGATGTGTTGGCTTTCACTTATGATGAATTTGAAGCCTATCGAGAAGATGTGTTTCAACACACTATTCCCCTCACAGAAGAGGCTAAGGAGGTCAAGCCTTTCTGACAAAAACTTAGGCGAATAAATCTGAAGTTGGCACCCATTGTGCAGAAGGAGCTTCAGAAGATGTTAGCAGCAGGGATCATAACACCTACAAGACATTCATCGTGGTGCTCCAACTTAGTTGTTGTCAGAAAGAAGAATGGGTCAATTAGAATATGTATAGATTTCAGAAATCTGAATACATCATGCCTTAAAGATAATCACCCATTGCCCGACATGGAAACATTGCTTCAAAGAGTAACGGGATCGGGAATGATGTACATGTTAGATGGCTTTTCCAGTTATAACCAAGTGTTGGTAAATAAAGAGGATCAACATAAAACTACATTCACCACACCTTGGGGCACCTATAAATTTTTAAGAATGCTTTTTGGCTTATTAAATGTTGGTGCCACCTTCCAAAGAACTCATAGGCAAAATAATTGAAATATATCAAGATGACTTAACTATTTTCTCAAAAGAAAGATCCGACCACATAAGTCATCTTAGGCAAGTTTTCATAAGATGTTGAAATTATGGTATTTCCTTAAAGCCTGCCAAGTCAATCTTTGGGATTGATGAAGGCAAGTTGTTGGGACACATCATTTCTAAGGATGGTGTCAAAGTCGATCCTGAGCGAGTTGAAGCCATTAAGAAAGTCCCCTTACCTCAAAATCTTAAAGCTCTCCAGTCTTTCAATCGTCAAATTAATTTCATAAGGAGGTTCATCCCAAATTTAGCAAAACCAATGAAGCCTCTACAAAAATTGTTAAAGAAAGATGCTAAATTTGAGTGCACAGATGAAGGGAAAGATGCTTTCAAGTCTATCAAAGATGCCATATCCAAGTCCCTAGTCTTGATCAGTCCAGATTATTCCAAGGAATTTCAGATATTTTCATTTTCCTCGGAGGACACTATTGCTGGTGTTTTGCTTCAAAAGAATAAGGAGGGACAAGAGCAACCTATAGCCTTTATGAGTAGAGCCTTGCAACATTCAGAGTTGAAGTATACCACCATGGAAAAACAGGCTTATACTATTGTCAAACCCCTTAAACATTTTAGAACTTATGTAGGATACTTCAAAATCATTGGGTATGTACCCCATGCAGCTGTCAAGGATATCATGTCTCAACAAGATTGTTTAGGAATCAAGGGTAAGTGGGTATCAAAGATTCAAGAGTATTATTTAGAGATAAAATATACTAAGTTAATTAAGGGACAGAGTCTTGCAAAGATGTTGACCCAAGGAAATAAAAAGGCCTTAGGAATAATCTGCCAGAACAAAGTGTATCAGACGAGCTTCAGAGATTAGAGCAGCACCCTTGGTATGCCGACATCATCTTTTTCCTCTGTAACCTTACATGCCCTAATCACCTACTTGGCCATAAAAGAAGAGCATTAAGGTTAAAAGCAACTAAGTATTGTTTAACAAAAGATGGTTTGGGTTGGAGAAACCCCGATGGTTTAATACTTAGATGTGTTGATGAACCTGAGTCCAAAAAACTCATGATTGAGTTCCATCCAGGATTTTGTGGTGGACATTTTGCAGCAAGAACAACCGCCCATAAAATCCTTAAAGCAGGCTACTATTGGCCGAACCTTTTTTCAGATGTGCACAAGTATGTCAGAGTTTGCCCCCAATGTCAGTTGTTCACTGGAAAGCAACAAATGAAAGCCTTGCCTTTAAACCCAATAGTAGTCCAAGCCACTTTCCAGTAGTTGGGGCTTGATTTCATCGGTAAATTCAAGGATAATTCGAGCAATGGTTATTCTTGGATACTCACTGCCACTGATTACTTCGCCAAGTGGGTAGAGGCGATACCCACCAAGAAGGCAACCGATGCTGTAGTCATGGATCTCTTAGAAGATAAGATTATCACAAGATTCTGTGTGCCAGCCAGAATCATCACAAATAATGGCCCGTGCTTTGTTTCCTCTTAAATGTCATCCTTTTGTTTCAAGTACGGCATTGTCCTATCCCATTCATCCAACTATTATCCCCAAGGAAATGGTCTAGCTGAGTCAAGTAATAAAAACTTAATGACCATAATCAAGAAAACTGTGGTGATAATAAAAAGGCTTGGGATAGCAAGATCAAGTTTGCATTATGGGCCGATAGAATCACAAAAAAAAATTCAACCGAAAGGAGCCCTTTTGAACTTGTCTATGGCCTAGATGTCACCTTACCTATCCACTTAAAGCTTCCAATGTATCAGCTTCTCCAGATCTTTAGCTCAAATCAGGATGCCATTCAGAACAGAATCAACCAGTTGATCGAGTTAGATGAAAGTATAAGAAATTCCCTTGACCAAAGTATCAAAAATTCAGACAAAGTCAAGAGAACCTTTGATAGATCTACTTGGCCTAGATCTTTTCAAGTAGGTGACACAGTCTTGCGTTGGGACAAACAGCGGGAGAAACCTGGGAAACACGGAAAGTTTGACAGCTTATGGTTGGGGCCATATATCATTGATGAAGTAGCAGGAACAAATTCTTTCTATCTAAATGACCTAGAAGAAGAAAGGTTAAGCCTACTAGTGAATGGATTTCTCCTCAAGATGTTCTTCGCCGAGACGGTTTGATGCCTTTATTGGCATCGGTGCTTTCAGGGCCAATTTCTAAACCTTGCCCTGCATGTATTTTTAAATTTCATGTATCATATTGTTGTATTATAGATATCGTTGTATTATAGATGTATTGTACCATAGTAATAACCTTGAAATTTTTCTTTTGTATATTAGTCTTGTAAAATATTGCTTTTTTGTACATCATAGACTAATTCTGTACATTAATCTGCTTTTACAGTTGGTTTCTTTCATATACATGTTACTGACAAGCTTTAATTGCTATGCAGGACCCAGAGATTTAGGAGTTCTCACATCCTCTTCTTTGATCAGAAGATTAGTCAGAGCATGTGTCCCTAGATGGAGCCAAATGTTACCACCTAAGGTGTACTTAGTGGTTTTTTAGCAAGTGAGCCTGGTGAACCGGACAAAGATGATTTGCTTGGACTTCAAAAGACCTTCAGAATTGCTTCTGGGAAGTGCTTGTTGTACTATATCACATGTGCATAACCCGTAAGGGAGTTGTAATAAAATGTTACAGTTGGTTTCTTTCATATACATGTTACTGACAAGCTTTAATTGCTATGCAGGACCCAGAGATTTAGGAGTTCTCACATCCTCTTCTTTGATCAGAAGATTAGTCAGAGCATGTGTCCCTAGATGGAGCCAAATGTTACCACCTAAGGTGTACTTAGTGGTTTTTTAGCAAGTGAGCCTGGTGAACCGGACAAAGATGATTTGCTTGGACTTCAAAAGACCTTCAGAATTGCTTCTGGGAAGTGCTTGTTGTACTATATCACATGTGCATAACCCGTAAGGGAGTTGTAATAAAATGTTACAGTTGGTTTCTTTCATATACATGTTACTGACAAGCTTTAATTGCTATGCAGGACCCAGAGATTTAGGAGTTCTCACATCCTCTTCTTTGATCAGAAGATTAGTCAGAGCATGTGTCCCTAGATGGAGCCAAATGTTACCACCTAAGGTGTACTTAGTGGTTTTTTAGCAAGTGAGCCTGGTGAACCAGACAAAGATGATTTGCTTGGACTTCAAAAGACCTTCAGAATTGCTTCTGGGAAGTGCTTGTTGTACTATATCACATGTGCATAACCCGTAAGGGAGTTGTAATAAAATGTTCTAGCATGATAGTGTCTGTAAAAGACTCGATCTCTTGGACTTTATTAATCAATCCGATCAGCCCAAAGTGTTTTTTCCCTTGGTTATTATTGGTTGTTGAATAAACGACTGATAATTTCTGAGTTTTTCACTCAATACCTCCAAAGTTGGGTGGTCGACTTAGCATTTAGGCCTCTTGAGGTTATTAGAGTCTATGTGTCAATGTATAAACATGCTAGGCATTATGGTCGAGTCATATGAACATGTCTAAGTCCCCCTAGGTTTTAATTTTTTTTCAGTTTTTTAAGTTTTTTTTAATTTTAATTTTTCCACAAAACTTAGGCTATTTTTTAATAGTCTAATTGGAAAATTTGGTTTTGTAATAAAAGTGGGCTCAGAAATTAGTTTCAGTGATGGAGGTGCTCATTTTCTAACTCAGAGCACCATGTAAACCCATAAACCCACTTTTCCTAAATTTTGAGTGATTTTCCCATCACTCAGGTCAGAAAACCCTAAAAATCAAATATTGATTATTTTAATTAATAAATTAATTAAATAATGGAG
The DNA here is from genome assembly GCA_001517045.1 of Pseudotsuga menziesii. Classification (NCBI taxonomy): domain Eukaryota; kingdom Viridiplantae; phylum Streptophyta; class Pinopsida; order Pinales; family Pinaceae; genus Pseudotsuga; species Pseudotsuga menziesii. The sequence continues at coordinate 401,849 of LPNX010314665.1, read as the reverse complement.
AAAATTCAAAATCCTAAATCAATGAGATTTGCTCTGATTTGACTGAAATCAGTCTCATCGGCTTTGGATTGACTAGAGCTGACCATTCCTTGACAGAAGGAGTTGATCTGGGTTGAACAGGGAGTGCACCACAGCATGCAATCTTGGGGATTGCGCCCTCTCTCTGTCCTCCACATGTGTGGGCCCATCTGGATGTGATTTGGTTGATGTTTTAGTTAACCGGTTGATGTGTCAGTCCGATTAGCTCTCTGATTGCCAGTTACACTCAGTCAAACTCAGATCAGACTCAGATCAAGCTCGGCTTGACTCCACATGCAGCTGCAGTCTCTCTCTCCTTGGGAATTGCGCCCCCTCTGGGTTAGGGTTCCAGTTTTTGTTACACATAAAGCACGGTTTTCCTTTTCCAAGCTAGTTAGAGTTGGATTGAGGAGTTGTTGCCATTGTAATACTGCTATATTTTTATTGTGAATAAAGAAGCTTTGGAGGCTATACCGTGTAGTGCATGTGTTTGTGTGGATTCCCAACGTCATGCTACTAATGTGGTAACTGCAATTTCTTTCCAATTTCTGTGCTGCTTTTGTTTTCTGGCTTCAAGGATTCGGTTGAATCAAGTAAGGGTGTCAACTAGGCAAGTAAGATTACTTGCTCTTGTTTATCCATATTATGTATGCTCAAGAATTTCATTTATATGCTTAAATAAGATTATTTTTGCATGATCTTTCATTTTTGTTGCTTTATACATCTATATCCAGATCTCACGAGGTGTTGTGCAGGCTTGTGTTATTTAGTTGCAGATTCCCGATTGGACGAAGGTGTGGATCAAGATTGACGCCATTCCTTATCCAAGAAGCTAAAGACTCTGTCCCTCAGCACTCCACAAAAGGGCCTCCTTTCAGCTTGTCCCATTCAAGCAACGAGCCGGCCTTCTCTCCTCTTCTTCTCTTTTCTTTAAAAAATTAAATCTTCCTGGTTACCTTGTTTATGCATGAGCTTCTAATTTTTCATACACAAAATATCTCATTAGATCTCATCCATAAGCATTTAAAAAGCTAGATCTCTGTTTTTCAAAAGTTTTCCATAAGCATTATAGATCTGGCATAAAGAAATCGTCCTTTTTGCATTGCATTTAAAAGAAAATTTGTAGTTTGCATGCATTAGATTTCTGTTTTCTGTTATAAAAGATAAATCCAGCAATCAATGCACATCACATTGGCTGCCCTAAAGGAAAGCCAAGATCCCAAGGAAAGCTTGCTTTCCTTGGTTCCTTTTTCACTATTTTCTTAACTAATTTTAACTTAGCTTTTCTTTTTGGTTAAAAGTAGGCTGACCCAAAGGTACTTTCAAAGTGCTTTTGGGCAAAAGAGGAGGAGCTTTCAGTTTAATAAACTTGCTGGGTTTTAGCAGGTTGTTATCACATATATGGTAGCCAGGCTACCATATTCTATTTTTCAGACATAGTACATTTTTCAACCAAATCTCTTGCATATGAGATGCCGAGATGAGCATTTCTTATGGATCATGATTATATTAGTGGACTATTGTACTCTCCCATGTCAGGACTAAGTCTCAGGACACTTAGATTTGAGGATCGATGTAGCCATTTATGTCATTTTCAGAGCAGTCATTGATGCCCAGTTTTATGTCAGTTCTTTCTCATTGGACAGATGGTGTCTCAAATGGATTATATTGCATGGTTATGACTTAGCATTTTATATTGTGTTATGGTTATTATTGCTTTTATACTGATTCTTGTGACATGTATTAACTTGTAGTATCATGATTTGGCGGTCATATTTATATGGACTTGGTTGTATATTGTACTATGTATTGATGTCCCTACTTAGACTTGGAAGTTCTTTATCTGTACTCATTGGTTTTGCCCTCCTTAGGGAGAATAGAGGTAGTCTTTCCCACCATTGTTTTGGCTTGCTAGTGTTGGCTCCATCATTCATTGTCTTCACCCATCCATTACCTTTCAGTTTAGTTTTCAACCCGACTGACTTCTTGACTTATGGCATGGAAAATCTTGTTCCCCGCTAGAACTTTTGTTGGACAAGCCTCCCTATTTATATTGTGTCTCGGCTCTGAGTTGGTGACAAAACTTTCCTTTGGTAAGTTGGATAGTATGCCTAAATCATTCTGGTCGGTTGTCCCGATGTTTGGCACTGTGCAGAATTCCCCCTAGTCACTTGAGATGTTGTTGGCTAAAACTGAAAGCTCATGTACTACCTATGTTGAAATTATTGAATATGTGCCCATGAAAAATGAAAATTATAAAACTGTGTTTCTTAACATATGTAAAGAGGGCAAGAGCAATGAAGTGCTAAAATACTCCTTGAAGAGTATAAGAAAAGGTCCAAAAAGCAATGACTAAAAATATGCTGACCTTATAAAATATGTCCAGGATGAAAGCTGCGATTATGCTTTTAAGCACTGGTGAAGTCCCAAAAGGGTCATATAGGCCAAAAAATGCCATGGAATAAAATGATGATCCTAATGAACTTGGATCAAGCTTGATGTAGACATGATGCCTAAGTTGAATAAGCATTCTCTAAACAACTCACCCATTTGTGAGGCACTGCCATTCCTTGTGTTGTTGTTTGTCTGACATTGGTTATAGTGAGTATTCCCTTTCCTTGTCCAAAGTGTCATGATGTTGAGTAGGAAGTCATCCTTTGCCTTAGCCTTGTCATTTCCACCCTTCACCCTTTACTAGCAAATTTCCTACAGCTATGAAGTGAGTATAATCTTGAAAGTCTAAGTCTGAGTAATAATGAATAAAGCCTTATATATGTATTGATTGATGTACCGCCAGTGAAATGAATGCTACTTGTTGTGATTGTTACTTGAATGAGTTGTAGAGCATGTCTTAACCTTTTTAACACTTGCAGCGGATGGATATAGTCTGAGTTATTATTGGTGTCTGATTATTCACAGATGGTTATATTGTTTATTGGATATGATTGATGATCAGATAGAGACCTATGAGGGGTATGAGTATACACCTTAGATAGATTTGGACTCTCTGAGTCTAATGAGACAGTTTATTTCTAGTTCCAGGCACTTACAGATGTGATCAGGCTCATTCTGCCTTTCTAATGCAATTTTTCTTCACAGATTGATATTTTTGAGCAGGAAGATGTTTCAGTTGGATCTCCTAGGGCATTGTATGGGCATAGGGGGGATGCAGCCACTTGTTTGTACCATAGTACCCCTATCCCAGAGAGCTTGGTGGGCTCAATTTGACAACGCAAGCACCCTAGGAGGCTGTTTTGGCAAGATCACGTTTCCCGAGGCAGATTAAAAAATGATTAAATGGCTATTGAAGAAATCAATTTGGGCTACAGAGACAAGGAAATGACATGGGATGAGTCATGAGGATGAGAGTGATGTCCTCCGCACTTTCTCCAGCAGTTGCCGCTCCTGTTTGGGCCCACATCTATTTTTGGGCATTTTTATATTATTTTCTAGAGCTCTTTTTGGGAGGCTCACGATTTCCTCAAGGAGGCACAAAAGTCAAAGAATTAAATTGTTATATTATTTATTGTGCCATGGGGACACCCAAAGGGAGTTAGTCAAACACTTCTTGGACCCACCATGTGCTTTTATTTATTTTTTGTTGAATGGGTTACCTTTATTTGGGTGGTTTAGTGCACTTTGGTAAATTATGGTTATATTGATCCATGTGTTGTATGTTGAGCTCATCTCAACCATTGATTAGAACATTTCATCTTTTAATCTTAGCCACTCGTTTTGAAAGTGGTTAGAATTTGGTTATGATTGAGGTTCTCTCATTTCTATTTAAAGGAGAGAACTTCTCATTTGTAAGGGATCTTTGGCTCTTGGATCTGAATAATAGAAAGACTTTTTTGTGGAAATTTTTTGGATCTGCTTTGCATCTGATTTGCTCAAATGGTGATTAGCTAGTCTTCAGCTTCCTATCATTATGGAAATTCTCGTGAGATCTATATTTTTTGTGGTTATCATTGTTTTGTCTATAGGAGGACGTTTTGGCTGGAGCGTTTTTGTAGGGGGACCTCTACTCACTCAGTTCTCTTCGTCTTGGATCAGGGGGGTTTCATTAGTTTCATTGTGATCTATGATTACTTCATTTTACTGTCTTGTAGCATTCAATTTCTTTATCTTGTATTAGCAAATCTGATATGGTTGACGTTTGCTCATGCATGGTAGGGGGTGCATTGGTGGCTTGGAGCTTGCATATGCCATAGAAATCATGGGGATCTTCTAGAATTGATCGAGATAGCAAAAATCGTCACTGTTACAGACTTCTACAAGCTTTTCTAGGTAAGATCTATCAAGTAAGTCTCTTCTTTTTTAGATCTTATTCCATTGTACCTTGCTTTTCTTCAACTTTTTCTGAAAACCCCTAAAGCACTAAAAACCCTAAAAATCAATAAACTTGGGAATAGTCTGATCTTTTGCCAAACCATTTTTGGGTTTCATGGATCGGGCCTCCCCTTCATCAATTCAACTGAAATGCTGGTCAAATTCCTCATAGTTTGACCTAGATCTGATTTTTAAGCAGAAAACTGCATAACCCCCTGCTGAAAAGTTGACCTACTAGGGTTTTGAGTTTTTCTGAATTCTGACTTCAGAGACAGATAGATCGGGTCCCACATAGCCTAAATCAACCCCAATGCTGTCCAATTGCTTGACCATTTGACCTAGATTTGAAAAATTTATTGAAACTGCCCTAGCGCCCTCACTGAAAACTGGACTTTTCCGGAAGTGATTTTTTTCTGAAATCTGACAAAATAGGTTGATAGATCAAGGCCCAAGCACTCCAGAACACCACCAACGCTGAGCTAGTTCTTCCCGATTTGCCCTAGATCTGAAAAATCTATTTTCAGCCTTCTAGCCCCATCATCTGATTTTGACTTTTCTAAATTTGATTTTTCTGCTGATTTCCTGATTTGGGCTTGTACATCAGGTCATCCTGACCTCTTTTCTCCTTCAACGCTGAGCCATTAGCCTCTAGGTGACCCTAGAACTGCAGATCTGTCCTTCTAAGCCCTAGCGCTAGCCTTCCATTGAGCTGGTTTTCCCGTACCTTAGCTTCTCCAGATCAATTACTTTTTGGGTTTGTAGATCAAGGTGTATCCCAGGGGTTCTCTGAAACGTTGGTTTACTGCAGACTCCATTGCTCAATGCATACAAGGCACTGATCTACTAGCACACACTAGCCCCATCTTGACCTCATTTTTACTCCTTTTGCCAACACCTACTGATAACTTAAGTCACCTATCCTTCACTGATTTTGTCCCCTTGGTACTAGGCAGTCCCAACTCTGTTCTTGCTCACCCTGTCACAGTTACGTTTTCCAAGACAGTGGTCATCCCCACCAGTTGCTAGTACCTAAACCCTAAAGCTAGGGTTTCCATTTACCTTACACCTTATGTACCCTAAAGCCCCATCTGATCTTCTTTTGGTGTCTAGGTCCGATCTCTCCTATCGGGAGTAGATCCAGGTCTCCCCCATTGTTGTTTTGGACTAGGATAACATAAAGTGAAGGTTGCCTTGATTGACGTGACAACCATCCATTTGGGAGTCTAGGCAGTCGTGGTTCCACCCCTTAGTTGCTTGCCCCTCTACCATCCATCTTGGATCCACCTCACACAGGCAACTACAAGATGGGTGATAACACAGGTATAACAGAAAAGAGGAGCTGTTGTTCGAAAGAGGCGTTTGGGCTATCCGAATCCCCCAAGGGGTCTCCCTTTTTTACTGTAATCTTTCATTTTTGCACTTTGTAAGTTCTTGGTTTCATTCTGTATAAGAACCAAGAGGAATCATATCAGTTTGTTGGTATTGTAACCACTGATAATAAAATATATTTCAGAATAGGCTCTTTCGAGCCCATTTCCCATCCCCCCTGGGGGGATTAATGTCCTTTTTTCCGTTTTTGCATTTTCTTATTTTTTTTCTCTAGATTAGTTTCATTTATGCATAATAATATACTTCAATTACTTTTATCATATCTTCCATATTACAAAGTCAAAGTAAATTTAATACTTACCCCACGACTTCCTAATTGACTCGAAATGGGAAAGAGATGCGTAGTAGGACTAATTAGAAAACTTGTGGCTTATTTCTTTTTTGCTACTTCGTAATTAATTTCTGCAAGCAATCTTTCTAAAACCAACCCCCTCCTTGATTCCTCGATTGAGGTCCAATTGTACCGAAAGAGGTTCCTGGAAGGTTTTATTTCTAATCAAAACACATCATTTAAAATTTACTAAAAATTACTAAGACTCCAGTGTGTATGCTCTACGTTTTGGCTGCAGTTCGTCCGATCAATCAAGCTGTATCAAAAGCAATGTGAGTGACTACATTAATTAGGTTTCACCTTCCCCAATCAACCACCATCAAGCAAAAATCCAACGCCTCGATCAAACCGTAAATGGTGGCAAAATACCCAAAGGAAGTGGGAAGTCCTGGACAGTGACCTCGAGGCGCCGATCTCTGTTACACCCTAGCGGGTGTATTATGAATACAGTCTCAAAGACTCCATTCAGCCCACACATTCCTTGCAGGTAGCCGTGAAGGTTTTATTTTTTGGACATACTCCAAGTACCCCTCAGGTATATCTGGAGTCCCCTTTCGCCTAATTTAATCCACTCATTTTTCATATTAACTTAAAACGTACCAAGAGACATTTGCAAAACATTCACTCCAAGGACATGCAAGTACATTTGATTATTAAGTGACTCCATTTTAAGGCACATTATTTGTTTAATTCTTTCGATATATATATTGTGTGTCAGCATTGTGCTTACTTGTGCTTATTTTTCATCTTGTCATCTGTGGTTATCAATTGTTAATTTCAAACTCCTAAGCAACTTATTCAATTTAATACCATCATACTAAAGTAATTAGCCTTAGTAACTTAATAGGGTCTACCCCCCTTGGCTTCGTTAGGAGTTGAGCCTAAACGGAGGAGTTAAGAACAAGGTGACAGCCTTGACTCGAGACTTGTCCCCAAGGACACACCGAGTGGCTTGAAGATTTCTGCCACGTCCCCACCAGGTGTGTGAAAGGCGGCAACAGCTCCTAAGGGTTGACCATTGGTCACATGGCTCCATATCCTATTTACGAGCTCTGGTGGCCTTTGCTTCAGCTATGAGACACTCATCTTCATTCAATGCCACTTTGGACACCCTCCTAGCCCTTCAGTCAGTGAGCACATGCTCTCCCTGGCCTTATCTCCTCAGAGAAAAGCTACCCTCCATGCCAGGCCTTTTGACGCTTTGAAGAGAGCGTTGAGGGATTTTATGGCATTAGAGGGGTTAAAGGTATAACGCCCTCCCTCTAGCTCACTCCAACCTTTTGTTCGAAGTGATTCACTTATTTGAGCGTATTTTGGCACCTAGGGGTACAAATACCCTAGGTAGCATACCTAGAGCCTACCTTAGGCCATATTTTATTATTATTTCTTTTAATTTTAAGTTGATATTTTCTAATTTCAAATTGACATGTTTTAAGGCATGTAGGTCTGGATATTTTGCAAAAAGTGAGTATGAGATCATATAAATAGATCTCCTCACTTTCATTTTAAAAACAGAACTTAAGGGATAATACACTGTGCATTTGTTTTACCCTTACTAGGGCTCTTTGGAGAGATGTGCCCATCTTCAGGAGGTTTTTTTGGGTTAATGCAAGTTTTTTTCTAGTAATTCTTTGGTGAAATTCTTTGCTAGGTGATGTTCTGATTTGTTGGATAAACACGAGCACTTGGAGGTGGGGCTTCTTATCTCTTTGTTTGAATGTTGGTGGATGTATATGTTCGTGTTGAAAAGTTACCAAGGAAGTGTTGTTCACCTTGTGTTGCCTTGGGGTGGACAAGAACACTTTAAAAAGGTGACCCCTAGTCATTTAAATTAATAAAGTGAGAAGTACTTTATATTTTTAAAGTCACTTTATTAAAAGTTAAGTCATGGTTTATCCTAAGTTCATATTTAATGATAAAGTCAAGTGAGTGATTAATTAGAAGGGTCTTCACTTTATTAAATGACATGAGGTGCACTAAATGTCATTTATTATTTATTTAATGAGCATTTATTGTGAACCCTCAATCTAATCTAATCTAATCTAGGCCATTGGATTGAAAGAGGAAGTTACCATGAACAAAAAGGGCTTGGGGAGAGGCAAACTGTATCTTTTGTTCACTTTCACAAGAGAGATTTTTGAGAAAGGAGAAAGCAAAAAGAAGAAGAGGACAAGGGTTTGAAGTGATTTCATTTCTGGAGAAAGAGAAGGAGAGAGAAGGAGAATTCTGCAGGTTTTAGAGGCACAAAAACCAAGGAAGAATCATTCTTTTATTTCAGCAATTTCAGCAAGGCAAACAGGATGTTTTCCAGGGCAGAATTTGCAATTTTGATGGCAGATTTTTTCAGCACGTTTTTCAAGGTGATTTCTGCAGAAAAAAAATTTCGGAAAAAAATAATAATAATAATTATGTCCGTACATCCGTACGGAATCCATACAGTCCATACGGAACTAGTCGTACGACACGTTTTTCGAGGCAGACTGTGTGCAGAATTTTTGTTGGGGTGTTTTTCTGGCACGTGGTTCGAGAAGAATAAATTCTGAAATTTCAGCAGGCCATTCAGGGATTGATTGGCATGTTCACCAAGGCATTTGGTGAAGATAAGTACTGCTGTATTTTTATTTAAAGTTTGCCTGAAAGAATAAAAATATCTCTCTCAAGAACAGGTTTTTCCCTTAGGGGTTTTTCCTGGACCATTTTGGTTAAAAATCTGAGTCTCTAAAAATTTCATGAGTGGCTGATTTAATTTTCTGCATTTGAAAATTTGGCTGTTAGAAATTTTCTGAGTTTATAAAGTTGAAAGAATCTCAGGTGTTTCTAAGTTTTCAGTGAAAATTTTTAATTTTTAAATATACATGCATATTGGGGTTGGGCATTAAACCATATGCAGTGATCTGAACTTGAAACCGGGTTGGGGTTTGAAAATTTTCATGGTATCAAAGCACAGTTAAAGGGCTGGAAATTACACTCAAAAAAGAAATTTCAAACTTGGAGAAATAAGGAAAAACAGAGTTTGTGAAGAAACAGGTTCTTGAACTCATTTGCAATGATGGCCATTGGTTTGAGGGTAGAAGACAGGTTGGATGGAGCACAGAATTTTAGTCCTTGGAAGGCTAGAATTGTACTCGTACTTCAAGAAAACGAACTATGGGATATAGTTGACAGCACTACTACAAATCCAGTGACAGTTCCTACAGATGCTGCTGCAAAGATTGTATTTGACAAGAAGGACATAAAGGCAAAAAGAATCCTTCTTGATGCGATAAAAGATCATGTGATTCCACACATCTCAGGTAAAAACCATGCTCATCTGATGTGGACAGCTTTGAACAAATTATACCAAAGTTCCAACGAAGACAGGAAAATGGTGTTAAGGGAGAAGCTGAAGGGTATTCGGATGAACAAGGGGGAGAACATGATTCCTTACCTTACCAGAATTACACGGGTTCGAGATGAGCTTGGAGCAGTGGGGGAAAAGGTGGTTGATGCTGAGTTGGTTCGTACAGCTTTGAATGGCGTGGCAAAGCCATGGACTGTATTTGTGGAGTCAGTGGTTGCTCATGAGCACATGCCTACATGGGATCGTCTTTGGGAAGATTTCATTCAGGAGGAGACCCGGAGAGGGTATATACATGGGAGTGCATCTCACAGCAAGGAAGAGGAGGAAAATGTGGCTTTGGCAAAAAAGGGGAACAAGAAGAAGAAGTTCAAGAAGGGTTCCAAAGGTGGAACCAAGCAACAGGATGGTGAGAAGAAGGACATGAGCAAAGTGAAATGCTTTGCTTGTCAGAAGTTTGGACATTATGCTGGACAATGCCCAAACAAGAAGAAGAAGAAACAGCTGACAGTAGCTTCAGCAGAGATTGATGAGTACGCTACTAGATTTGACAGATAGTTTTCTCTCTTTGCTGGTGGTTGTAGAGAGAGAGTATCATCTATCACCAGCAGGGACATTGAGGACCCGATGGAGCATTCCTTGATCGTTGGGCATTCACTGAGTGCTTCCACTACTCCCTTCGCATGGTATATTGACAGTGGAGCTTCGAGACATATGACAGGTGCACGGGATATGTTCACTGAGATTTCAAAGACAGGCTTGGAGTTAGAGATAGTGTTGGGTGATGATACAGTGGTGAGAGCAGTTGGACGTGGGACAGTCTGTTTTGACAAGGAGTCCATGCAGCCCATGTTACTGAGGGATGTCTTGTACGTCCCTGGGCTGAAGAAGAATCTTGTTTCAGTTTCCACTATTGAGGACAGAGGCTTTGGCATATATGTCCTAGATGGAAAAGTGTATATCTTTTCCAAAGCAGAGGGACCATCTACTTCATATGCGATTGGAGTTAGATGCGAGAAACTGTACAAGCTTCTCTTCCAGCCACATCATGCACTGGCACATACTGAGAGCAGCAGGGAGATATGTGAGTTATGGCACAGGAGGATGGCCCATCTTCATCATTCAGCTTTGAGGATGCTGAGAGACATGACTACAGGTTTGCCAGATTTCAGCACAGAGTAGAGTGGTGTGTGCAAAGGGTGTGCTTTGGGAAAGTACACCAAGACTGCTTTTCCTAGCAGTGACAGCAGATCAGAGGGAGTACTTGACTTGATACATTCAGATCTGTGTGGTCTCATGTCATCTGTCTCTTTGACTGGTTATGAGTACTATGTCATTTTCATTGATGACTACTCCAGGAAGACCTGGATCTACTTCCTGAGGAGCAAGAAGTCAGAAGAAGTCTTGAAGAGGTTCCAAGAGTTCAAAACTCTTGTGGAGAACCAAACAGGGAGAAGGATTCGAGTACTCAGATCAGACAATGGGGGTGAGTATACCTCCAAGGATTTTGATGAGTTTTGCAGGCAGGAGGGGATAAAGAGACAGTTGACAGTTCCTTACACTCCACAACAGAATGGAGTAGCGAAAAGGAAGAACCGTTCGATAGTGGGAGCAGCTAGAGCCATGCTGCATGATCAAAGTCTTCCTTTCTTTCTATGGGCAGAGGCCTGTAGCATAGTTGTTTATGTACAGAACAGGAGTCCGCACCGTGCCTTGGGGTGCAAAACTCCTGAGGAGATGTTTACCCAGAAGAAGCCTGAGATAGGCCACTTTCATATTTTTGGATGCCTTACATATTCTCATGTCCCTTCTGAGAAGAGGACAAAGTTGGAGGCTACTGGGGAGAAAGGCATCTTTGTTGGCTATGATGAGACTTCTAAAGCCTTCCGCATATACCTTCCTGCACAGAGGAGAGTTGTGGTGAGGAGGGAGGTGAGATTTGAGGAGGAGCGGGCCTTTAGAAAGTCTCTAGAGTCACAGGAGGAGCAGCAGCAGAGTACTACTTCACAAGTTACAGCATCTTAGAGTTCAGTGAGTCAGGGCACAAGGTCACAGGTTTCAGGGGTGACTGAGTCACAGGTTACATGTTCATCAGTTTCAGGTACTCAGTCTACAAGGACTTCTGGTACAGGGACAGGTTCACGGATCACAAGTTCACAGGTGACACCTTCACATGATTCGAGCTCTTATGGTACAGGTTCAGGTTCACCAGGTACAGGATCTCAGGCCACATGTATTTCTTCAGGGAGACAGGTATCAGATGAGGAGGTACAGGAGGAGGGTCTACCATAGGAAGCTACTTCCAAGAAGAGAAAGCCAAGTTGGCTTAAGGAGCTTATGAAGGAAGCTGAGGAGTCTGTGGGGCCACCCAAGAGGGAGGTCAGAGAGAGCAAGGCACCAGAGAGGTTTTCCAGTTACATGGCAGTGGTGACTAGCTTGCGTGAGTCCAAGCCTTCTACTTATGAGGAGGCATCCCCACATCAGGTTTAGAGAGATGCCATGATAGAAGAGTACAATTCCATCATGAAGAATGGAGTGTGGGAGATTGTTCCGAGACCGGAGGGGAAGTCAGTTGTGACTTCCAAGTGGCTCTATAAAATCAAGTATGCTGCGGATGGCAGCATCGAGAAGTACAAAGCTCGGTTTGTGGCACGGGGGTTCTCACAGGTAGAGGGAGTTGATTATGATGAGACCTTTGCACCAGTTGCTAGATTTTCTTCGATCAGAGCAGTGATCTCCATTGTGGCACAGATGGGTTGGAGGATTCATCAGATGGATGTGAAGACCGCTTTTCTCAACGGTCTTCTACAGGAGGAGGTTTATCTGGAGCAGCCGCTGGGCTTTGAGATACATGAGAGAGAGTCTCATGTTTGCAGGCTCAGGAGATCCTTGTATGGTCTAAAGCAAGCCCCTCAGGCTTGGTACTCGAGGATTGATTCTTCTCTGCTTTCGATTGGGTTTCGGAAGAGTGAGGCTGATCCCAACCTATATTTCATTGTGGTTGGAGGTGATTTGCTCATTCTTTTGCTATATGTTGATGACCTGTTTATCACAGGGGAGGAGCACCTGATTGTAGCATGCAAGAAAGACCTTGCTTCAGAGTTTGAGATGACAGATCTTGGGCTGATGCAATACTATTTGGGGATAGAGATTTGGCAAGAGGATGGACATGTTTTCCTGGGGTAAGGAAATATGCTGCAGATATTCTGAGGAGATTTCGGATGGAGGATTGTAGACCCATGTCCACACCCATGATCACCAACTGGAAGAAGCTTCCTACTTCTGAGGGAGAGTTGGTGGATCCTACCTTGTATCGTCAGCTGATTGGATCGTTGATGTATCTGGTCAACACCAGGCCAGATTTGAGTTTTGCGGTGAACACTCTCATCCAGTTCAATGTAGAGCCCAGGAGTGTGCATTGGATAGCCGCAAAACATGTTTTGAGATACCTTGCTGGGACAGTAGATTATGGTCTGGACTAGAGGAGGTCAGATGGAGTGGGATTGGTTGGTTTCACAGATTCAGATTGGGCAGACAGTGTTTCGGATCGGAAGAGCACTTCCGGTTGTTGTTTCAGTTTGGGCTCGGCAGTTGTGTCATGGTTCAGTTGGAAGCAAAAGTCCGTTGCTTTGAGTTCTACTAAGGCTGTGTATATGGCAGCCAGTCAGGCTAGTTGTGAAGCATTATGGCTTCGCAAGTTGATGGTAGACTTGTTTGATCAAGAGTTGAGGCCTATAGTCATTCACTGTGACAATCAGAGTTGCATCAGGCTTTCTGAGAATCCAGTGTTTCATGACAGGTCTAAACATATTGAGATCAGATATCACTTCATCAGAGATTATGTTCAGGGAGGAGCTGTTAAGTTATAGTACATTTCTACTGATGAGCAAGTGGCTGACATTCTCACGAAGTCTTTAGGAAGAGGGAAGCATATTCATTTTAGGGACAAGTTGGGAGTGGTGAAGAACAGCTTCCTCGGTAAGAGGGAGTGTTGAAAAGTTACCAAGGAAGTGTTGTTCACCTTGTGTTGCCTTTGGGTGGACAAGAACACTTTAAAAAGGTGACCCCTAGTCATTTAAATTAATAAAGTGAGAAGTACTTTATATTTTTAAAGTCACTTTATTAAAAGTTAAGTCATGGTTTATCCTAAGTTCATATTTAATGATAAAGTCAAGTGAGTGATTAATTAGAAGGGTCTTCACTTTATTAAATGACATGAGGTGCACTAAATGTCATTTATTATTTATTTAATGAGCATTTATTGTGAACCCTCAATCTAATCTAATCTAGACCATTGGATTGAAAGAGGAAGTTACCATGAACAAAAAGAGCTTGGGAAGAGGCAAACTGTATCTTTTGTTCACTTTCACAAGAGAGATTTTTGAGAAAGGAGAGAGCAAGAAGAAGAAGAGGACAAGGGTTTGAAGTGATTTCATTTCCAGAGAAAGAGAAGGAGAGAGAAGGAGAATTCTACAAGTTTCAGAGGCACAAAAACCAAGGAAGAATCATTCTTTTATTTCAACAATTTCAGCAAGGCAAACAGGATGTTTTCCAGGGTAGAATTTGCAGTTTTTATGGCAGTTTTTTTAGCACGTTTTTTGAGGTGATTTTTGAAGAAAAAAATTCGGAAATTTTTTTTTATGTCTGTACATCCGTACAGCCATACGAAATCCGTATAGTCCGTACGGAATCCGTACAGTCAGTACGGAACTGGTCGTACGGCACGTTTTTCGAGGCAGACTGTGTGCAGAATTTTTGCCGGGCTGTTTTTCTGGCACATGGTTCGAGAAGAATAAATTCTGAAATTTTAGCAGGCCATTCAGGGATTGATTGGCACATTTACTAAGGCATTTGGTGAAGATAAGTACGCTGTATTTTTATTTAAAGTTTGCCTGAAAGAATAAAAATATCTCTCTCAAGAACAGGTTTTCCCTTGGGGGTTTTTCCTGGACCATTTTTGTCAAAAATCTGATTCTCTAAAAATTTCATGAGTGGCTGATTTAATTTTCTGCATTTGAAAATTTGGCTGTTAGAAATTTTCTGAGTTTAAAAAGTTGAAAGAATCTCAAGTGTTTCTAAGTTTTCAGTGAAAATTTTTAATTTTTAAATGTACATGCATATTGGGGTTGGGCATTAAACCATATGCAGTGATCTGAACTTGAAACCGGGTTGGGGTTTGAAAATTTGCAGTTCGTGACTAAATGGTAGCCCTAGTGCTACATTTCCTCTTGGAATATGCCATTACCAACCTTCTTATCACCTTAGCAAGATGAGATGTGCCTCCTTGTGAGGGTCCTCTAGGGTTTTTACCTTAGTTTTTTAGGCTAGTTGTTTGAACTAGGATTCCTTCCTCTCTAGGTTGGCCATCCTCCCTAGATGCCCTAGGCTGGGTAGGGCTTTGCTAGGTAGATCTCCTTTTGTTTTCACACATTTTCTTTTCCCAAACGTACTCAATAGGGTTAGATAGATTGCATTTTACGTGGTAGATTAGGGTAATTTTAGGTCTGCAATTTTATGTTAAAACCCTAAAAATAAAAAAATAAAAAATTTTGCACTTTTGGGCCTCCCTAAAATTTCAGCCACCTTCCCTACAAATTCTCCCTGGCGTCTAAAGCCCTAAAAACCCTAAGGCAAAATTATAGGAAGCTCTAAAATTCAAATTTTCCTAAAAATAAAAAATATGCCCTGAATCTTAACCCTAAACTGTCCCAAAACCCTTTCCTTTTCCGTCTTTGAACTCAAACTTTCTTTCCCTTGCTTCCTTCACCTAGCAGCTCTAGGGCTTCCTCTTATCCTACCCTTGGCATCCCACTTCTTGAAAAAATTGCAGATTGCAATTTTTTTGCAGACTGTTAAAGCAGCCCCCTCCTAACACCCCCAACAGCCTTCCCTGCTGATGTAATTGTAAGTTCGGAATGTATTCACTTGTATATCTTATGTATTGTACCCCGATGTTTATTCCGGGAAGTGTTTGTAATGTATTTGAGTCATGTCATGCCCCGATGTTCCTATCGGGAGATTCAATAATGTAAACAAGTCATGTAAAGTCATTGTGGGTAACCCTCCCATTGATTGAGGGTTAAAGTCCTTGCAGTTGTGGGGCCCTAGGGTTATTAGACTCTCCTAGAGAAGTTGGCCCTAGTGAGTTATTGTCAAGTCGGGAATTAGTATAAATAGAGAGTGAGCCTCTCTATTTAACACACATTCACACACACTCAGTTGTAGCGCATAACTGAGAGAGAAGAAGTTGTTGGGACAAGAGAGAGAGAGACTACTGCTGTCAGGAGATCATCTTACTGTTTTTGGGGTTTTTCTTTTGGTGTTGGTTCTATCTTTGAGGAAGTTGCAAGGTTTTCTCCTTTATGGTTTCCCCAAGGAAAAACTTTGTGTTCATTGTCTCTTATGTTTGATTGTTGTGCTTGCTATTCTCTCAGTTAAAGATCCTAACATAATGCTAGCTTAAATGATAAAAATCTAACATCGTATCAGAGCTAACCTGAGAAGAAGACATTGTGCAGCTGCGGAAACTAGGGCTTCCTACTTTTTGGATCTCTCTCCACAGATTTTCAGCAAAAGAAGGTTGGGCTGACTCTCCTCTCTAGGGCGCATCTTTCTGTCGAAGCAAAATCTGATTCTGAGTATTTTCAGTTTTTGACCCGACACTGCTGCCAGAAATTAGGGCTTTCCACAAAAGTGGAATTTTTGAGTGAGCCCAGGCCTGGGTTGATCTCCTCCCCAAAATCGAAGTTTGGAGATCAAGATCAAAAATTTTGGTTGGACAGAACTTCGGGAAAGTCAAACCCTAATCTGCTCCTGAACTAGCTCTGCAGAAATCCAGCTCCAGATCTAGTTCCGACATCTTAACCTGGTAAGATCTAAATCTTTTGTATTTCCATTTGAGGTTCTTAGTTAAAGATGTCTCATCATACCAAGCTTGATGAAAAGCTTGAGGGAGCTGATATCTTCCGAGCCTGGAAGTATAGGATCTCCCTCGTCCTGGAAGAAAATGAGTTCGACTCTTACATCAATGAAGAGGTTTCAGTTCTAGAGGGAGATGAGGCTAAGGCCTTACACAAAAAAAAGTTGGTCATAGCTAAGAGGATTATTGTTGATTCAATCAAGGATCACCTCATACCACAGGTGTCCTCCCTAAAGACACCTAAAGCTATGTTTGATGCCCTGACCAAACTGTTTGGAGGAAAGAACATAAATTGAAAGATGACTTTGAGGAACCAGTTGAAGAATGTGAAGATCCAGAATGCGGAGACCATACAGGCATACTTCAGAAGGGTCTCCCAAATCAAAGAACAACTTGAAGCAGTGGATGAAGAAGTGGAGAATGCAGAGATTGTAATGACCACCTTGAATGGTCTCCCTAGTGTTAAAACTCAGAATGTACCCAGGTTGTGAAAGGTAGATCCCAAGGTAACAGCAAAAACCACTTTAGAATGTATTTCTGACCTAATACAGTCAAAGAGGGATCTCTCACTATTTACAAAGTTTTTATACTCAAGATATTCAATCAAAGGCAATCAGAAGGTCAGATTTCTGATGAGACAAATAGGACAAGTTTGTTTTAAAAGACTTAGTAGGACAGTCATGGAGGAGACCATTGGGCAATGGAATCAATAATTAGATCTGAAATAGGTTGCAGGAGGTAGGGTTTTGAAAGTTTATGAACAGAGGCAAGGTAGGCACCATTTCCTCAGTCTTAGGTATTAGCAGGTTGATTAGTAGACAAAGGGAGACATTCCATCAAACAGAGCACCTAACTAGGGTGAATTCTGCAAGACTTTAGAAGAAAATATTTTGAAAATGCTTGAACAATGGACCTAGAGCATACAGGATGAATTCTAGCCCATAAAAACTAATGCTCAAGCATGAAAGCAAATACAAAATGGAGTGGGAAACAGGATAAACAGTCATATAAAGAAATTACTTACTGAAGAAAAAGGTGGCACAAGAATTTCTGACATGAAAAAGATTTTACATTCCTCCTCTGCAAATTTCATTCATTTACTGAAAACGTGAAGCCATTACAATGTAGAGTCTCTCCGCTCTTGAAAATCCTCTCTAAAACTATCAATTACATTTTAATTTATATAAGAATAACCTCTACCTAACTTTGAATTCAAAACCTAACTGAACTCTAAAAATAGAAACAGTTACAACAACGTTTCTCATGCATATCTCTAATGGTGACAGCTATTTGAAATCTGGGAGAGGTTTTTATAATTGGACATGTGCCCAACAAAACCCATGTCTTCATTTCTCCAAAATCATCTCAATCTCCTCGAAATATTCCTTTGAAGCTGATGACTCAAAAATTGTAGATTTCTGGAAAAATGACTTGTGAAGATATTTTAAATTCTCCCAACCTGTGATTACTGTGTAAAAAATGAAGGAGGTTTTTTATTATAGGCCTGTTAAGAATAAAAACCTCTCTCATTTTTGTCGAATTAAATTCCATTTGTCCAAAACAATTCTTTGAATTTGTTAGCTGAAATAGTCTTTTGGAAAACATGAAAAATAGCATGTACAATTGACTTTGTTGCTGCTAAACCATAGCACCTATGTGAAAACTGAAAGAGGTTATTGTGGATAGATATGTTGTGAAGAAAAGCCTCTCTCAATTTCTCAAAATTCATCTTCATTTGATGTAAACAATTATTTTAATTTGATGACTAGAACAGTCATTTTGACATCTGAACATTTTCCCTCTGAAGATGACTTTGCTGCTCCCAATCTGTAGCATCTGGGTAAAAACTGAGAGAGGTTATTGTAAATCACAATGTTATGATGAAAAACCTCTTTCAGTTTTTGAAAATTCTTCTTTGTTTGCTGGAAACAGGTCGTTGAATAAAATGACTAAAATAGTCATTTTCAGAAAAAATATGCTATGTTGCTTCTAAACCTTGAATTGTTTAACTGTAATTCATAAATAAAGAACATATAGCATCTATCCTTGGAAGATCATCTACTGTAAGAGCAATCCCATGAATTGATTGATCAAGGTAGCCATATTTGTTAATAGTGTCTCCAAACACTTGAATAATCCCAAGCTTTGGCACACTCTCCACTGTAAATTTTGTTTGTAAGACTTTAAACACATACCAATACCTTCACGAATGCTCTCACTGTATATATTTCTGCAACACTTCTGGGCTAATGTTCTTTTTGGGCTTCTCTTCTGCATTGTTGAGTGGTGGCTTCCCTTTTCTTGCTCTATTAAAATCAATTTTCATCTCCTTGATCAGATTCTTTATCTTCACTATTTTCCCTGTGACTGTAAACATATAAAAGTTGACGTTGGAAATATGGCAGACTATCTCCTTCCTTTCGCGCAGCACACAAATGAAATAATTTTTTAAAAACCAAGCCAACTTTACATAATGGTCTATTTCGGAGCCTTCACTGAGTTGTTTTTCTTAAACCATTTTTCTCCACGGAATTCACCAAAAGTTACCACGTGGAAAGTGGTTTAAATTCCGCTACCATCTTTCCAATTTAACCACCTCACAACTTTACTCTCCGGAAACACTAATACCCGTTGATGAGTTTTCACTTTTTACATTAGCCATTGGATTATTATATGTGCTAGTGGTTTAATTATACCTTAAGAAAAGTAATAAATCTTGTTTAGCGCTTAAACCTTCATTAAGACTTGATTTGGTGAATAAGAGGCCGCTTTTTGACTTTGGAAAAAATATCCAAAACTATATAAGTTTGAATATAAATAAAATAATAGGTTTATAAAACCCATTTTATAAATTTCATTCAAAAGTTAATAAAACTTTTTGCACCACTTGTGAAAAATTTATTTCTCTTTTTACCTAAAATTCCTTTAAGTTCTCTTCTTTGCCAACTTGGAAATAGCTTAATGAGAAAACTTTGGAAACCAACTCAATCAGCCATGAAAACTTAAAATTTTAAAGGCAATAAGACCAATTCCGACAAAAATAAATTTAGTGCTAACACCTAGGACATGGGACTCTTTCATTCAAGGGATATGTGCCAGAAATAAGCTAGTCAAGTTCAGCAGACTATGGGAAGAATGCTCACAAGAAGAAGCTTGGATCGCAGCTCGAGAAGAAAAGGTGGGAAGTGAAGATCAAGCTCTCACGGTACACTCCAAGAAAAGCAGAAGAAACTCTCATCACTCCAAAGGTAAACACTTCCACCAGAAAGATAACACTAGAAGAGATTTATCTAAACTCAGATGCTATACATGTGATGAAAAAAGACACTTTGCCAGAGATTGTCCTAGAAGCAAAAATAGCTCTCACAAGAAGAAGGGAAACAAGAGAAGACATCATGCTCATGCTGCAGAGGATGATGAACCTTCCACAAAGAGAATCAGACAAGAAAGTGATGAAGAATATGTGTTGATTTCCGCTCTCACAGGAACTATCTCACATGGAAGCAATGATTGGCTTATAGACAGTGGTGCTTCCAAACATATGACGGGATTCAAAGAATCCTTTGTGAAACAATCTGAACATGAGTCACCTCACAAGGTGCAACTTGGGGATGACTCTCAGTATCCAATAAAAGGTAGTGGTGAATCCTCCTATAAGCTAGACTCTAGAAAGTCTATGAAGATGAAAGATGTATTGTTTGTACCAGGACTAAAGAAGAACCTCCTCTCCATATCTGCATTGGATGCAAAAGGCATGAGGGTTGCTTTTGTAGATGGCCAAGTTCTTATGTGGCCAAAGGGAAAGACTATTGATAATGCAGTAGTGATTGGGGAACAAGGAGGTCTACACAAATTGAAGGGCCAACCAGAACAAGCTTTGGTTCATGACTCGGTAGAACCAAATGAACTTTGGCATAGAAGACTTGCACATGTGCACTACAGAGCACTACCACTTGCAAGCAAAGCTGTTGAAGGTCTTCTAGAAATACAGACAAAACATGATGGCGTCTACAAAGGATGTGCGAAAGGAAAAAACACAAAGAAGACATTTCCAAGTAGCGAGAGCAAGGCAAAAGAAATCTTGGAAATCATCCACTCCGATGTATGCAGTCTGATGTCATCTAGTTCATTAAGCGGGTATGTATACTATGTTTCTTTTATTGATGATTTTTCTAGGAAGACATGGATATACTTTATGAAGAACAAAGATGAAGTATTCAGCAAGTTCAAGGAATTCAAAGCCTTGATCGAGAACCACACAGAAAAGAAGATCAAGACTTTTCAATCAGATAATGGCGGAGAATTCACATCAAATGAATTCAAAGAGTTATGCAAAGATTCAGGGATTAAGAGGGAGTTAACCACTCCATATAATCCACAACAGAATGGGGTTGCAAAAAGGAAGAATAGAACGATCATGGAAGCTGCAAGGACCATGCTTCAAGATCAAGATCTTCCCATGCATCTATGGGCAGAAGCTGCTTTGAACAGCGGTGTATGTATAGAACCGTACTCCATACAAAGTACTCGAGAACAAGACACCTCAAGAAGTCTTTTCCGACAAGAAACCAGAAGTCAGCCATTTCAGAATATTCGGTTGACCAGTGTACATACACATTCCGAAAGAAAAGAGGACAAAGTTAGATCCTTCAGGAAGGAAGGGTATATTTGTGGGATACTCTGAAAGCTCGAAGGCTTACAGAATATACTTCCCAGGATTCAAGAAGATTGACATCAGTAGGAATGTAACATTTGACGAAGACTCGACTTACAACAAATCCAAAAAGAGACCTGCTAAAGAACCTGAAGAAACAGAAATACCCAAAAATCGTGACACAACCATGAACGAAGAATTTCAAGAAAAACATCGAGAATTAGAAGAACCTCAAGAACCTGTAGATCCACCTCAAGAGAAGAACCCTCACAAGAGGAAACCTGCTTGGGTACGAGAGGCTATCCAAGGTGCAGAAACATATGGGGCTCCAGAAGAAAATCACTGAGAAAGGAAAAGAACCATGTCCTGCTCCGGTTATGTAGCCTTACTATGTGACTTCATCGATAAAGAACCTTCCAACTATGAAGAAGCGGCAGAAAGGAAAGAATGGAAGGATGCTATGATCGAAGAGTATCAATCGATCATAACGAATGATGTCTGGGATATTGGCCCAAGACCAGAAGGGAAGTCTGTTGTAACTTCCAAATAGATCTACAAGATCAAGCATGCTGCAGATGGTAGCATAGAGAAATATAAAGCAAGATTTGTGGCTCGTGGCTTCTCCCAGAAAGAAGGAATAGATTATGAAGAAACTTTTGCACTAGTAGCCAGATACACTTCCATCAGATCAGTACTTGCTCTGGCTACAGTGATGAAATGGAAGATACACCAAATGGATGTTAAGATTGCTTTCATGAATGGTGTAGTGGAAGAGAAAGTGTATGTGGAGTAGCCACTCGGTTTTGAGACACATGATAGGGAACTCATATGTGTAAATTGAAGAAAGCCCTGTACGGTTTAAAACAGGCACTCAGGACATGGTACGGCAGAATTGATAGCTTTCTATCCAGTTTCTGCTTTACCAAGAGTAAAGTAGATTCCAACCTTTACTACAAGGTTGAAGATGATAACCCAGTGATACTCCTACAGTATGTAGATGATCTATTTATAACAGGTATGGATGGGTTGATTGCTGATACGAAGAGGAAGCTTGCTGCCGAGTTCAAAATGAAGGACTTGGGTATGATGCACTATTTTCTAGGCATGGAGGTGTGGCAGAATGCAGATGGAATTTCCCTGGGACAAGGGAAGTATGTGGTAGAGATCCTGAAGAGATTCGAGATGATGGATTGCAAGGCCATGACCACACCTATGGCATCAAACCTGAAGCTATTGAGTGATGCTTCATCAGAAGCGGTTGATGCCACAATGTATCGTCAAATGATTGGATCCTTGATGTACTCAACAAATACGAGACCAGATATTTTCTTTGCTGTGAACACCTTGAGCCAGTTCCTGACAGATCCGAGACATGTTCACTCGATTGCTGTTGTTGAATAGATTGTCATTGATGTCAACAGGTGTGTGTCAGTGTGTCTTAGTGCTCCTTGAGGATCCTCTGAGGGTTGAGTAAGTGTGAGTGTCAAAGGAGACCTTTTGACTTTGTCCAAGGCCAAGTCTGAAGCCCTTGGAGCCTTTGGGACAATGGCAAAAGCCCTGAACACCCTATAGAATGGTTAAGTACCCCCAAGTTGGTTCGATGGTTCCCTAGTTGTGTCATTGGTTCCCCAGCACCACAGCCATGCCCTATTAACCTAGAATGTGTTCTTGGTGGGTTGAAGAAGTTGCAAGAGTCTGAATGACCCTTTCAGTGGTCATTTGCGTGTTATAGAGGTCATGGTACCCTAGGAGAAGCCTAGGCACCCCACCGTGATGGTTATGCGTCTTTACTTATGGTAACTCTAATAACCTAACAAACTACCCTAAAAACCCTCACCCTTGGTCCCTAAGCCTGTATTCTATCCTTTGTTATATGCTATGCTCTTAAAAACACTATTAATCTCTTAATGGTAACCATTGCACCTTTAAATTAGTCCTTGAGGCCCTTATGAAGACCCTAACCTAAAAACCTAATGTTATGACTAAAGGAAAGACTATTAACAATTAAAAATTAAGTAATGCTTAACACTTTAATAAAGTATTAGTTTATGAATTTAATTAAAATAATAATCAAGTTGTAATTAATAAAATATTTTTTAATAAAAAAAAGAAGAATAATTTTTTTTTGAATCAAGTTGGCCCCATAAAGTTTTTGTGTGAATTAAATTAACATTTAATTAAAACCAAAAAAAAAAAAAAATTAGCCTAACCTAGGTCGGCCCCAACAATTTAGCTTCAACGCATATAAATAAACCTTGGTTATCATTCATTTCATTAATAAAAAAATTTGTTGGAAAAAGTTTGTCTGAGATTTTCGGGTATACTGAGGCAGCTGCAGTGGAGTAAGACACTGAAGTTACAACTCTGAATTTTTGGGTATCACTAAGGCAGCCGCAGTGGAGTAAGACACTGAAGTTATAGCTCTGGAATTTGTGTATGACTAAGGTAGCCGCAGTAGGGTATCTACAGTATCTCTCTGAAATTTGGACCCTTCTAAGGAAATTCGGTGGTGAAACAGAGTTGAATTAGAAGACTGTTTTGGGCAACAGCAGTGCATAAGTTTTGAAGTTTGATTAAGCTGTGAAATTCAGGTACACTGGACTGAGGCTGCCACGGCTTGATATTTTGGCACCTTATCTCTGCCTTTCTGGTGTCTTTTATCTCAAGTTAAAAATGCAGCAAGAAGTCTGATCTTACCTTGAACTTTGAATTAACCCTTTGAGGTACTACTTGACTGAGATCTAAATTGAACAGTGAAAGCTAATGTAAGGTATGTTAAATGATGATTGCACAGTAAAATGTTTAGCAAGTCGCAGTGGTGAAAGTGTTGTGATAACTGTGTTGATGGCTGTGATATATTCTTAACTGTAATGACAGTGATGGATCTACAGTGAAGTGGAGTTGCCATAGCAGTGTTACCTTGACATTGATCTACTATGATAACAATGATGATATGTAGATAGTGATGATAGTGATGCATTGAATTGACAATGGTCTCTTATAGTGATGACAGTGATTGAATTGACAAAGATCTCTTAGATGCATGATAATGATGAATATACATTGATATGGAGTGATATGTTTTGACTCCTGAGATATGCTTGATGATGCTTACACATTCTCAGTGATAAGTACAGTACAGTCCAAGGTATGTTGACATGATGATGGTGTACAAGTATTGTGTGAACAGTATTAAATGAATACAGTGGTATGATGATATGTATGCTATTCACTCTGATTTGATGATACTGATGGCATGATGCTTGCCATGGTGTGATGACATACTTCTATGCACTATGATGTGTACTTATTACATACATATTACATGTTGATGATGAGTGCACATACTAGATGATGATAGTACTTACTGATTGATGATGGTTCATACTTGATGACATTAACGCAAACTCTATGATGATGCATGTCTGATGATTGTGTATAGAGCAGTGTGTGTGGTAGTGATAAGGCTAACTTGGCAGTAAACAGAGTGCAAAGGTTATAAGCAGCAAAGTTTGGTGCATGACAAGTCCACAGGTTCGACAATCTTCTTCTTATCAGGGTGGCAGGACGGGGCAAGGAAAGGAGGTCGTAGCCTCCTTCCTGTGGAATCCGGAAAACTAGGGAGTGGCAGCTTCCTTCAGGTCGTAGCCTGTAAATCAGGGGGTCGCAGCCTCCTTCTAGTTGAAGCTGGAAAATTGAAGTCTATATAATAAGGGAGTTGTTCCTTCCTTCCAGTGATTTCTGGAAAACTATTTTTAAAAAGGCTTCTGTGGTTTTACCCCCAAAACTTGGGTTTCCACGTTAAAAACTATTGTGTCCTGTGCATCTTGTTATTTTTATACACATTGATGATGTGCTGTGATTGGTGATCAACAGCCTGCTTTTGATTAAAGTTTTAAAATAGTACAAATACTGATTCACCCCCCTCTCAGTGTTTCAATAGCTGCAAAGCATATTCTGAGGTACCTAAGGGGTATAGTTGATTATGGGCTCAAGTATGAGGCGAATCAAAAGATTAACATGGAAGGTTATGTTGATTCAGATTGGGCAGGCAGTGCCATTAATTTAATAGGAAGAGCACTTTAGGGTGTTGCTTCAATATGGGATCAAGTGTGATCTCTTGGTTTAGCAGAAAACAGTCTTGCGTGGCACTGAGTACAGCTGAATCAGAGTATGCCGCAGCTTGTTCAGCTAGTTGTGAGGCAGTATGGCTGAGGAAGCTACTGTCTGATTTATTTGATCTCCAGTTGGATACTACTTGTATATATTGCGACAACCAGAGTTGTGTGAAGTTGTCTGAGAACCCGGTGTTCCATGACAAGTCAAAGCATATCGAGATCAAATATCACTATATCAGGGATATGGTGCAGAGAGGAGCAGTGAAGCTCCAGTATGTTGCGACGGACGAACAGATAGCTGATGTGTTGACTAAGCCATTAGCCAGAGTGAGGTTTGAGTACTTCAGGGAGAAGCTTGGTGTTCTCCAGATCGAGGTTCCCTCCAAGGGGAAGTGATGAGTCTGTGATCCATTCTGACATGGTGAGAGGATTGGTTCCTTCCATGGTCAAATATAAGGGCTAAGCCATTCTGTCATGGTGAGAGGATTGGTTCCTTCCATGGTCAGATGTGAGTGTTGAGCCATTCTGAGGTGACTGTGAGATGTGTTTTCACATGATCAAATATAAACACTGAATGCCATTCTCTGAATGGAGGCACCTGGTCAATTACCAGGTATACTCAGTCTAGAGCTGAGGGCCATTCTGATGTGATTGAGGGATGTCTTCCCACATGATTAGATATAAGTGCTGAAGGCCATTCTCTGAATGGAGGCACCTGGTCAGTTACCAAGAATACTCAGCCTAGTGCTGAGAGGCCATTCTCTAGGAGAATGGAGGCACCTAGTCAGTTACCAGGAATCCTCAGCTTAGGGCTGAGAGCCATTCTGATATGATTGTGGGATTGGTTCCCACATGATCAGATGTAAGTGCAGAGCCATCCTGATGTGACTGTGGGATTGATTCCCACATGATCAGATATAAGTGCAGAGCCTTTCCCCGGATGACAGATGGTGTGTCCTATCATGCCGACGGATGTAAGTGCAGAGCCTTTCTTTGGATGGTAGATGGTGTGTCCTGCCATGCCAGTAGATATAAGTGTTGAGCAGTTCCTTGGATAGTAGATGGTGTGTCCTGCTATGCCGGAGGATACAAGTGTTGTGCCTTTCTATGGATAGTAGAGGGTGTGTCCTGCTATGCCAGTAGATGTAAGTGCTAAGCCTTTCCATGGATAATAGATGGTGTGTCCTATCATGCCAGTGGATGTAAGTGCTGGGCCTTTCTGACATATATGACTGGATTGGTTCCTCTTATAGTCAGATGTGAGTGCTGGGCGTGCCTTTCTGACATGGTGTTGGATGTGTTCCTCTCATGGTCAGATGTAAGTGCTGGGCGTGCCATTTTGACTTAGGGTCAGATATAAGCGCTGAAGAAAACCTATATGGAGGCTAGGCCTACAACCAGCATGAAAAAGGGCTAGCTTTGTAGAACTTCCTATGACGAGAAGAATCAAGAGATAGCACCAGTGATGATGACCCAGTGATAATCCAGATCGAGTGATGATCCAAATCCAGTGATGATCCAGCAGTGAAGATCCAGATCGAGTGATGATCCAGATCCAGTGGTGATGATCTAGATCCAATGATGATCCAGATCCAGATGAAGATGACGAGAACTCGATGATGATCCAGATGATACAGAGAAGAAGACTTGTGCTGATAAATTGTGTCGAGAGAATACCTTCCTAGTTAAGAGGGAGTGTTGATGTAATTGTAACTTCAAAATGTATTCACTTGTATATCTTATGTATTATACCCCGATGTTTATTTCGGGAAGTGTTTGTAATGTATTTGAGTCATGTCATGCCTCGATGTTCCTATCGGGAGATTCAATAATGTAAACAAGTCATGTAAAGTCATTGTGGTAACCCTCCTATTGATCAAGAGTTAAAGTCCCCGCAGTTGTGGGGCCCTAGGGTTATTAGACTCTCCTAGAGAAGTCGGCCCTAGTGAGTTATTGTCAAGTCGGGAATTAGTATAAATAGAGAGTGAGCCTCTCTATTTAACACACATTCACTCACACTCAGTTGTAGTGCATAATTGAGAGAGAAGTTGTTGGGACAAGAGAGATAGAGACTACTGTTGTCAGGAGATCATCTTACTATTTTTGGGGTTTTGCTTTTGGTGCTGATTCTATCTTTGAGAAAGTTGCGGGGTTTTCTCCTTTATGGTTTCTCCAAGGAAAAACTTTTTGTTCATTGTCTCTTATGTTTGATTGATGTGCTTGTTATTCTCTCAGTTAAAGATCCTAACATAATGCTAGATTGAATGATAAAAATCTAACATTCCCTAGGGCCCTAACCTACACATAGACAAAACAAAGGGTTAGTTCACATAGACTGCTTGTTTGATTGAAGTCTAGATTACCTTTGAAAAAGTGGATTACTTGCATCCTCTCTATTAGTTACACAATTTGCACACAAACACATATAGTGTTGCATGGTTAATAATTGGGCAAATTCTTGGTTGCATGGTTGTATGATTATTGGCGAAATATAATGATATTTCTTATCCTGTACCCAAACTATCATTGATGTCATAACATTAGTATACATGACTGATAAATACTAGCCCACAACCTAGTTCAAAGTTGATGCAAAAGTCTGGTGAATACTTAGTCACATGCACTTATACTAATGTCAATCCCAAACTACTAAAGATGTCATAAGTATTGTTATACCCGACTGATATCTTAATTGTTGCGTATTGTTTAAGATGAATAATGTTTTGGGTAGTGATTGAAACACATTGTTGTACATCTCTATATGCACATATTAAGGGCAAGTTTCACATACAATTACTCGCTTATTACTACGGCTAATAAATGCGATACAATACTGCTTTCTTGACATATTGACGAGGTACATATTTGGTTATTATTATTCCTTATGAAACATATCTTTAAATACTTGAACAGAGAACTGATATATTATAATTCCATGTGATAATACCAATGTTATCGGAACCGGACCGGTCATCGAACCGGCGAAGCCCAAAATGTGAACCGGACCGGAACCGGCAAAAAACCGGGTAAAAAACCGGCTGACTAAAAAATACATAAAATATTCATATTTTGTAAAAAAACATATATATTCATGTGCATACATATGAATCCAAACCATTAATACACAAATATGCCATGTTTCTCATATATATAGCAAATATCCAAAATAGCACTTAGTGCAATACATCATGGTCACATACAGCTCATTGGATTTAATGGCTATTTCAACTGATTGAGGGCAGATTACAGTCATAAACAGTAAGATAACAGTAGACGGGACTATATACAATGTACATTCATACCAGCGGGGAGGCAATTATTTCTGGCAGGTATTATCAGTTGGAAATTAATAACCCACAATAGGGACTCGCCCTACGATTTATTTCCAGCACTATCTATGGAAACAGCACCTACAGTGTTATACCTCAAGAAATCAGTGCTGTAGGAGAGTATATTTCACAAGTTTTCCAGCTGATTTTTTGGGAAATATGTCAAGGGTGCAAAAGACAAATACTAAAGGACTGTTAACTGGTTGCAAGCCACACTGAATCAGAATCAAAAAGGCAGATCCCATTCCATTCTCATCAAGTTTAGACAGCAGTGAGTCACTTTAATATCGTATTAGCTAATAATGAATTCGATCCTTTTGTGCATTTTTAGATGTTTGAGGGATAACTGAAGTTATATTGGAGGATATTTATAAAAAAAAAAACCAGTCAACATGCCATTAGTTGATTTTTCCCTCTTGCACAATTAGGGTTAGTTAGTCCAAAATTCCTTGTTGGGTTTTCTATAAAAGCAAGGGCAGAGAACAGAGAGTGATTAGAACAGATATTTGGAGGATCTTTTCGCAACGAGAGACCACTTTTCTTCCAGCTTCCGGGACTTGCACCACTTCCATCATTGCTTTTCCACAGAGCTGAGTCTAACCTGTTATATCTATGTTTATTACGTTGCAAGCACTCTCTTAAATACAGTATAATTTGGTCCATTTATACTTGACAAAAAAACCTAGCTGTTTTTTTTTTTTAAATTTGACAAAACGTGGGTCCCTGGCACGCGGTCGTACGGCAGAGTACGGACCGGCCGGTTCAGTGCACGGTTTGGTCCAGTATCCGGTTTTTTAAATTTTTTTATGTGACCGGACCGATCAACCCTGTGAACCGGTCAGACCGGCCGGTTTTGCCGGTTCCGATAACACTGGATAATACTACGTTAATGACTGATATTGTCACTTAGAACGCTAACTCCTTAATGTTGTATTGAGACTACCACTATCATAGATATCTACTTTACTGCACAATGCTTGTTGTGTATGCTTTAATACTTTTGTTGCTGCTATGAAACCTTACTAAAATTTGTATGTTAATGTTGCAATACATGTCGATGAACGTGGAAACCCATCTGAAGGCTTTAAGAAACGGCAGGGAGAGAGGCGGAAGGCGATTACGGCATTTTTAAAGGTGGGCGAGGTTTTGACGGACGATAGTGGAGGATGAAGGGGGGGCTGTCTCGACCCCCCAACCCCCAGAAGCAGAGGGAATGAAAATTGGTGAGATACCAATAAATATGTCGAAAAGTCTGATCCAGAGTGTAGCAGGAAAGGGTAGAAAATCAGGGCACTGTATGTCGAAAGCAACACTGATTCCATCCATGGAGGTTAAGTCTTCGAATTTAAGAGATCGGGTCCATTATATGTTGGATCATGCCCTAATTGGAAAATTTATAGGCATGCAGCCATTGGAGAAAGCCCTGATATGGTGGATCAATTCTACCTGGAAACCAAAGGGCCATTTTTATGTACATTTGGGCTCAAAGGGGTTTTTCACAATCTCATTTATCAGTCTAGAGGATAGGAACCGCATCTTGGATGAGGGTCCTTATTTCTATTATTCTGTTGGCTTGTTCTTGCATCCTTGGAAAGAAAAATTCTGCCCTGAATGGGAGGATATGAGAGTGGCCCCAGTCTAGATCAGGTTGTACTCTCTTCCCAATGAGTATTGGGGTCCGAAAATATTGGAAGACCTGGGTAATTGCTTGGGGAAATTCATCAAGATCTATGAGCAAACAAAGATTCCGCGTTACACTGCCTATGCTCGAATTTGTGCCTATATGGATCTATCCAAGGAATTGTCGGAAGCAATTAGGATGATTTGGGAAGATGAGGACTGGACACAAACCCTCGACTATGAACAAATTCATTTCCACTGTCGTCGATGTCATGAATATGGCCACTTATTTAGGGAATGCCCAATGAATGAACCTAAAATGAAGTGAGGGAAGGAAGGAGACCGTGTTGATCAGGGGTTTATAAAAGTCTCTTCCAGGAAGAGAGGAAGACGAAAACAGGAAAATCAAGAAATGTTGATGTAATTGTAACTTCAGAATGTATTCACTTGTATTTCTTATGTATTGTAACCCGATGTTTATTCCGGGATGTATTTGTAATGTACTTGAGTCATGTCATGCCCCAATGTTCCTATCGGGAGGTTCTGTCATTGTGGGTAACCCTCCTATTGGTTAAGGGTTGAAATCCCCGCAGTTCCGAGGCACTAGGGTTATTAGACTCACCAAGTGAAGTCGGCCCTAGTTGGGTTTAGTCAAGTCGAAAATTAGTATAAATAGAGAGCTAGTCTCTCTATTTATCACACACTCACTCACACTCAGTTGTAGCGCATAGCTGAGGAAGAAGAAGACACTGGGGCAAGAAAGAAAGAGGTTACTACTATCGAGAGATCATCTTACTGTTTTGGGGTTTTACTTTTGGTGTTGATTCTATCTTTGAGGAAGTTGTGGGGTTTTCTCCATTTATGGTTTCCCCGAGGAAAAACACTGTGTTCATTGTCTCTTTTGTTTGATTGATGTGCTTGTTATTCTCTCAGTTAAAGATCCTAATATAATGCTAGCTTAATGTTAAAAATCTAACATGGTATCAGAGCTAACCTGAGAAGAAGACACTGTGCAGCTGCGAGAACTAGGGCTTCCTACTTTGTGGATCTCTCTCCACAAATTTTCAACAAAAAAAGGTTGGAATAACTCTCCTCCCTAGGGCGCATCTTTCTGTCGAAGTAGAATCCAATTCTGAGGTTTTTCAGTTTTGGACCCAACACTGCTGCCTGAAATTAGGGCTTTCCACAGAAGTGGAATTTTTCAGTGAGCCCAGGCCTGGATTGATCTCCTCCTCAAAATCGAAGTTAGGGATCAAGATCAAAGCATTTGGTTGGACAGAACTCTGGAAAAGCAAAACCCTAATCTGCTCCAGAACCAGCACTACAGAATTCCAGCTCCAAATCTAGATCCGACATCTTGACCTGGTAAGATCTAAATCTTTTGTATTTCCATTTGAGGTTCTCAGTTAAGATGTCTCATCATAGCAAGCTTGATGAAAAGCTTGAGGGAGCTGATAACTTCCGAGCCTGGAAGTATAGGATCTCCCTGGTTCTGGAAGAAAATGAGTTGGACTCCCATATCAGTTAGGAGGTTCCAGTTCTAGAGGGAGATGAAGCTAAGGCCTTACACAAGAAGAAATTGGTTATGGCAAAGAGGATCATTGCTGATTCAATTAAGGATCACCTCATACCACAGGTGTCCTCGCTAAAGACACCTAAAGCTATGTTTGATGCCCTAACCAAATTGTTTGAAGGGAAGAACATAAACCGGAAGATGACTCTGAGAAACCAACTGAAGAATGTAAATATCCAGAATGCAGAGACCATCTAGTCTTACTTTACAAGAGTCTCTCAGATTAAGGAACAACTAAAAGCAGTAGATGAAGAAGTGGAGAATGCAGAGATTGTAATGACCACCTTGAATGGTCTCCCTAGATCATGGGACTCCTTTATTCAAGGAATCTGTGCCAGGAAGAAGTTAGTCAAGTTTAGCAGACTATGGGAAGAGTGCTCTCAAGAAGAAGCTCGAATAGCAACTCGAGAGGAAAAGATGGGAAGTGAAGATCAAGCTCTCACGGTACACTCCAAGAAAACTAGAAGAAGTTCTCATCACCCCAGAGGTAAGCACTCTCACAAAGATAACACTAGAAAAGATTTTGTTGATGAAATTGTCATTGATGCCAACATGGACTTGTAATGGCCCCACGGGATGTCATTGATGCCACCAAGTCCCACCTACAGTGCCTTGATCCTTTACAGAGTGGGTTTGTGCCTTGAAGCACCTTGTACCCAGTTGACAAGGTCCTTGTACCCACAAGGATGAATCTTGAAGCCGCCACCTTGCTGAAGACATTGAAGACCCTGGAAATGGTCTTGAAGCCTTGGTAGATGATGGAGAAGCCCTAAATGGCTTAGAGAGGCATTAATGACCCATTCTTTGGTCATTCATGCTATGATGATGTTATGGTACCCTAGAAGAAGACCTATCATCCCCACAAAAGATATCTTGACCCTTGGAGATCCTCTTGTGTGGTTCAGGTGGTTGAAGAAGCCTATGAAGCCCCTTGCTTGATGAAGAAGTCCTAAAGATGTCCTTGGACCCACAGTTGGTGATTCGATGACCCTGCAACCCTTGTCGGGGTCATGGAGCTCTTGTATGATGATGATGACCTCGTATGGTCCTTGACATGCTATGGAACCTATGAACATGTCCTTGGTATGATGAAGAAGCCCATGAATACTTGGAACCCCTGATGAATACCTTGATGCCCTTGTAAAGGTCATGACGCCCATGTGGTTAGATGGCATGATGAAGGCACCCACACACATGTGACAACACTTGGTCACTTGCTTGCATGCCCTATGATGGGGTGCTTGGTCATACATGTTATGATGATGGGTTCCTTGATGACGATGTGGTGGACACACTTGCATGGCACGCATGCCTTGATCTTGAGGTCAAGTGCATACCCTTGGCTAAGGGTCCTTGGTCCTTGATGAAGCCCTTGAGACTTGTGGTAAATTTGATAAAATATGATCAACAACACCCTAATGTTGACCATTTTGTGGTGACTTAAGGACACCCTTGCTTATGGTAAGAAGGTTGTAAAACAAAAATAAAATAAAAGCAAAGGAATGTGTGACAAAACACAAGTCGGCTCCAAAATTAATTAAAAAATAAATAAAATTAAAATTATTTTTTATGTAGGTCGACTCCAAATTTTTACGAAAAAACCAGTATAAATAACCTACAAACGGTTTCATTTTTTAGTGTGAATTTCGGTGGTGTTGCTCTGACATTTTTCAGTGGACTGAGGTAAAGGGTAGAGACTGAGGAATTTCGGATTGACTGAGGCAGCCGCAGAGAAGACAGTCCGAATTTGCAGACTGAGGAATTTCGAATTGACTAAGGCAGCCGCAGAGAAGACAGTCCGAATTTGCAGAATGAGGAATTTCGGATTAACTGAGAAAGCCACAGAGAAGACAGTCCGAATTTGCAGACTGAGGAATTTCGGATTGATTGAGGCAGCCGCAGAGAAGAAGACAATCCGAATTTGCAAACTGAGGTAAATTCGGTGTGGTCGAATATCCAACTAACAGACTGAAGAAAAATTCGGGTAGTAGCAGAGCAGCGGAATTACTTCACAAAGATAGACATACGAAGTTTCCACTGAGGCCTTAGTTCTTTGGGTATATAGTACGAGTTTGTATGACATTCCTACACCTTATCACAAATTTGAGTTTGTGTGACAGTCTCTTATTACAGACTAGAGTTTGAACTCCTTGCTGCTGCTCACATCCATGTTGTTTTGGGGTGACCTAAGTTTCACATTTTACACAGTCTTGTGCTATTACTGCCCCTTCTTCCACTCAGTCTGAAGCTTGGAGGATCAAAAGTTTACTATTGCCCTTGGACAGACCCAGCAGTAACAAGGTATGTATATTGAATACAGAGATGAACTATGTGGTGTATGAAATGTATTAACAAGCAATGTGTGGTATATATATGATGATGCACTCCTCTATACATACATATTGATGATGCATGGCATGAGAAGATCCATGCTATGATACATACATATAGATGATGGCACATGCATAATGATGCACACTCAATACTCAATTAAGCCTAAAGTGATGAACAGTAAGGTGAAGAATACACTCTAGAAGATGAAGTATAAGGCTTGAAGTTTGACATCAGCTTGACATGACAACTTTGACAAAGTTTGCAGCAGCTCTTGTATTTTTGACAAACCGCAGAGTTCGGAGGGAGCAGTAGTACAGGAAGACCATCCGAATTTTGGAGAAATTGCAGACCTTTCTTTTGGTCAACAAATTGCAGCAGTAGAATAAGCTTGCTGCCCTAGAAGGAGCAATCGGTGAAAGTTGCAGCAGTCAACAATCAGACACCTTTTGATGCAGACGTTGTATGATGATTGGATAAGTATGTCCATCATGTCATGATTGACAGAGATCCTCTTGGGCCTTATTATTTACTGCCCTAGACGAACAGTCCCAGTCTTCATAGTGATCTGAGTTTTGCAAGTTGTTTAAATTTTATGATAATGGTACAGATTTTTGCAGCAGCAGAATTTGTAGTGTTGGAAGCATTGAAAGGTAAGATAACTCATACTCCATAATGATGGATACATGACATTGTAAAACCTTGATGATTCACTTTATGATGATGCCCTAATTCCAATACATACAGTGGCATGATGACGTATGAAGTAATGCATGGTATGCAATGATAAATACTGTAGTATAGTGATACATACAGTAGTTGAAGAAGCATTTCTGATATAGTATTTGTGATACAATGATAACATACATACAGTAAGTGTTTTTTGTACAAATGGTATGTGATGATTGTGTTGATATGAAGCTAAACACGGTGATGCATATACAGCCAAATATAAAGTTCAAACAGTCACAAGTACAACTGACTCAATGTACAGACCTATAGCATGATGAAATGTGTTGAGATGATTGATGAAGACTTGATGCTTGTGGATGATGTGACACTGATAACCATTATTTGACAGCTTGATATCAACCTAATAGAGACAGCAGTAATGGCCTTTGAATTGATAGTGACAAACTTTGACAAGTGACAGCTGTGATATGAAGTAACAGTCGTTGATGATACAGAAAGAGTTGACAGCATTAACTTGACTATGACATAAGATTGATATGACAGAAATAGCGAAGAGGCACTTGACAGTACTGAGCAGTTGACAGCGACAACTTTGGCATAGTGACAACTTAACATAACATCCTTTCAAGTGGACTGTGATATGACAGAGATCAGAATGACTTGATAAAGAGCAGAATGACATGACTAAGTAGTAGCAGTTTTGTTGGGCATGAGCAGACTGTGCATGAGGAAATAGGTCTGCACTTGAGCAGAATGAACATACCAGCAGCAGCTACAGTTTTGTAGATGTATGAGCAAACTCTTTGATGTCTTGACATAAACAGTATATCAACAGACTCCTTGATGTCTTGGCATGATGTGCATAAGCAAATTCCTTGTTGCCTTTGCATAAGTAATCAGATTGATGGTGAAAGCAAAGACAAGTTGGTTGACTTGACTATGACAGCAGTATAGATGACATAATTGTTGATGATGTTGACAAGCAGCAGAGCAGATTGATATGGTATGTATGATGCTGGCAGCAATTTGATGGACAGTATGATGCATTCATTGTTATAGTCAGAATGATGTGCCTGACAGAATGATGATGAACAACTGATGAGACAGTATGTTAATGCTGATTGAAGAGGTGCGAGAGATAAGTGCTGGTGTGATGTGACAGTATGCTTTAACTGTAAATGAAAGCTTGTCTTGCTTTTGAGGTTAGGATACCTCAAACCCTTCTTAGCAAGGTCTAAGAAAACCAGGCAGGGTCCTGGATGCAGAGTAGGTGCTCTTTGTATCAGTACGTGCTGATTTTACCTAACGGTTGTAGCCGGACCAAAACTAATACAAAAGATTACAAAATTATATGATGTTGTGTTCTGTTGTATTATGGTTCTTAATGATTCAAATGCTTATGATACGTGAATGATGAAGTGAAAGATGTTTTGATTACGAGATTGGTAGAATAATGTAATGATGATTTGGTAGTTAATTGTGACAAGTTAAGAAAAGTTATAAAATTGGCTTCACACTGATTCACCCCCCCTCTCAGTGTCTAACAAATTTGTCTAGAATTAGATGTTATACATGTGACGAGAAAGGACACTATGCTAGAGAATGTCCTAGAAACAAAATGTCTCTCACAAGAAGAAGGGAAACAAGAGAAGACATCATGCTCATGCTGTAGAGGATGATGAACCTTCAACAAAGAGAACCAGATATGAAAGTGAAGATTCTTCAAGTGAGGAAGAATATGTTTTGATTTCAGCTCTCACGGAAAACATTACTCATGGAAGCAATGATTGGCTTATAGACAGTGGGGCTTCCAAAGTTATGACAGGATTCAAGGAATCCTTTGTTAAACTATCAGAACATGAATCACCACACAAGGTGAAGCTCGGAGATGACTACCAATATCCAATAAAAGGTAGTGGAGAATCCTCCTATAAGCTAGACTCTGGAAAGTCTATGACAATGAAGGAAGTATTGTCTGTACCAAGACTAAAGAAGAACCTCCTCTCCATATCTGCATTAGATGCAAAAGGAATGAGGGTTGCATTTATAGATGGTCAAGTCATCATGTGGCCAAAAGGAAAGACTATTAATGATGCAGTAGTGATTGGGGAACAAGAAAGAGGATTGTACAAATTGAAGGGCCATCCAGAACAAGCCTTAGTCCATGACTCAATAGAGCCAAATGAACTTTGGCATAGAAGGCTTGCACATGTGCATTACCGAGCACTACCACTTGCAAGCAAAGCTGTTGAAGGTCTTCCAAAAATTCAAGCAAAACATGATGGGGTCTACAAAGGATGTGTGAAAGGAAAGAACACAAAGAAGACATTTCCAAGTAGCGAGAGCAAAGCAAAAGGAATCTTGGAAATCATCCACTCCGATGTATGCAAACCAATGTCATCAAGATCACTAAGCGGGTATGTATACTATGTTTCTTTTATTGATGACTTTTCTAGGAAGACATGGATTTACTTCATGAAGAACAAAGATGAAGTATTCAGCAAGTTCAAGGAATTCAAAGCCTTGATTGAGAATCACACAGAAAAGAAGATCAAGACCTTTCGATCAGATAATGGCAGAGAATTCACATCAAATGAATTCAAAGAGTTGTGTAAAGACTCAAGGATTAAGAGGGAGTTGTCCACTCCTTATAATCCACAACAGAATGGGATTGCAAAAAGGAAGAATAGAACTATCATGGAAGCTGCAAGAGCTATGCTTCATGATCGAGATCTTCCTATGCATCTATGGGCAGAAGCTGCAAGAACAGTGGTGTATGTATAAAACCGTACTCCACACAGAGTACTCAAGAACAAGACACCTGAAGAAGTCTTTTCCAGCAAGAAACTAGAAGTCATCCATCTCAGAATATTCGGTTGTCCAGTGTACATACACATTCCAAAAGAGGAGGACAAAATTAGATCCTTCGGGAAAGAAGGGTATATTTGTGGGATACTCTGAAAGCTCAAAGGCTTACAAAATATACTTCCTAGGATTCAAGAAGATCAACATCAGCAGGGATGTGACATTTGATGAAGACACAGCTTACAACAAATCCAGAAAGAGACCTGCTGAAGAACCAAAAAAAACAAAATCACCCAGGATTCATGATACAACCATGAATGAAGAAACTCAAGAAGAAGATCGAGAATTTGAAGAACCTCAAGAACCTGTAGATCCACCTCAAGAGAAGAATCCTCATAAGAGGAAACCTGCTTGGGTACGAGAAGCCATCCAAGGTGCAGAAAGATATGGGGCTCCAAAAGATAATCACAAGGAAAGAAAGAGGGCCAAATCCTGCTCCGGATATGTTGCTTTATTATGTGATTTCATCGATAAAGAACCTTCCAACTATGAAGAAGCGGCAGAACGGAAAGAATGGAAGGATGCTATGATCGAAGAGTATCAATCGATCATGAAGAATGATGTTTGAGATGTTGTCCCAAGACCAGAAGGGAAGTCTATCGTAACTTCCAAGTTCCAAATGGATCTACAAGATCAAGCATGCTGCAAACGGTAGCAAAGAAAAATATAAAGCAAGATTTGTTGCTCGTGGTTTCTCCCAGAAAGAAGGAATAAATTATGAAGAAACTTTTGCACCTGTAGCCAGATACACTTCCATCAGATCAGTACTTGCTCTGGCTACAGTAATGAAATGGAAGATACACCAAATGGATGTCAAGACTGCTTTCTTGAATGGTGTAGTAGAAGAAAAACTGTATGTGGAGCAGCCACTCAGTTTTGAGACACGTGATAGGGAGTCTCATGTATGTTGATTGAAGAAAGCCTTGTACAGTTTGAAACAAGCACCCAAGACATGGTACGGCAGAATTGATAGCTTTCTATCTAGTTTGGGCTTTACCAAGAGTAAAGCAGATTCCAACGTTTACTACAAGGTTGAAGATGGCAACCTAGTGATGCTCATACTGTATGTAGATGATCTATTTGTAACAGGTATGGATGGGTTGATTGCTAATACGAAGAGGAAGATTGCTGCCGGGTTCGAAATGAAGGACTTGGGTATGATGCATTATTTTATAGGCATGGAGGTGTGGCAAAATGCAGGTGGAATTTCCTTGGGACAAGGGAAATATACAGTAGAAATCCTAAAGAGGTTTGGGATGATGGACTACAAGGCCATGACCACACCTATGGCATCGAACCTGAAGTTATTGAGTGATGTATGCTACGAGGTATCGTCAGATGATTGGGTCCTTGATGTACCTGACGAACACAAGACCAAATATTTGCTTTGCTGTGAACACCTTGAGCCAGTTCCTGAAAGATCCGAGACATGTTCACTTGATTGCTGCAAAGCATATTCTGAGGTACCTGAAGGCTACAGTTGATTACGGGCTCAAGTATGAGGCGAGTCAGAAGATTAACCTGGAGGGTTATGTTGATTCAGATTGGGTAGGCAGTGCCATCGATAGGAAGAGCACTTCAGGGTGTTGCTTCAGTATGGGATCAAATGTGATCTCTTGGTTTAGCAGGAAGCAATATTGTGTGGCACTGACTACAGCTGAAGCAGAGTATGCCGCAGCTTGTTTAGCTAGTTGTGAGGCAGTATGGCTGAGGAAGCTACTGTCTGATTTATTTGATCTCTAGTTGGATGCTACTTGTATACATTGCGACAACCAGAGTTGTGTGAAGTTGTCGGAGAACCCGGTGTTCCATGACAAGTCGAAGCATATCGAGATCAAATATCACTATATCAAGGATATGGTGTAGAGGGGAGCAGTGAAGCTCCAATATGTTGCGACGGACGAACAAATAGCTGATGTGTTGACGAAGCCATTGGCCAAAGTGAAGTTTGAGGACTTCAAGGAGAAGCTTGGTGTTCTTCAGATCGAGGTTCCTTCCAAGGGGAAGTGATGAGTCCGTGAGCCATTCTGACATGGTGAGAGGATTGGTTCCTTCCATGGTCAGATATAAGGGCTGAGCCATTCTGCCATGGTGAAAGGATTGGTTCCTTCCATGTCAGATATGAGTGCTGAGCCATTCTGATATAACTGTAGGAATGGTTCCTACATGATCAGATATAAGGGCTATTGCCATTCTTTGAATGGAGGTGCCTAGTCAGTTACCATGAATACTCGTTCTAGGACTAAGGGCCATTCTAATATCACTGTGAGATGTGTTCTCACATGATCAAATATGAGTGCATGGCCATTCTGATGTGATTGAAGGATGTGTTCCCACTTCATCATATATAAGGGTTGTTGCCATTCTGTCATGGTGAGAGGATTGGTTCCTTCCATGTCAGATGTGAGTGCTAGCCATTCTAACTTAGTGTC
Source organism: Pseudotsuga menziesii (assembly GCA_001517045.1). Taxonomy (NCBI): domain Eukaryota; kingdom Viridiplantae; phylum Streptophyta; class Pinopsida; order Pinales; family Pinaceae; genus Pseudotsuga; species Pseudotsuga menziesii. The sequence goes on along the minus strand of LPNX010314665.1, from coordinate 361,911 downwards.
AGATATAAGGGCTACTGCCATTCTTTAAATGGATGCACCTGGTCAGTTACCAAGAATCCTCAATCTGGGACTGAGAGCCATTCTGATGTGACTGTGGGATTGATTCCCACATGATCAAATGTAAGTGCAGAGCCTTTCCATAAATGATAGTAGGTGTGTCCTATCATGCTGGTGGATGCGAGTGCTGGCCTTTCCACAGATGATAGTAGGTGTGTCTTATCATGCTGGTGGATGTGAGTGTTGTGCCTTTTCACAGATTGTAGTAGGTGTGTCCTACCATGCTGGTGATTGTAAGTGTTGTGCCTTTCCATAGATGATAGTAGTTGTGTCCTATCATGCTGGTGGTTGTAAGCTCTGAGCCTTTTCACAGATGATAGTAGTTGTGTCCTATCATGCGGGTGAATATGAGTGTTGGGCCTTTCTGATGTGATTATAGGATTGGTTCCTACATGATTAGATGTGAGTGTTGGGCGTGCCTTTCTGACATGGTGTTGGATGTGTTCCTCTCATGGTCAGATGTAAGTGCTAGGCGGGCCATTCTGACTTGGTGTCAGATATAAGCGCTAAAGAAGACCTACATGGAGGCTAGGCCTACAACCAGCATGAAAAAGGGCTTGCTCTGTAGAACTTCCTGTGAAGAGAAGAATCATGAGATAGCACCTATGATGATTCAGTGATGATCCGGATCGAGTGATGATCTAGATCCAGTGATGATGTCCAATGATGATCCAAATCGAGTGATGATCCAAATCCAATGGTGATGTCCAGTGATGATCCAAATCGAGTGATGATCCAGATCCAGTGATGATGATCCAAATCGAGTGATGATCCAGATCCGAAGATGAAGATGACTTGAAGATGACGAGGACTTGACGATGATACAGAGAATAAGACTTGTGCTGATAAATTGTGTAGAGAGAATACCTTCCTAGTTAAGAGGGAGTGTTGATGTAATTGTAACTTCGGAATGTATTCACTTGTATTTCTTATGTATTGTAACCCAATGTTTATTCCGAGATGTATTTGTAATGTACTTGAGTCATGTCATGCCCCGATGTTCCTATCGAGAGGTTCTATAATGTAAACAAGTCATGTCAAGTCATTGTGGGTAACCCTCCTATTGGTTAAGGGTTGAAGTCCCCGCAGTTCCAGGGCACTAGGGTTACTAGACTCACCTAGTGAAGTCGGCCCTAGTTGGGTTTAGTCAAGTCGGGAATTAGTATAAATAGAGAGCTAGCCTCTCTATTTATCACACACTCACTCACACTCAGTTGTAGCGCATAGCTGAGGAAGAAGAAGACACTGGGGCAAGAAAGAAAGAGGCTACTGCTGTCGAGAGATCATCTTACTGTTTTGGGGTTTTACTTTTGGTGTTGATTCTATCTCTGAGGAAGTTGCAAGGTTTTCTCCATTTATGGTCTCTTCGAGGAAAAACACTGTGTTCATTGTCTCTTGTGTTTGATTGCTGTGCTTGTTATCCTCTCAGTTAAAGATCCTAATATAATGCTAGCTTAATGTTAAAAATCTAACAAGAAATACATAAGAAAACTGCTACCTCAAACACTTTCGGCGTACTGGAAACTCAGGAGGAGGAGATCTTGGAAAAACTGAGCACCAAGAATACGATCCTCAAGCCGAGGACTTCAAAAAAGCCTGCACCGATAAGGAAAACGGGTACGTCCCCCAGGAACAAGTTAGCCTCCTCAAGGAAGCAATTCTGAAAGCAAAAGCCTCGAATCTGCTAGGTATCAGCTCGGGTTCTCACAAAGAAACAAAAAAGAAATCTGAGGAGCAAGGGAGGAAGACAATCCGAAAAACAAACAAATACAGGGTCGCGGAAGTAGAAAGAAGGTTGGTTGACTTGGCACAATACCCGACAATCAAATCTGCTCTAGGGTTGTAGTTTCCCCAATGAAGCTCCTCTCTTGGAACATTCGAGGCTTAAATAGCTCGAGAAAGATCAAAATTTCGAGTAAAAAGATTAAGAAGACAAACTTGGCTATTGTTTTCTTGCAAGAAACTAAGTGTCTAGCAGACCAGATCCAAGAGCTTAAGGGGAGAATCTGGGCAAGATGTGAAAGTACGGCGATAGATGCTCGAGGCTTTTCTGGGGGTCTAGGTATCCTTTGGGATCCATCCCGAGTTAGCCTGAGTGCGTTTCAAGGGACACGGAACTCTCTTACAGCAGATTTCAGGGTTGTGGGCTTTCCCATCATGGGGATGTTAACGAATGTGTACGGTCCTCAAGGGGCAAGGGACAAACGAGCTTTCATTGGTTCTCTCAAAAATTTGAGGGCAAGCTTGCCCAACTCCCACTTGGTGGTGGGAGGCGATTTCAACCTAATTACTTCCTTGGAGAAAAAAAAAAGGGAGGCAGACGCATATTGGAAGAGAAATGTGACCTTTTCAAGGAAACCATAGAGGATCTTGGTCTAGTAGACATTATTCCAGGTCAAGGCTGGTTCACCTGGAATAATAAGAGGTCAGGGGATCGTCACATAGCTTCAAGATTGGATCGGTTTTTAGTCTCAGAATCAATTATAGCCTTGGGGAGTGAAATCCATAGTGCAACACTTCCAGAGTTGGGATCTGACACTGGCCGATTGAACTTATGTGGAATGGGTTAGGGTCTCAATTTAAGAAGTCGTTCCATTTTGAACAATTTTGGTTGGAGAATCTGGACTTCGAAGAAAAGATCAAAACTTGGTGGGGAGAATTGCGGGAAGGTCAGGAGAACAGTATGTACAATTTCTAACGAAATCTGAAGGGACTAAAAGCTAATATCAAACAGTGGAACAAAGACGAGTTTGGTAACATCTTCTTAGAGAAGAAATAGTTGGAACTCCGTCTCCAGGGCATCTAAGCCATTAGGGCAAAGGAAGGATATTCTTTTGCATTAAAAGAGGAGGAGCGAATTCTGGAAGCTAAGCTAGAAGAAAGGGAGAAACAGGAGGAAATTTTGTGGCGTCAAAAGTCTAGAATTCGATGTCTCAAAGAAGGTGAGAAAAATACAAAGTTTTTTCACCATTCAGTCATCCAGAATGGATTTCAAAACAAGATTTTTGCGCTCAAAAATGCAAGGGGGGAAAGGATGGAGATGAGGGGAGACATTGAAGCTAGCTTAAATTCCCACTTCTTGGATATTTTAAGAGACCCTAGGAGGGATCGTTTGGAGGATATCGAAGAAATTACTAGAGTCATCTCGAGTTTGGTCTCTAATGAACAAAACCAACTAGTGATGAAAGCCATCACTCTAAAAGAGGTGCAGGAAGCGGTTTTTCAAATGAAGGAAGGGTCCTCCCCAGGCCCGGATGGTTTTACAGTCAATTTTTTCCATCACTGCTAGGAGATGATCAAAATAGATGTTTGGAGAATAGTGGAGGATTCCAAGATATCAGTTCAAATTCTACTAGCATTGAATGCCACCTTTCTAACCTTAATCCCCAAATGTGAAGGAGCGGATACCCCAAAAAATTTTAGGCCGATAAGTTTGTGTAATGTCATCTATAAAATAATTACCAAAGTTATAGCAAATAGACTGAAACCCATTCTGCCAGCTCTCATCTCCCCGGAGCAGTTGGGCTTTGTGGAAGGAAGACAGATATTGGATGGGATTATTCTGGTCCACGAAATTTTGCACTCTCTAAAAATAAAAAAAAAGCCCAGGTATGATGGTCAAAGTAGATATTGTAAAAGCTTATGACAAATTAAATTGGCAATTTATCAGAAAAATGCTTGAATCTTTTGGTTTTGATAGGAACTAGATTAACTGGGTTATGAATCTGGTTTCTTCGCCTTTTTTTTCCATCCTTGTGAATGGGGTTCCCTTAGGTATCATTAAGCCCACAAGAGGCCTTAGACAGGGGGATCCTCTCTCGCCGTTTCTGTTCATTCTCATGGTTGAAGGGTTGGGGAGATCCATTGCGGCCCTAAGAGAAAGTAATACCATAAGAGGACTAAGGGTGACTAATTGAGGGGACAAATAAACCCACCAGCAATTTGTTGACGACACTATGTTAATGGGTCATCCCCTTGTCCAGGAGGCTGGCAGTTTTAAACATTGTCTGGAACTTTTTGGTAGAGCTTCTGGTTTAGAGGTGAATGAACAAAAATCTCAAGTTTTCTTCTTTAACACCCCCGAGATTATTCGACAAAATATCTGTCGAATACTAGGGTTTCATAAAATCTCCCTTTTGTCCAAATGCCTTGGTAACCCCCTAATCAACTCCATTGCAAAAAGGGGATCCTAACTGATCTGCTTGATAGCATGAAGAAGCACCTGGGGAACTGGACGTTAAGACCACTAAACCTACCTGGTCATCTGGTTCTAGTAAAATCTTTTCTCCAAGCAATGCCGACATATTTGTTGTCTTCTATGATGGCTCCAAAAGCCATTCTGAAGGACTTGCGAAATATGCAAAGGAAATTTCTTTCGAGCGGAGCTCAGGAACCACAGAAGTGGGCCTTGGTCAAATGGGACGTAGTGTGCTCCCCCAAATCTCAAGGAGGGTTGGGGCTTCGGGACCCGAAAAAGGCAAGCATAGTGGCTGGGGGAAAACTATGGTGGCGCTGGGTAACTCACATCCAGGAACCCTGGTCCAAATTATGGCATGAAAAATATGCGAAAGGCTGGGGCTGTTTTGATCTTATCCAGTTCTCTGAAAATAAACCAGGGTTGCACATTTGGCGCACGGCCTGGAAAGGGCAAAGTTTGGTGCAGAATTATAGTTTTTGGAAGGTCCAAAATGGTCAAACGGCTAGGGGTTGAGGGGATTCGTGGCAACAACTCCTGCCTCTGGGCAGGGGAGGGGCATTCCCTCTCATACAAGCGAAGTGTAGCTCCAGAGGCATTTCTATGGTGAAGGATCTCTAGGGGGACCATGAATCGATGAACTCTCACCGAGCTTGGGCTCTGCGAAATTGGCTGGACCGGTTAGGTCCAAGGGAGGAAGTTGAGCTTTTGGAAGAGGAGCTATTAAACCGCAACATCAAGAGGTATGAGGGTAATGATAAACTTCGGTGGGGTTACTCTCAGAAAGGGTCTTTTTGTGTGAAAGAAACCTACAACATTTTGATACAAGGCGATATGGACCAGAAGGACCAAACCTGGAGCAACTTATGGGAGAAGAAGGTATGGCCCAAGATCTCAATTTTTTGCTGGCTGGTGTTAAGAAAAAAAAAATTAACAAGAGAAAATTTATGAAAACGAGGAATGGTAGGACCATACCGGTGTTCCCTATGTGAACAGGCGGAGGAGACTTTCGCTCACCTTCTGGACTCCTGTAACTTCTCTTCGGCGCTTTGGGATTGTGGGGCGCCAATCTTCTGTCGTTCGAACATGTTAAGACATAACTTGGTTGATACTCTAAAGGAATGGCCTAAAAAACCTTTCCAAAACCGAATTCTTAACCACCTTTGGGAAATTTTCCCCCTATTTGTCATCTGGGAAATATGGCGTGAATGCAACTCAACAGGGCAAGTCTGGTATGTAGAGTCTGGGAGTGTATTACCAGTAAAATGATAGAAACAATCCTCACGAAAAAATGGGAGAAGGAAGATTGGTATTCAGCGGGCCATGAGAGGCTTATCCTGCAAGCCTAGGGCTTTAAGGGTAATCCGATTCAGGTGATGGAAAAAGCAGAACAGTCGCTGAACCACCAGAGTCTGGATAGATGGCTCCCACCTCCAGCAAGCTTATCCAATCTCAACTTTGATGTGGCGTCTAAGGGAAATCCGGGCGTGGTCGATTATGGTTTCATTATTCGCAACCAGTGGTTATGGCTTCCTTGGCTGGGAGACCAACAACACTGCAGAAATTGGAGGACTTCTACAAGGTCTGGAATGGGTAATAACGAACAACAGCATACCCGTATTAGTCGAAGGTGACTCTCAAATGCTCATCAACCTAGCAAAAAAATTACAGAATGGCACCCAGAGTGTTAGTTGGCAACTTCGTGGCGGTTGGAAGGGAGGTTGGAAATCCTTCGTACCCATCTGATTAATGGGTTAGTAGCAAGATTTTCCCACGTCAGACGAAAAGGTAACCAAGTAGCGGACAGCCTGGAAAACCTAGGTGTTAACACGCGTCGAACCGTAAGAGCGACGGATTGGAATATGATCCCGGATGTGATGGAGTGAGACAGGTGTCGGTTTTTTGAAGCACAGGACAAGGAAAATCTCCAGGTGGATTCCGGGACGGGACACCCTACATGTGGTAGATCATGTGAGCACGTGGCTTCGCGTGGATACGATTGTGTTTCGTAGGAGATGACTAGGCACCCCCTTAATATCATCTGGCGTGTCCTCACTAATCATCCCAGACGACGGTTGAAGGTACAAAGCGACATGAAGACTATAAGTGGTAATGTTAAATGCATAAATGGAAATATTTGTTTCCGGACAGTGGATGGGAAAGGCGGCATTATAGCTCGTCGTGCGAAAATGATGATTATTGGAAGGAAAACGCTATTTAACTGGAAACAGGGTGGCGAAGTAAGAGATATGTGCTTAATGTTTGGTTTCCCTTCGGCTCTCTGTGCAAAGGTCTGGATTCTACTGAATTGTGGTGGTGTGTTAAATATGGACGGGGGTAAAAGTCGAGGCAAGAGGCTTTCTGATCAGTCGAAGGGTCCAGAGCGGGTGTCAAGGGCTCAAAAACAGGCCCTCTGTGAATCCCGTATATATGAATTAGAACTACCTATAAATATTTAGAACCGCATTGCGGAGACTAAGAAGAACCTCTGGCAGGAGCTGGATCGGCAAAAATTGCAGTCACATGGTTGGTCGAGTGAGCCAGTATGAGAAGACAATGGCAGTGTATTGGCTCATGAAAAATTTGGTTGGAAGGGCGACGTGGGATAAGGGGAAAGTTGAGGCAGGGGAGAACATTCAGGATCCTTGAAGGTTATCCATCTCGGCATCCATCTAGCGTGTGGAGTCGAAAGTGGATTTCTTCATCTCGCGCATGGGCTTCCAGTCTCCACCTTCCCCTCCACCAAGCAAGTCGAAGCCGGTTTTTACTGGTTCCGGTCAAGGTGGTGGGCAGGATCTAGCTTATATTTTACTATAAGTTTGCTTGTGGTTGGCCTGGGTTGGGTCGTGTTATCAGTCTCTTTGTGTTTATCTCTGTTGTTGACCTCTTTTAGGTCTAAATACGTATAGGCTTTTAGGCCTGGTTTTTGTATCCTATAATGTTGTAAGGTGCCAATTAGGACCTGTCTTACTTCAGGAAGTTTCGGGAGATGAATGCCTGTTCCTGTAGGCTCTGGTTTGATGGGGACCAAATCTATCTCTTCTGTTTGGTTTTTTGTGGGTGTGGGGTCTGAGATACTGGTGCTGTGATTCTGGAGGAAAAGCTCGGGTTACTTTATGCCAAGAGACGAAAGGATTTGTAATGATGTTTTGTAAAGACTCTCAAATGTTGTTAATATAATGTGAATACTTTTACTTACAAAAAAAAAGATGCAATACATCTCTTATGTCACTATACTGATACTCTTTGCTATTTACTAAGATGACCAACTCTTATCGCTTGTATTGTTGTACTTACATACTTTAGATGATCATTGGACAATGCTAGAACACTTGTCTTGTTGTTCAAGGGGATATATTGCTGCAATTATAACTATACAAATCATACTACTTTTACTCACTTTCTAGACTCCATAAAGCATTAGTCATTAACAACCTCGATAGAGGTATTCTTTGGTGTTTTATCGTCTTTCCAAAGTCGAATTAGGGCTCTCCCCTAAGAGGCTTAGGCTTCCAAAGAAGTTGGGAGAAGTTGACTAAGGTGACAGTGGTCACTCCCTCCTCACATGCTTGCCGATGATTTGAACTGCCATTTCAACCGGTAACATTTTGGCGTCGTTGTCGAGGACCTCTAATTCATTGAGGTGATTTATTCGGGAAAGAACGACGTTTTGGTAAGTCTTGAAGTCCTTGATTGTATATGATTACATGTATTTTCTAGAAAGGACTAACCTGCAGGCTCATCTGGCGACTCCACAAAGAACTCAGCCCACCCCATCAGTCAGGTACGCCCTTGTTTTGTTTAGTACTTTGGTGATATTTGTTTAACTAATGTGGCAAGTCTCTCCTAGCGACTCCAATTGAAGAAAAATAAAAGAAGTGCTCTACAAAGACAAGGAGGCCTGACGATATGGAATCCAATTACGAATTATGGATAGATATATTGGATTTCTCATGCATTCTGGGTTTTCCACACAAGTATTCCATTCAAGATGGCGGGAAGGCACTTTTCACATTATTTCAGCAATTCAAGTACCATGCAACAACACATGTGCAGGCATTCATGCAATTCCTCCAGGCAAGCAACATCGTACACGCTGACATCATAATGAGGCTCTTTATGCTATCTCTTCCCTTAGAAGACAACTTGTCTGTCAGGAATTGGTATGAGGATTTTCCTCGCAAAAGTTTTTCTTCACTCAGATAGTTCAACGATGCATTTAGCATGGATTGGGATTACTATATCAAAGAACACAAAAGAAAGGCCATGATCGACAATATGTGGGAAGAAACATTGGGAAACAACCATACACTAGATCGTCCAAGCGAGGGAATTGAAGATGAAATTCCATTTGAATTTAAAGATCTTGACAATCTGACTGCTACAGAAATGGAAATAGGTTTCGCTCCCTTGATTTATCAGACTTTCCAGGATATTCAAATGAGTTACCAAAGATATTATGGCATGCATTCAAGGGCGACCATGATAATGTCGCACATCATGTGGAATGGTTTATGACTTTGGCTTCAAAATATGGTATTAAAGAAGAAGATGTTTACATGCGATAATTTGTCCTTCACCTAGGAGGAAAGGCTCTTGCTTGGTCTGTGGGCCTAGATAAAGGAATGACATCATCCTTTGCAAAATTGGTGGAAACATTATGTAGCCATTGGGACTCAAAGCAACGTGATGAATGGATACCTCATGTCAAGCATGTAAGGGACTTGTTAAGGAAAGCCAAAACAAGGATCAGGTCGAAGCAGTCATAGTTCAAGGTCTAACTAATGATATCTCAAGCACGATAGATGAAGCTCCCCAAGCAAACGAATATGATGATGGCCCTATATATGAAGATCTTGAAGTCCTAGAAGAACAGAAGGATAGGGTGAGTTCTCTCTTCCAACATACAACGACTCCTTATGACATCTCAGATCTCTGGGGACATAATGTCGAAAATTCTGAGGACAATGGTTATTGGACATTTATGGGTCCACTTATTTATGATTCCTCAAGACCAGGTAGCATTGTTTCCATACATCGCAGCGACAAAGAACAGCTTGATGAAGTTACTCATGTTGAGCCAAAATTTAACACTATTTGGGATGAGGAGCTTTCAGTCACCTCTAGCAAGGATATTGAAGACATAACTTATGAAGACCCTGTTGAAAGAGATATGATTATTCCTTCTCCTTATGAGGCTAATGATGAATAATAGCTCAACACTTTTGCCACTATAATTGAAGATGAAACATTGCCAGACCTTGCAGATAGTTGTCATATGCAGATGGTTCATTATGATGAAAAGTTCAAAGATTTGGGATCCTGTATCTTTGGTGATTCTCCCATGACTTCTCCATCATATTTATCCAACATCAAGGAAGCAGGTTATACTGAGGAATTTTTTGCAGAAATTCATCCTATGGTGAGCCCAGATTATCAATATCTATTGTGTTCCTCAAGAAGTGTTGGAGAAATTGTTTAGTGCACTCTATCCTATATTGGTAAGTCCTTAATGATACATTTCAATAAGATCGAGGCAGGTATGTGGACAGATATGATTTTCATCCCTCAGTTTCATAGTATTTATTGTTTATCTTTTCATTTAAAACATGAAGGTATCCTTATTATTTTACAGATGGATTCTCAAGGATATACCAATACTAGATATATACAGCTCATTGTACAATCCTAATATAACTCTTTACACTATATGGATTTAGTACTACCTATCCAAGTGAGATGATTAATACAGATAAGTAAGCATCACAAGCTTATGTTAGATACAGGAACGAATTTCAAAATTTCTAAGATTATTGGGGTTACTAACATGATTGTGCAAAAGACAAGTAATATACATGTATATCCAAAGAAATTATTAAGTGAATGCAAGAACAGGTTGCGGCTCACATATGAAGATTTGCGAGGTCCGACCCTACAATTAGCCTCCCAAGTTCAATATTTGTGGGCGAGTTTCAGGAAGAATTTTTTCTTAGAAGACATGTATTATGAGGGTGATCCATGCATAAGCCCACTAGAAGCATAGATCAACGAAGCTTGTCAAAGCAATGCTTCTCTGTGGCACCGATTTCAAGTATTCCAAGTTCTTAAGAAGGTTCGGTTTCATGCACTCATCAAGATAAAGATCCTGGTACAAACTCAACATATCATCAATGAGGTATTGCAGTGGATTACACTAAATGACAAAGGTAAGACATTAGGTATGAATTGCTTACTCAGATGGTTACAATGGTGGTATGATTTCACCTAACGTATTTTGGATACCATGTTTAGAGTAGGTAAGGTTAGTTGCATTAGGCTTATTTTTGTGCATTGCATTTGATCTCTTCATCGTCTAGTTAGTCTTCATTGTTCTTAGTTTGTTTCCATCATTTTGCGAACAAGGCAGGACGAAAATGTCTTCCCTTAGATGCTTTTAATCCTCTTGGACATTTGATATGTGTGTAGGTCTACAGGGACCAATAGATTCACAGGTTCTCGAGCACGAGCACTCGTCCTGCAGTTGGAGCCAGTGCTACGCTGCACCTGTACCCAGTGCACTTTTAGGTGTATCCCAGGGAGAGAGGGCCAATTTTTTTCAACCCAGAGGGGTGTTATAGAGCAATGGTGGTCATGGCTGGGACCTTTGGTTGATCCTTTAGGAGTACTATGGCTTAATGGCACTACTGACTGCCCTTTAATGGGGTTTTTAACCTTCGGGTTGGTGTCCAAGGCTCCTAAGAGTTGACCAATGGGTCACATGGCTCCATATCCTATTTACGAGCTTTGGTGGCCTTTGCTTCAACTACGAGACACTCGTTTTCATTCACAACCACTTTGGACACCCTCCTGGCCCTTCAGTCAGTGGGCACCTGCTCTCTCTGGCCTTATCTCCTCATAGGAAAGCTACCCTCCATGCCAGGCCTTTTGATGCTTTGAGGGCGTTGAGGGATTTTACAGCATTCTAGGGGTTAGATGGGGTATAACGCCCTCCCTCCATCTCACTCCAACCTTTCGTTTGGAGTGATTAACTTATTTGAGTGTATTTTGGCACCTAGGGGTAGAAAAAGCCTAGGTAGCCTACCTTAGGCCATATTTTATTATTATTTTCTTTTAATTTTAAGTTGATATTTTATAATTTCAAATTGACATGTTTTAAGGCATGTAGGCCTGGATATTTTGCAAAAAGTGAGTGTGAGATCATATAAATAGATCTCCTCACTTTCATTTTAAAAACAGAACTTATGGGATAATACACTATGAATTTGTTTTACCCTTGCTAGGGCTCTTTGGAGATATGCACCCCTCTTGAGGAGGTTTTTCTAGGTTAATGCAAGTTGTTTTCTAGTAATTCTTTGGTGAAATTCTTTGCTAGGTGATGTTCTGATTTGTTGGATAAACACAAGCACTCAGAGGTGAAGCTTCTTATCTCTTTGTTTGAATGTTGGTGGATGTATGTTCGTGACTAAATGGTAGCCCCGGTGCTGCATTTTCTCTTGGAATAAGCCATTACCAGCTTTCTTGTCACCTTAGCAAGCTGAGGTATGCCTCCTTGTTAGGGTCCTCTAGGGTGTTACCTTAGTTTTATAGGCTAGTTGTTTGACCTAGGATCCCTTCCTCTCTAGGTTGGCCATCCTCCCTAGATGCCCTAGGTTGGGTAGGACTTTGCTAGGGTAGATCTCCTTTCGTTTTCACCTATGTTGCAGGAAACTTGCCCCCCCCCCACGTTTCCAGCCCGTTTCCTGACAGAAACTCGGAAACCCGTTTCTAATTGATGGGGACTGTTTCGTGTGTTGGAAACTCGTTTCCTTAAATCAGAAACCCGTTTCCAAATCGAATTTCACGAAAATCCCGCGTTTCCTTCCACTGTCCGCCTAAAACAGTTGTTTTTTTTTAATTTTTGGGGTTTTTTCCTTTTTCAGCTACAATTTTAGAGGCTTCCGGAATGTTCTTTATGCCTTGGGTTTGTTATAAAATAACACCCATGCCTCCTCTTTGCCATCACGGCTTATCCCTAATGCTCATTGGCAGCTCTTAGTCCATTGGCATAACTAACGGTGCATTGGCATAGCTCAAGGCTTATGATTCATCATCACGGATCTTTGGCTTTAGTGTATACCAGTGTTACACGGGGACTCGCCCCCCAGGGTCGGGGGTGTGCCCCCCTCGCTCCCTGCGCCCCGGGGGCTCGAGGGCTCCTGGGGAAACGTTTCCCAGCGTCCCCAAAATCAGGAAACT
>LPNX010314665.1:337950-349364 GCA_001517045.1 Pseudotsuga menziesii | reverse complement strand
AATTTCGCTAAAATTTGGGGGTGGTCTCCACATGTCCCCAATGTGCGTTTCCCCGCTCCCGCGCCTCGGAAACTTGGGAGAACAATGGTGTATACATTATCTTGGGTAGGACATCTCATCCTCACGGCACTTTGGCAGCCCACACCTCCATTTCCAGCTCATGGTGGTGGTGCAAAGGTCACGGTGGAGGCTCAAGAAGTGGACACGGTGTTGGCAGCTGGTTGGGTTGTTGAATATTGACAATGTGATCACGGTGGTGCCATTTTGTTTTGCAGATTGGAGGAGGATGAAGATGAGCCCGAGCATGATGACTATTAGTCTTCGGGCTTCAGCTCATGGTTTTTTTATATTTTCATTGTTCATGTTGATGTAGTATTGTACTTGTAGCGTCATATATAAAGGCTGATTTTGGAATCTGAATATATATGTATTAGCGGCTTAACCTCATTTTGAAGGTGGTTTTTTGGCTATTTCCCCTTGCATTATGGAATCGTTTATGGGTAAAGTCATTGTGTTGTTTTTGGATATTACTACTTAGTACTTGCATTATGGAATCACTTATGAAATTATGAATAAAAATGTTAAATGTGATGTTGAATTTAATCTGTAAATAATATATATATATATATATCGTGTTTCCCCGTTTCCTAAATTTTGGGGGGTCACGTTTCCAACGCGTCCCCGTTTCCCCGTTTCGTGCAACTTAGGTTTTCACACATTTTCTTTTCCCAAACCTAGTCAATAGGATTAGATAGATTGCATTTTACGCAGTAGATTAGGGTAATTTTAGGTCTGCAATTTTATGTTAAAAGCCCTAAAAATTTAAATTTTTTTTTTTTCACTTTCGGGCCTCCCTAAAATTCCGGCCACCTTCTCTACAAATTCACCCTGACCTCTAAAGCCCTAAAAACCTTAAGGCGGAATTATAGGAAGCCCTAAAATTCAAATATTTCTAAAAATCTAAAATCTGCCCTAAATCTAACCCTAAACTGTCCCAAAACCCTTTCCTTTTCCATCTTTGAAGTAGGACTTTCTTTCCCTTGCTTCCTTCACCTAGCAGCTCTAGGGCTTCCTCTTATTCTACCCTCGGCAACCCTCTTCTTGAAAAAATTGCAGACTGTCAAAGCAGCCCCCTCCTAACACCCCCAGCAGCCTTCCCTAGGGCCTTAACCTACACAGACAAAACAAAGGGTTAGTTCACATAAACTGCTAGTTTGATTGAAGTCTAGATTACCTTTGAAAAAGTGGATTGCTTGCATCCTCTCTATCAGTTACACAGTTTGCACACAAACACAGTCTGCACACAAACACATACAGTATGTTGCATGGTTAATACTTGGGCAAATTCTAGGTTGCATGCTTGTAAGATTATTGGCGAAATATGATGAGATTTCTTATCTAGTAGCCAAACTATCACTGTCGTCCTAACATTAGTATACATGACTGATAAATACTAGCCCACAACCTAGTTCAAAGCTTGATGCAAACGTCTGGTGAATACTAAGTCACATGCACTTATACTAATGTGAATCCCAAACTACTAAAGATGTCATAAGTATTGTCATACCCAACTGTTATCTTAATTGCTGTGTATTGTTAATGATGAATAATGTTTTGGGTAGTGACTGAAAGACACTGTTGAACGTCTCTGTATGCACATATTGAGGGCAAGTTTCACATACAATTACTCAGTTATTAGTACTGCTAATAAATGCGATACACACTGTTCTCTTGACATATTAATGAGGTACATATTTGGTTATTATTATTCCTTATAAACATATCTTTAAATACTTGAACGGAGAACTGATATATTATAATGCCATGTGATAATACTATGTTAATGACTGATATTGTCTCTTATAACGCTGACACCTTAATGTTGTACTGAGACTGCCACTGTCATAGATATCTACTTTAAGGAAAAATGCTTGTTGTGTATGCTTTAATACTTTTAATGCTGCTATGAAACCTCACTAAACTTTGTATGTTAATGCTGCAATACATGTCACTTATGTCGCTATACTAATACTCTTTGCTATTTACTAAGATGATGAACTCTTATTGCTTGTACTGTTGTACTTACATACTTTAGATGATCATTGGACAATGCTAGCACACTTGTCTTGTTGTTCAAGGTGGATATATTGCTGCAATTATAACTATACAAATCATACTACTCCTTTTACTCACTTTCTAGACTCCTTAAGGCACTAGTCATTAACAACCTCGAAAGAGGTATTCTTTGGTGTTTTAGTGTCTTTCCAAAGTCGAATTAGGGCTCTCCCCTAGGAGGCTCAGGCTTCCAAAGCAGTTGGGAGAAGTTGACTAAGGTGACAGTGGTCACTTCCTCCTCACATGCTTGCCGGTGATTTGAACTGCCATGTCAACCGGTAACACAATCAAAGTGTTTAATAAAAGTCCAATAAGAAGTTTTTGTGATTCTTTATCAATTTCTTCAGTCTTAGTGTCTTACAGGATATCTCGAGGGCTATCCCCTCAGAGGTTATGACACTCCAAAGTAGTTGCGGAGGTGTGACCGAGGTCCGAGGTGACATTGGGTCACTCTCCTTGCATTTGCTTACTAGGCACTAACTCTGCTAATTTGCACAGTAACACTACTCATAATCATGACCACTCTCCTCTTTTAGCCAAGCAAAATTATGAACTAGGTACATCATAGAGGGAAGTAGTATGTGAGAACATGGACTCAAGACCTAGATCAAGTGGGAGAACAACATGTCAAAGGAAAAAGGTGTGCCAAAAGGCTTTAGGTGAATTCTAGAGGTGTTCACGAAGCTCTCATCCCCTTATGGAGAGATCTTCACCCTTTTTACGACAAAGGAGACAAATAATATTTTCAAAGGTGGGAAACAAAAGGGGGTCATTTGAAGAAAAATAAAGGTGTCTATAGAGGTGTTTACACTCTTCTACTAGTGGTTCATGGGGGAGGGGGGGACATCAAATTTCAAGACACAAGAGAGGTACCTAATGGTGTGGGGTTAGGAATCAAAAGAAACCTCCTAAATGGCATTAGAGAAAATCTCATGCTTGGACATACTTGTCTGAAGGGACAAGAAGTGCAAAAGATGTGAGACCAATTGGTGAAGGAAAGAAGTACAATGAGCATATGGTAGACAAGGGAACAGGTAAGAGGTCATAAGGTGTTAGATGTGAGGGAGAAACTCCTAGTTGGCAACGACATATCGACCACGGGGGAACATGTGAAGATATCAATGTCCGAAAAGCATGGGAGATCATTGAAGAAAAGCAAGTTCTATCCCACTAAGCTTGGATCGATCTCCTAGAAAAGAATGGCATCCTTGAACCTGTCATGAATCAGTCTCTATAAAGACCTTATGCAAGCATTGAAGTCCCCCAAGAGGATCACATCACCCAAAGAATAGTGAGAAATGTCCAAAATACAAGTCGAGGAAGGGGGGCCACCAAACTAAGTATGGTGTGTAAAGATAAAAGAAGCTAGAGGGAAGTAACAAACTGCAATGAAGATTTCTCGAAATAGAGAGGCACTTCCATGAAGTCAAATCCACATGATTCTAGTGTGTTGGCATGGTCATTGGAGGCCATGACTAAAACTCTATAATTATGAGAATCACAGATAAGACATACTACTACACTAGCAAATCTAATGATGCCACCAAAATGGCAAGATCCCTATCTGTGAGCTAGAGACCAATGATAACATGTGATAGAAAGTAGCTCCCATTAGCAACTTGCGTGGGGGTCAATGAGAAAAAAGAAGTCTCTAAAATCAAGATTCAATTTGTAATCCCACTGAAGGCATTTAATTCCCCCATACAATGCATGTTGAGAAGGGAATTCATACAAACAAAATGGTATTTCTGATGATTGATCTTGATACATAGTAAATGACAAACAAATTTTGGAAAACTAAGTCTGTCAAAGGGGACATTTTATGGAGTTTGCATTTAGTTTTCTTCATTTCACATAAACAATACAAGTGATCATTTGGGCTCCTGCTAGAAGTCATGGTTGCATTAAACCTTAATGCAAATAAAAATACATTCATTCTACCTGCGAGCATATTACGACTTGCTGACTCAGTTATTTAATACAAAAATACCAGCAGGAATAAAATAAATTATAATCTATCTTTCCAACTCTCTGGACAAAATAAAACATTGGTATTTTTATGTTATTCCATCTTTCTGGTTTGATACAACAACTTCTGGTAAAAATTCGTAAGCTTGACATTTTATAGATTTTTTATAGTTTCTAAGGTCATTTACATTCTTCCATGAACATGAATGTACTTGATTTTAAATATAATCTAAAAAGGCTTCTGCCTCAAAAACTAACAAAAAATAAATGCCTGCTCTAGTGGACCAACAATATCCTTTTTCTCTGACTGCATCACAAAAGCCTTCTAGTCAGGATGATCATATACAAGTGCAGAAGATGTTTTCAAAATTCCCATGCAACTAGAAAGCATAAACTTAGAACTATGATTTGTCAAGACACATGTGAAAGTTTAGCAGCCTACAAATATTTTATCCCTCATATGCACCTAATTACTAAATTAGGTGTCAATTACATACTCCTTTTAAAATATGTTACCTTGTTATTGCTTGCTGCATCTTCTGCATGTTTAACAACCATTGTTCCCTCATTAGTAACATGCTACAAGGCATAGAAGATTGTCAGAAAAAATAAATTTTCTGAGAAGGTCCTATTTTCTCAAAACATTATTTTGGGTTCTAAAAAGCCTTTCATACAAGGCAATTTTCCATCAAGTGGCAAAGCAAAAAGAACTTAAAGAAGTACCTGTTTAAAAAATTGGGCCATTGGTTCCAGACCTTTTCGTGTCCTACAGAACAACCTATACATCCTTGAAAGGTCATCCATCTGCAGTGAATACTCACTTTTAGTTCATAATGTTCTTTAGAAGAAAACATACTAGGAACTTCATATTTGCACACTGCAAAGCCATGTATCAAATTCATACCTTCCCATCCCTTAGCAAGGAATCACACCCTGAATGTTCCTTCTCCATGAGCTGATTTTCATATTGGGAAAGGAGTTCATGCTCTACTTTCTACACAGAAATATCCAAAAGACAACCAAAAAATGAAGTGAGAAAGATTGAACTAATACAGTCAAAACAATTTTGGTGTTCTGTTACATGAGTGATTAAATTTTAAAATAAAAATGAGAAACCTGCTTGACAGCAAGTTATGCACTCACAAGAACTCTTACATATGGAATCTTACCCCTAATAACTTTTGCTCACTGTCTGCATGTAAATAATGACTAACTCTTTCTTTCTCAAGCTTTAAGCATTCTTCAGCCTGTAGGAAGATACACATTTTTGCTTTAGTTTAAAGCTCATTTCAACGAGTGTTTACATATAAATTTGCCTAACAAAAACCAGATTTAGGGAAGACCTTGAGCATATAATCTGGACATGAATCTTCCAGAATCCATGAAGCAGCCTTTCGAGAGTAATATGTAGAAGTGTCTTCCAACATGGCTGATTCAAAGTCTGTCTCATAGTAGTCCATGCTATCCATCCCAATCTCCACAAAGATGCCCAAAACATTTTTCAGTAGAGCATGATCTATCTGTTCTCCCTCACGTTCCCGATTAATCTAAGGCAGTCAACATAACCAGTATATATCTAATGTTACCATTGACCAATCATGTAAAACCAAAAAAAATATGAGTAACCAATAGAACTCACTATCATTTGTAACCTGGCTGAGATAATGAACATACCAGTGAAATCACTACATTTCTTACATTAGTCTTCAGTTCCTGATAAACCTGCAAGGAAAAAGGAAAAGACATCCAATTTTTTAATTTTAAATATTCCGAAATTTAGGAAAATTTGTGTTTCCATTAATCCCAAAACTATTAGAAGGCAAGAAACCATAACATTTTGGACAAGCAAATAATTACCAGGTCACGAAAACAGACAATGCCAACTTCCTTAAGTGATGGAAGAGATCCTTTTAAGGTGAAGAAACGATCCAAATATTCAAAGAAGCGAGACAGCCAACGAACCATTATCTTGTGATTAGTCCATCGATTCACAAGCTCCCTCAACATAAACTCGTCATGTTTTTGCCTTAATACAGGCATCACCTAAAGTAAAACAACCAAGGCACTTAAAAAAATTCAAACTTGCAATTTATAATTAAATAGCTGGAAACATGAAACCCTTTCAAATAATATTGACAAAGATTTACATTGTGTGCAAGACACACACATCTCACATGTGAATGAAAATAAAACAATAAAGTCAATTAAAGCATCAAGCACTGCACATTTGAGCATGAAACATGGCATGGCATTTAAGAATCATTTCCTAGACAACATTTACTTGCCATTGTCGGTATTTAAGTTTGCTCATCTTAAAATGATTTATGGCATCTTTTTTCTGAGAACAAATTATAAATATACAAGTCAAAGACAATGAAACTTTTTATTATTAATATGAAGCAAAACGGATTCTTTTCCGAGAAGAATGCAAGCATGTTGAACTCTTCTGCTAAACGAACTATAATAATGATCTCCTTCTGTCTGTGAAGAACTCAATATAGTTTCAAAAAAGTAAAGAACAAAATTCAGATCTTTATCTGCTAACTTCACTGCCCTCCATGTGAAATTTGTAGTTATACAAATGGGATAATGGCAAAAACAATAGACAACCAGTTGGATATGGAAAGCTAGCAGCTTTGAGCATGAAACCAAACAGTACAAAAAAGGAGACCAAAAAGCTGCATGAATAGAAAACACAGACAGTTGAAGCCTAAAATCATCAGTAAGAATTGAGCTAAAAAGACAAAACATAGGGTTTATAAGTATGAAATGAATTGTGAAGTCTATTTATTTTTCTGGGAAATTCATTACTAAAAGTAAATTCACCGAATGAGGAGTAATTCACTGAGCTCAGTCTGAAGGGGGATTTTAACTAGTTATTAAAGATTAGGTTCATTCATAAGGAGAGTCATTAATTTTAGGAGATAAAATGACTAATGAACGCGTAAGATTGACACAGGATCAGGGCTACCTCTATCGAAAACTTTGAAGAGAGCCAGTTTCCATAAAAGATTGTATTGTATCATGCTGGATAGGGTTTCATGCCACACATGTCTGTATGGTGTGAATTATTGGTATCAAGTAAAGTGAATTGGGTTTAAAGGGTGGATAAAGGCTTAAGAGATTGTCAGTAGAAAGCCAAACAAAGAAAAAAAAAGATATTCAAATAATTGAATCATATCAGATGTGGAATTGTGTAGCTCTAAGAGTAATACTAATAACAGAGTATTTTTCCCTCCCTTTATTGGAAATTGTACAACTTCAGAAGTTATTCTTATTGTACTTGTACCTCCTATGGGAGATTATATTGATATAATTACTCATGTAAACCCTAGAAAGAATCAATGTAAACCTCGGGTAAGATTACGCAAAGAAAAGAATAAAATAAATATTATTTTTATATTTCCCCATGGTAGGCCGGCCTAGTCAATTAGACAAGTCGACCCAGTTAGGGTAAAAGTCTGTTTTGTAATGTGTATAAATAGAGAGCAAGTGCGCCTCATTTACTCACTCATCCAACACAAGCAAGTTCGCTCAATCTAGGAGAAGTTCACAGCACCGGTGAGGAGTGTTTTCTGGGGTTTATCTTGGAGAGACTTTTCTCTCTCTCTCTCATTCTTGCACTCTGTTCTTAGAAGCTATCATCTCTATACGAAGGTTGCTGGGTTTTTCTCGATTGGGTTTCCCAGGATAAACCCTTGTGTTCTTTGTTTTTGTGCTTTGTCTTTCTTCTAGAGATCCTATTGTTCATTTGCAAGTAAGTTATACTGCTATAATCTTGTAAAAACTAACATGGTATCAGAGAAGTTCTAGAAGAAGCCATTGTCTGAAGCTAGGGTTTGACCTTCCAAGGCCCTCCCTCATCTATTCAGCAGAAAAAGACGAAACTTCGCCCTAGGGAAGGCACCTCTTTTGGTAAAAGAAAAATCAAATTCCGAGAAGTTTCATTTTTGACCTAATTCTGCTGCTGCATAAATTAGGGTTTCAAGTTTTGTGTTGATCAGCCCACTATTTTGGCTCGACCTCACCTTCCCTCAACTCGCCTTGATGGGGTGCATCTACCTGTGAGCTTAGTTTCATTAGATTCCAAAGTTCATTTTTTACCTAACTCCTGCTAGGGTTTCTGGTTCAAATCTGCAAACAAGATGATTGGAATAAAGGTTGAATTGTCTTAATGGGGCTACAAACTTCATCTCTTGGAATTTTATAGTTCTTCTCATCCTCGAAGAAAATGATCTCTTGAAGTTTGTCAATGAGAAGGTTCTACATCCATAAGCTGAAGAAGACAAGTCCTAGTCGAGGAATAGTGATGCTAAAGCAAGGAGGATTTTGGTGGACCCAGTCAAGGATCACTTGGTGCCGCAAGTCTCACAAAAGAAGACAACTAGGAAGATGTTCAAGACCCTGAAGAAGTTATTTGAAATTTTGAACATAGTAGCATCAATGTGACTCTCACATTGAGGAACCAACTATCAAATATGAAGATGGTCAATTCCGAATCAATTGCCTCCTATTTCACGAGTATCACCGAACTTCGAGACAAGCAAAGCTCCAACGGAGAATGCATTGAAGATAAGGAGCTTGTCATGACCACTCTAAATGGTCTTCCACCATCTTGGGAGTCTTTCATCCAAACCATAAGTGGTCAAACCAAGTTGCCCAAATTTGACAGGTTATGGGCAGATTGCACTCAGGAAGATACAAGGATTGCAGCAAGGCAAAGACTCCATGGTCCTCAAGTTGAGGAGAATCAAGCCTTCATTACTCATGCCAAGAAAGGCAAGGGAAAAGGAAGGACGTTTCATAACCATAAGCACCAAGGTAAGAGACCAAGTTCTTCTCCAGATCGAAAGGAAAAGAAGAAAGACTTATCACATATACAATGCCATACGTGCAAGAAAGATGGTCACTAGGCAAACAAGTGTTCTGGTGCAAACAAGAGGAAGCATGAAGCTTCAATAGTTGATGTATAAGAAGGTCATCATCACAAGAAACAAAGAAATGAAGATCGTATAGAATTCTTCTTCATATCAGCGTTATTAGGTATTGTTCCCACCATTAGTGATACATGGCTTATAGATAGTGGTGCTTCTAAACGTATGACTAGTTATAAAGAGAATCTTTCAAAAGTTTTTGAGAAAGAATCTCAACTATGTGTTGTACCTAGAGATGATGCCAACTATACTGTGAAAGGATTTGGATCTACCTCTCTATAGTTAGAATCCAATGTCTTACTACACCTGAGTGATGTGCTTTATGTACCTCATATGAAAAGGAATCTTGTCTCCATCTCTACCTTAGAGGACAAGGGATATAGAGTTACATTTGCAGATGGGAATGTGCTTGCTTGGCACAAGAATTCTAGCATGAATACAACAAAAGTAATTAGTGTAAGAGAGGAGAGCTTGTATTGATTCAGCACCTTACCAACTCAAGCTTTAGTCCGTGATTCCACCAACATAGGTGAGCTATGGAACATAAGACTAGCTCATCTAAACTATCTAGCTCTCCCAGCATTAAGGAACATGGTGACAGGTCTACCAATGCTTCATGTAGACCATGATGGAATATGTAGAGGAAGTGCACTTGGTAAAAATACCAATGGTTCCTCTCCGAATAGTGAAAGCAAATCCAAGGGAATATTGGATCTAGTTCACTCTGACTTGTGCAGACCCATGACTGTTACTTCATTGGGTGGTTACAACTACTATGTAACATTTATTGATGACCACTCATGAAAGACGTGGATATGCATTCTCAAGACCAAGGAATCCAAGGAAGTACTCAGCAAGTTCAATGAATTCAAAGCACAAGCCGAGAATCTGTCAGGAAGGAGAATTAAGATCCCGAGATTAGACAATGGTGGAGAATATACCTCTACAGATTTCAATGATTTCTACAAGGAAGCAAGAATTAAGAGGGAGCTCATAGTTCCCTACAACCCTCAACAAAATGGGGTTGTGGAAAAAAAGAATAGAACAATTGTGGAGGCAGCCAAAGCCATGATACATGAACAAAGTCTACCAATGTTCTTATGGGTAGAAGCATCCAGAACAACTGTTTATGTACAAAACAGATGCCCTCATAAAATCTTGAAGAACATGACTTCGAAAGAAGCTTTCACGGGAGTGAAGCTAGAAGTGGGCCACCTTCGTATCTTTGGTTGTCCAATCTACATTCATGTGCCCAAGGATAAAAGGACGAAGCTATAACCTTCAGGAAAGAAGGGAACATTCGTGGGATACAGCGAGTCTTCAAAGGCCTATAGAATATACATTCGAGAATCGAGGCAGATCAAAGTCAGTAGGGATGTGATCTTTGAACTTTGAAGAAGAGATGGCTATCCGAAAAGGAAGAGGATCTGATATGGAGATCGATGGTGACAAAGAGATGAGATCATATCCCCCTCTGGTAGTTCAAAGGGATTTTGAAGAAAAGAATGATCCAATCGATCCCATTTAGCCAGTTGAGCCAATTGATGCTCCCACAAATATGGCAATAGGACAGAAAAGGCCTAGATTGGCACAATACATATTGCAAGATGCATAGGGGCATGAAGCTCCACATGGCACTTTTTGAGAAAGCAAAAGACCTCAGAAATTCTCGAGTTATGTAGCATTGATGAGTCACATCATTGACTCAGAACCTACCACGTATGAAGAAGCATCTAGACACCAAGTTTGGAAGGATACCATGACGGAGGAATTCCAGTCCATTATGAAGAATGATGTATGGGAGGTTGTACCGAGACCTGAGGGAAAGTCAATAGTGACTTCCAAATGGATTATTAAGATTAAACACAAAGCAGATGGGAGTGTGGAAAAACACAAGGCTAGATTTGTTTCTAGAGGATTCTCTCAAAAAGAGGGAATTGACTACGATGAGACATTTGCTCCTGTGGCTCGATATACTTCAATTAGGATCAATATTGCTATTACTACAGCTATGGGATGGAAGCTGCATCAGATGAATGTAAAGATCACCTTCCTCAATGGTGTTATCGAGGAAGAAGTTTACATTGAACAACCAAGAGGATTTGTTGTCCATGGAAAAGAGTCTCATGTATGTAAACTGAAAAAGGCATTATATGGACTCGAGCAAGCACCTCGTGCTTGGTATGGACGAATAGATGGATACTTGGTTAACTAGGGATTCACCAAGAGGGATGCAGATCCCAATCTTTACTACAAGATTGTGGATAATGAGCCACTAATTTTGGTTCTATATGTAGACAACTTGTTTCTCATAGGTAATGAGAAACTCATTGAATGGTGTAAGAAGCTTGCCTCTGAGTTTGAAATGAAGGACCTCGAATTGATGTATTACTTCTG
>LPNX010314665.1:312106-335931 GCA_001517045.1 Pseudotsuga menziesii | reverse complement strand
AGGCCTGAAAGGACTTCTGAACTCTGAATATGAACAAGTATCTTGTTCATCACTGGCGGCTCACTGAAAATCCAACTAGGTGCAGCCTAGTCGGTAACAACTTCTTGGGACTAGAAGTATGGCAGAGGCAGAAGGAAATTTTCCTAATTCAAGGAAAATACACCATTGATATTTTGAAGAGATTCAAGACAGACTTTAAGTCCATGGCTACTCCTATGGATGCAAATCTAAAGAAGCTAAGGGAATTTGCCTTAGATTCTGATTTGATTGATCCCACTATGTATCGCTAGCTGATTGGATCTCTGATGTACCTAATATATGTTTTGTTGTGAATACTCTTAGCCAATTTATGAGTGATCCGAGGCAAATTCACTGGGTTACTGCAAAACATGTTCTCAGATTCTTACGTGGCACTGTGGGATATGGACTAAGATATGCTTCAGGATGTGATTTGACATTGCAAGGATTTTCTGATTCAAATTGAGCTAGATGAGTTGCAGACAGGAAGAGTACTTTTGGATGTTGCTTTAATTTGGGTTCTGCACTGATCTCTTGGTGTAGCAAGAAGCAGACCACAGTAGCACTCAGCACTGCAAAGGCCAAGTTTATGGCTGCCAATACAGCATCCCGAGAAGCAGTATGGTTTCGAAAACTCCTTCCAGGAGTGTTTGGGCAGATTCCAAAACCAATTGTGATTCACTGTGATAATCAGAGTTGTATACAGATGTTAGAGAATCACATTTTTCACGATAAGATGAAGCATATAGAGATTCGATATTACTCCATTCGTGATATGGTGCAGAAATGTGCGGTTAAGTTACAATATGTTCCGACAGATGACCATACTGCAGATGTACTTACCAAGCCTCTTCTCATAACAAAGTTTGAATACTTTTGCAGAAGAATTGGAATAGAAGAAAATGCATCCCTCATGGAGAGGGAAAATTGAGACAGACATCTACATTGCTTTCACACTGGTGCCTCTACTTGTTTTGGACATCAGCCTGGTATGGGAGCAATTCCATCAGCATTGTGAGACGGCCAGGTAGCAGATGGTCGTGTACACTGGCGACCTCTACTCGTTCTAGTTCTCAGCTTGGTATGGGAGACATCCCATCAGCAGTAGAAACGAACAGGTAGTAGATGGTTGTGTACACTGGTGGCCTCTACTCGCCTTGGTTCTCAACCTGGTATGGGAGAAATCCCATCGTCATATTGAGATGGCCAGGAAGTAGACGATTGTATGCACTGGCGACCACTACTCGTTCTGGTTCTCAGCCTGGTACAAGAGAAATCCCATCGGCAGTAGAGACGAACAAGTGGTAGATGGTCATGTACACTAGTGACCTCTGCTCGCCCTGGTTCTCAGCCTGGTATGGGAGAAATCCCATTGACATATTAAGACGGGCAGGAAGTAGACGGTCATGTGCATTGGTGACCACTACTTGTTCTGGTTCTCAGCCTGGTATGGGAGAAATCCCATCAGCAGTAGAGACGAACAAGTAGTAGATGGTCATGTACACTGGTGACCTCTATTCCCCATGGTTCTCAGCCTGGTATGGGAGAAATCATCGGCATATTGAGACAGGAAGGAAGTAGACGATCATGTGCAATGGTGACATCTACTCGTCCTGGTTCTCAGCCTGGTGTGGGAGAAATCCCATCGACACTTGAGATGAACAAGTAATAGATGGTTGTGTGAAGCATGTCTTGGTTCTTGGGTAGAGACAGACTCGTAACATATGAGATGTTGATAGTTGTACTCTCCAATGGACTGTGTAGAGTCGCAGAGCTAATAGATCTACCGATGGACTAAATGGATCAGATACATGATGACACCTCTCAACAGACTGATACTCTATTGACAACCTTCAACATGTATAGAGATGATAGAGACAGATGAGATGTACAGAAGAGACCCAAATGTTTGTGATGTTGATGATGACCATATCTAAAGAATACCTTCCTTGTTGAGAGGGAGTGTTGGAAATTGTGCAACTTCAAAATTATTCTTATTGTACTTGTATTGTATATCCTTGTACCTCCTACGGGAGATTATATTGATATAATTACTCATGTAAACCCTAGAAAGAATCAATGTAAACCTTGGGGAAGATTACACAAAGAAAAAAATAAAATAAATATTATTTTTATATTTCCCCAAGGTAGGTCGACCCAGTTAGGGTAAAAGTCAGCTTTGTAATGTGTATAAATAGAGAGCAAGTGTGCCTCATTACTCACTCATCCAACACAAGCAAGTTCACTCACTCTAAGAGAAGTTCACAGCACTAGTGAGGAGTGTTTTCTAGGGTTTTATCTTGGAGAGGCTTCTCTCTCTCTCTCTCTCTCTCTCTCTCTCTCTCTCTCTCTCTCTCTTGTACTTTGTTCTCAAAAGCTATCATCTGTATACGAAGGTTGCTGGGTTTTTCCCGATTGGGTTTCCCAGGATAAACTCTTGTGTTCTTTGTTTTTGTTCTTTGTCTTTCTTCTAGAGATCCTATTGTTCATTTGCAATTAAGTTATACTGTTATAATCTTGTAAAAACTAACACCATTTATCTCCAGCTTTTCAAAAAAACACTCTTGGTTTAGTTAGGTAGAATGTATGTCTCCAAAACTTGATTATATGCAGAAATTGTGAAGAAAGAGAGAAGTAAAAGTCCAGTTGTATGTTGAAGTTTAGGAGAATGAAGAGCGAAATAGAGGAAGGAGATGCAGGATTGGAGGTAATTTACATGGTGCTAGAGGAATCTGGCATCTAGCCTAAGTAACCAGAGACGTTAGTTTACCCCTGTGCATCCCGTGGGTTGTGTCAGACACGACATGGCTCCAATTCGTGTCTGGCACGATTTTTTTCATGTCTCAATTTTCAGACACGAAAAAAATCGTGTCCGACACGGATTGGAACCGTGTCCCACGAATGTCATGCTGTGTCCCAATTCTAGGACACGGTTTTCAAAAAAAAGACGCCCTCGGTTGCTTTAAAGTCAAATTTTTATCATTCTTTTTCACATTTGCAAGTGAAGTGAGAGCTAAGAGTGTTTTTTTGTAGGTGAAAGGAGATTAGAGGCATTTGCAAGGGTTTCCAAGTGCATTTGAGGGAGGAATTTGTTGAGAGGAGTCAAGCTCACCATCAAGCAAGAAGAAAAATGTCTCAATCAGCTAGGGCAACAACTAAAGGGAAAAGGAAAGGGAGAAATTCCCCATCTAGAGCCTCTCCTCCTCTTCCTCCTCTAAGCACATCCTCTTCTACTCCTACTAGTGCTCCAACTGCTTCTAGTGGAGCTCATGGTCAGTTTAACCCTATTTTAGCAAGACAACAAGCCCAAGAGAGTAAATACCCTTTGTGGAAGTATGTGACAAGGAAAGAAGGGTCTGGAGCAAAGCTTGGTGGGGAAGGAAATGCATGTTGGAGTTGCAATTTCTGCAAGAATGAGTTCAAGAGCACATATGACCAAGTTAAGGGGCATTTGTTAGCCCTTCCTTGTGGGATTTCTTCATGCAAAGCAGTGAGTAACACCCAAAGGAGGGAGATGGAGAAAGAGGATCATGTTGGCCAAGGGAAGGTGGCAACAGCAAGCAAAACACAACAGAGTGAAGATCCTCTTTCCTTCTTAAGGAAACCCTCTAGCACTAGGCCTCCACCTAGCCAATATGGAAGAGAGGTTGATACTTATCCAACAAGAAAGACAAAGAGGCCAACTACAAGTGGTCCAATGGACAGGATTTTTCAACAAGAGGCACGAGAAGAGGTGGACCTTACCATTGCATTCTTTTTCTACCTCAACTTCATTTCATTCAATGTTTCATGGTCACCATTGTTTATAGAGATGTGTCGAAGTCTAATTGAACGAGCTCCAAATGGTTATGTGTCTCCTAGTTCAGAGAAGCTTAGAACCACATTGTTGGTTAAGGAAAAGAAGGAGGTGAAAAAAATTCTTGGGCCAATTAGATCAAAATGGCCCTAAGTTGGTGTCAGTATTATTTTTGATGGATGGACAAATACAGCACGCCATCCACTCATCAATTTCATGTTGTCTTCCCCAAATGGACCGGTGTTCTTGAAAACGGTGGATGCTCTAGGGAAATACAAGGGCACACAATATATGGGTTAGTTGTTCATCAAAGTCATTGAAGACATAGGTATTGAGTCTTGTATACAAATCATCACGGACAATGCACCTGTTTGCAAGGCTGTTGGCATGCTTGTGGAAGCTAAATATCCACAGGTATTTAGATTTTCATAGATTTTCATTTGAGTTGTTAGTTGTAGTCTTGTAGAGTCTAGAGTCTAGACTCATTCATACTTTCTTTTATTGATCTTAAAGGTACTTTGGACACCTTGCACTGTCCACTCTTTGAATTTAGCATTGAAATCTATTGCTTCAGATGTGGCATGGATTGGAAAATTATTGAAGATGCATGCCATATCCGTAACTTTGTACAAAACCACACCAATGCCCTCACAATCTACAAAGAGTACACACATCTTTCATTGTTGAAGGTTGCAGATACTTAGTTTGCTTCCTCATTCATTATGCTCAAGAGGTTGAGGGAAGTTAAAACCACTCTTGGGTCCATGGTTATTTCCAAGTCTTGGTCCTTTTATAGAAAAGTGGATCAGATTGCTTCAAAAAAGGCTAAGTTGCACTGGCCTTGGGGACAAGGCGACGTGGGGGACGCGGGGACGAGTTGTTGGGACGACTAGAGCGTTGTTATCACATATATAGTAGCCGGGCCACCATATACTATTTTTGAGATTCCAGTACATTTTTCAGCCAGCTCCCCTAAATATGAGATGCTGAGATGAGCATCTATGATCATGATTTGATTGATGGATTATAGTACTTTCCCATGCCATGACTGAGTCTCAGGACACTCAGATTTGAGGACTAATGTAGCCATTTTAGCCATTTGCAGAGTAGTTATTGATACCCAAAGTTGTATCAGTGTTTTCTCATTGGATTGATGTGGCTTCAGATCGATCGTTTGCATGTTTAAGACTCAGCTTATATATCTTGTGTTATGGTTATCATTGCTCTTATACTCATTCTTGTGACATTCATTAGCATTTAGTGTCATGATCTGGCGGTCATATAGATATATGGACTTGGATGTATTGGTATTATGTATTGATGTCCTTACTCAGACCCGGAAGTTCTTGATCTATTCTCATTGGTTTTACCCTCCATAGGGAGAATAGAGGTAGTCATTCCCACCATACTTTGGCTTGCTAGTGTTGGTTTCACCACTCACTATCTCCACCCATCCATTACCTTCCAATTATGTTTCTGACCCGACTTACTACTTGACTTGTGACATGGAGGACCTTTCCCCACTAGAGCCTCTATGATCGGATAAGCTTCCCTGTTTATTTGTGTCTCGGCTCTGAGTTGCCTAGGTTGTGTTTGCTAACCTGAAACAAGTATCGCTGCCATCAATACAATGAATTTGGAAATGAAATGAATATCTTATGAAAAAGCCCATTCATGAAAAGTAGTGTTTTAAACATACGTGAATGCAAGGCTAGCCTAATGAAATTGGCTTTGAAGTACAATGGAAAGAATATCTTAAAACATTCATGAAAAGTAGTGTTTTTCAACATACATGAATGCATCAAGCCTAAATAATAAAAATTCGTGAAATAAATACACTAACCAAGGCTATGGAAAATCAAAGGCCCAAAAAAGCAATGGTTCCTAAAAGTTATATCTAAGGATTGTTGGCCTTACTTGTATTGAGTTGGATTGTGAGCATTTGTCAAGGTGAATAAGCACCTCTAAAGTAACTCACCCATTTGTGAGACACTACCATCCCCTTTGTTGTTGCTTGTCTGTCATATGCTAGAGTGAGTATCCCCTTTCCATATCCGAAATGTCACAATGTCAAGTTGGTAGTCACCCTTTGGCCTAGCCTTGTGAAATTTATCCCTCACTCTTCACTAGCAAAATAATTACAACTATGAAGTGAGTATGGTCTTGAAAGTCTGGTCTGAGTTATAGTTAATAAATGAAATCCTTTATATGTGGTTGATAGATTGCCAGTGAAATGATTGCTATTTGTTATAAGTGTTATTTGAATGATTGTAGACAATGTCTTGACCTATGAACACTTGCAGCAGATGGATGCTAGCCTAAGTTATATTACTGGTTATGTGGTCACTTAAAGATTATTATTTTGTCTATCTCGATGTTGCAGATGATCATACAGAGACCTAGAGGGGGTATGAGTATACACCTTAGATGGATTTGGACTCTCTGAGTCCAGTGAGACAACTTGTTTTCAATTCTGGGTACTTGCAGAGATGATTTGGCTCAATGCACCCTTCTGGTGCAGTTTTGCCATACTTGATGGCATGTCTGAGTAGGGAGATTTCTTTCTTAGATCTCCAAGGGCATTGTATGAGGGATAGAGGGTCCAGCCACTTGATTGTACCATATTACCCCCCTCCCAAAGAGCCTAGTGGGATCAGTTGGATAGCGCAGGCACCCTAGGAGGCATTTTGGCACTTCACGTTTCCCGAGGCAGATAAAAAATAATTAAAATGGCTACTTAAGAATTCGATTTGGGCTACTGAGGCAAGGAAATGGCATGGGATGAGTTTTGATGATGAGGGTGATGCCTTCCACTTCTTCTCTAGCAGTTGCAGCACTTGGATGGGCCCACATCAATTTTTCGGGCATATTATATTATTTTTTGGAGCTTTTGGAGGCTCACGATTTCCTCAAGGAAGCACAATTTCACAGTTGAAAAATTATATTATTTTTATTATGCCATGGGGACACCCAAAAGGAGTTAGTTAACACTCCCTGGACCCACAATGTGCTTCATTTATTTTTTGTTGAGTGGGATCCCCTCTCCTAGGGTGATTTAGTCCACTTTTATATTATATTATTGGATTGATCCATGTAGTGTATGTTGAGCTCATCTCAACCGTTGATTAGAACATTTGTATCTTTTAATTTTAGCCACTCATTTGAAAATTGGTTAGGATTTTGGTTCTCTCATTCCTATTTAAAGAAGAGAGATTCTCATTTGTAAGGGGTCTTTGGCTCTTGGATCTGGATAATAGAAAAACTTGTCTTGTGGAAATTCTTGGATCTCCTTTGCATCTAGTGTTCTTAGATGGTGATTGGAAAATCTTCTGCTTCCTAGCATTTGCGTATTTGATGTGAGATCTATATATTTTTTCGGGAAACATTATCTTGTCTACAGGAGGGCGACTTCAACTTGGGTGTTTTTGCAGGGATTTCTCAATTCACTTGGCTTGGATGCGTTTTATATCAAGGGGTTTTCATTAGCATCAATGCGATCTATGACTTCATCTTGCTATTTTTCTGTAGCATATGTTTTTTTCTCATGATGCAGCAAATCTGATATGGTTGATGTTTGTTGTGCAGGAGAGGGGGCACATTGGCTTCTTGGGGCAAAACGTTGAGCATAGAACTCACTCAAATCTTCTCAAATTGATCGGGATAGCAAGGATCATCATCATCAAGGCATCTATAAGGTTTTCCAAGTAAGATCCACAGGTTAGTGCTTCTCTCTTCCAAGATCTCAATCCATTGGCATTTGTACTTCCATTTTATTCTCAAAACCCTAAATATTAAAAAACAAAAAATATTATGGCTCAATCCGCTTGAGTTCTCGGCAAACCATTTCTGGGTTATGTAGATTGGGCCCAACCCTAAGTGGGTCTTCCTCAACACTGAGCTAGAAGTGACTCTGTTTCCCTAGATCTGAGAAATATTGGTCTTCAAACCCTAGCGCTACCTTCCATGTTGCCCTCTTTTCTTGCAATTTGATCTTTTTCGACAAAACTACTTTTTGGGTTTGTAGATTAGGTCTAAATACAGGTGGGTCTTCTTCAACGTTGAGGACAAAGTGACTCCATTGCCCTAGATCTGAAAGGCATTGATCTCCAACCCTAGTGCTACCCCCTCTTTTGCCTCTTTTTCTTGCGTTTTGACCTTTTCCTAGTAGCTCGGGTGTTTTGACATTGTCATATCTTCCTTCGAGTCTATCCATCGGTACTAGGTAGCCCCAATCTTGTTCTTGACCTCCCTGCATTGGTCACGTTTCCCAAGGCAGTGGATACCTTCACCTCTTGCTAGTACCTTAACCCCAGATCTAGTATTTACCCCATAGGTCATCTGTGTCCCAGCTTGGATCAAATCTCATATCTCCTAAACTTTGATCCAAAGCCTTGTTTCACTTGGTGACATCATCCATAGATCTAGGGTTTCCATCACCTTACACCTTACGTACCTCAAGTCCATTTGATCTGATCTGGTGTCTAGGTCTGATCTCTCCTGTCTGGAGTAGATCTAGGTCTCCCCCATTGTTGTCTTGGGCTAAAATAACATAAAGTGAAGACTGCCTCGATTGGCGTGACAACCATCCATTTGGGAGTCGAAGCAATCTTGGTTCCACCTCCATAGTTGCTTATCCCTCTACCATCCATCCTGGATCCATCTCACATAGGCAACTACAAGGTTGGTGATANTATATATATATATATATATATATATATATATATATATAGAGAGAGAGAGAGAGAGAGAGAGAGAGAGACATAAAAAGTAGAATTAATTATAAAATTCAAATTACAAAAGGAATATAAAGTTTGGTCCAATCATCATTGTCCATTGTCAAAATGAAATAGTAAAGATTCAAGATAAATGCCTAAGATCTAAAACTAAAAAACTTTAAAGTTAACTATTAAACAGTAACTTAAAACTTGAAAGTTAAAACAGTAACAAAAATTTAAAAATTTAAAACATTGTATACATAAATGATGAATCATTTCAAAATTTAAATAACAAATAAATTTATATTTGTAATTTGAAATTTGTAAACACTAAATTATATTTTTATAAAACTATAATAGCATGTGCTGATATTTTTACCCTAAAAAAATTAAAAAATTAAAATGCAAGATATCAAATATGAAATACCTATGTTGTGCAAGATGTTGTGGCTGAGAGGGGGCAAACTCATTGTGAGTGTGAGCTTGTGTTGAGCCATGAACTCAAACTTTGAGCATGTGTTGTGGGCTAGAGGAATATAGGGAGGGTTAGGTTAGGTTTTTAATTAAAAAATTAACTTTTTAGTTTCTTTTTAATTTTAATTGTGCAGGTTGAGGAACGTCTAAGAGTCCCCATTGGTTGAGGCACGTTCCTGAGAAGTCCTCGATTTTGATGGGTACGTTTAGGGTATGGCTCAAGTGTCCCCAAGTCCCCAACGGAGTCCCCAATGAATTGGGGATGTTTCTGAGGAGTTCTAAAGTCACCAAAACGCAAAAACGCAGGAAATGCAAGAAATTTTTGGGGGGAAAAAAGGTAAAGGACACAATGATAGATGATGGTTGGTGGGAGAGGGTAGATCTTACCATTAAGATCATGGACCCGATCATTTTTTTGTTGCATTTTGCAAACACGGGCCAGCCCATCCTAGTAGATGTTTATGAGACATCAATAAAGAACTTATGGTCCATCATACAGGATATTCTTATCTCTAAGTAGGATAAGAATTACACACCTTTGTATTGCTTGGCCCACTCATTGAAACCCAAGTACTACAGTCATGACTGGCTCAATGGTGGGTCAGGGCCCTCACGCAAAGTCCCTCCTCACATGGATGGAGAGATTTCACAGGGAAGGAAGACAACATTTAGATGGCTACTTCAGGATAGAGACATGCTTGAGGTGGAGGAGGGATTTGCAAAGTTTTCCACTACCACTGGGGCCTTTAGAGGCTATGAGGTGCTTAGAGACAGGGGGTTAAGAAACCCTATGTTTGGTGGGCAACTCATGGGGGAGCATGCCCTCTTCTACAGAAGATAGCCTTGAGGGTCATCTCTCAAGTTACTTCATCCTCTTGTTGTGAGAGGAATTGGAGCACATATGGGAACTGGTACAGTTTGAAGAAGAGCAGGCTTGAGTAGTCAGGGCAGAGTCGATGGTGTATGTGCACTCCAACCTTCGTGTTATTTATAGGAAAATGGAGGAGTGAGTGAAGAGAAAGACAAAGATGTGGGATGTCTTTCCTGATGAGATGGGTTTGGATAGCACTACTAAGTTGGCATTAGCCAACATGGATCTTAATGATCTAGTGCTAGAGCCGGTCACTTTTGATGATGGTGATCCTATGGAGGGGTCATACGCCACAGCAGCAGATGCAGATCGTCAGATGAACAGAGATGAGGAGGAGGAGGAGGAGGGTGGTGATGAGTTTGTTGATTTAGGCAAGGAGGAGGACTATTGACATATGAGATTCTTCCATCTTGATCTCATCTATGATCTACCCCTTTTTGTATTTACTATTTCCTACTACTAGTTTCCATTGGCATTCAGACATCTATGTAATACATTTTGATTTTGATGACTTAATGAGAATTATGGTTTTGAGATCTTGAGCTATATGAACATCCTATCATATTTGTGTCTCAATGTGATTTGTGAATGACAAAATGTGTATTGTGTATTGATTCCTATTAGAAATTTGACAATTTCTATTGAATATTTGTAAATGTTCTAGTTTCTAAAAAAATTGGATCTATATGTCTATATTTTTAATATATATAATTTTCAAAATATCTATATATAAAACATATCCTCAATGTCCTGATTCCGGGGGCCACCGTGTCCGTATTGGACACTCATATTTTCGTGTCCTTGGTGTCCCGTGTCCTCGTGTCAAGTGACTTAGCATCCAGCCTATAGCATAACCAGGTCTAGGAAGAATATTTTTTCCTTGCAAAAAACAAGACTATGTTGAGGGTATTTTGAATGAGACTGCAATCTATTTCATTGTATGTACTATGTATGGAGGAGCAATCAACATAGTCTGCTATATTGTCATAATGACAAGAGCTGATTTGATGACCTAACAGTATCGTAACTTGAAAAAACACAGCACAAACATGGCTGAGATTGGTGTCATCGATGGAAGGTTAAAAGTTATTGTGGAGGTCATCTAAGCAAAAAAGGATGAGCAGAGGGTGCTAAGGAAGAATTTTTATCTTGTGAAATAAATTTCTTAGTTTGGGGATGGGCTACAGTCTCGCTTAGCCAGAGATGACGATTTGCAAAGATTGTTGTGGTCACTGGTAAAAATGGCAACACACTATATATCAGGGTTCTTCTCAATGGGCAAATTTTCTTCCTTCTTTCTTTTCTTGGGGGTACTTTTACATATTGTCATCTAATGGGGTTGCGAGAGAGGCTAATTCAGTTGCTAAGTGTTTCAGCAGTAGAAATCCAATAGTTAGGCCGCAGATAAATCATAATACTCGGCTTTAATAATTTTTGCATCGAGGGGCGCTTTACAGCCCAGTATGAGGGAGATCCTGTAACATTTGTCGATAAGGAAGATCTTGTAACGTTTGTCGATATTACTAACAAAATAATAAAAAATAAAAATTTTAATTATCCACCAAAATAAATGTCGGCCACAAAAACAACCTAAAATGGGGGAGATGTTGTAATGTTCCTACCTAACAAAACAATAAAAAATTAGCAATTTAATTATTCACCAAAAATAATGTCGGTCAGAAAAATAACACAATATGGGGGAGATGTTGTAATGTTTCTACCCAACAAAATAATAAAAAATAAAAAATTGAATTATCCGCAAAAAAATGTTGTCCTTGCACATGGTTTTAAAACCATATGGAAGGCCTCCTAAACAATCCATGGTTTTATTGTACATGGTTTAGGATGGTCTTGCAAATGGTTTTAAAACCATGTGCAAGGCCTTCTAAACAACCCATGGTTTTATTGCACATAGTTTAGGAGGGCCTTGCTAATGGTTTTAAGACCATGTGCAAGGCCTCCTAAACAACCCATGGTTTTAGGAGGGCCTTGCACAAGGTTTTAAAACCATGTATGGAGGAGATGTTGTAATGTTCGTTACTAACAAAATTAAAAAAAAAATCATATGTCAGCCATAAATAATATTAAATATTAATAATGAAAATATTATATGTTGACCTTAAATAAAAAAATGTGTCTTTTGGTTTGAATCAAATCAATGGCTATATATAGGACACACCAAAGCTGATAGCTGCATTACTTAAGAAGAGGTTTGCACCTCCAGAGATTTGATCCCTCTCGGCACTTGATAGAGCCTAGGATTTGGATCTATGCTGGTCATACACAATACAAAATTATTTTTTCCTGTGAAATTAACAAACAAAAAATATCTTAAAAGTGAACACTATTTTGTGTTTCCCCGTATCCTGCTGGTCTTTGCCTAGACCCCAAATTACATCAAAAAGATTATTATATGTTCCTGTCAGTCTTCATTTCATTCACCTCATGCATCCTAACTAAGCACAAATCTCTATAAGATTCTAAGTAATTTTCTTACAAACTATCTCTAAACCATCAAAATTCTGGACATTCATCCTTATGCTTTAGTGCCTGTCCATATGGCTTTTACACTCATCAAACTTCTACCTCAAAATACTGTCAAACACCTTTTGCAAATGTTCAATAGAATTCCCACCATAAACGAAGGATGACCAGCTATATATTCACGTTATTCTGCTACAGATGGTCCAACTACATCACTTCAATGTTGTTATCTCCAATTGCTGTGCATGGGCCTTCTTTGGAAACTTCCTCCGTGTTGAAGAATTCCTCTACTTCTATCTAATCCCAGGTCACCCACAAATTCTGTTACATAGATATTGATTCGTGAACATTGTATGTTGAGGGCTTCAATGCGACTTTCAACGGGGGCTATTCTTCAACATTGGACTATGTACAACTATTCCTTGTTTTATGTTCCTTGTATCCCAGCCTTTGTCCTAAGGCTGTTGTTCTCCTGTTCTGTTCTTCATTCGTATTTATTTTTCTTGTGCAACCCCTTTTATTCAAATCCACCTCTACCTCCTCTTCTGACTTGCGAGCCAGTTATGTATCATTTGGCTGTATGTTTTCTTCCATTTTGTTGGACATGTGTGTTTTTCTCCTCCACATATTTTTCTCTCAATGGTCCTCACATTTTCTTGCGTGTATCATGTTTGATCATGATGGCAGTCGCTGTTGTTCTCCTGTTCTGTTCTTCATTCGTATTTATTTTTCTTGTGCAACCCCTTTTATTCAAATCCACCTCTACCTCCTCTTCCGACTTGCGCTCTTCTTGAGCCAGTTATGTATCATTTGGCTGTATGTTTTCTTCCATTTTGTTGGACATGTGTGTGTTTTTCTCCTCCACATATTTTTCTCTCAATGGTCCTCACATTTTCTTGCGGGTATCATGTTTGATCATGATGGCAGGCGCTGTAACTCAACTATTATGGCTGTAAATATTACAACGTTGCATTAAACTATGGTGATGTATCTAATCAAATGCCCAACATGTTATTCAAAATATTGTTTTAAAAAAAGCTTTCGAAGTGCTCAAGTATTCCAAGAATGCCGCAATGAGGAAAGAGTTTATTTCCAGGCTTTACGAAACATGCAGCTAGAATATTGGATGCGCTACATCATCCTCTGAATCAACAGGGCTATATTCCATAATTTCCACCCATCTACATTAAAGCTACTTGACAAATTAGTTAAGTATGATCATTAAATACTAATATGAATTCTCATTTCAATGACATTTGTTATCAGGGAAGCGGGACAAAGTTTGGCTGAATAGCATGGGAATGACCTAGATATCGAAAACAGAGATTCAGTATAATGACCATGTTTAGCCTAAATCCGAGCTACCTAGTGATCATACTAATTGAAACCTGATATGTATTGTTGAAATTCAAATATAATACTTTAATTCAATTCACAAGATTATCGCAATTTATCAATGGGTCTGGAATGTCAAGAAGCAAGAAGAATAACCAAATTGAATATTGCCAGTAAAATCATATTAACATAACCACATAAATGAAACTCACTTACGGATGACTCAAAGTATTCCACAAAAGCCAATCTGTATCTATCATACAGTTGCTGTGAGTATTCATATGGATATCCCTGTGTGGACAGATTGTAGATGGTTCTGTAATAAAGGTTAAGGTACATTCATTCTAGAAAGTTAAAAGATTTAAATAATGGGATTGCAGCAAAGAATAAGATAAAAAAAGGTATAGAGATTTCTTTCCAAAGGATACGTATAAAGCAATGCATAATGATCTGCATCGAATGGCGGTTCTGGCACTCCTTCCAAGATGTTCTTTAACTTTGCTATACCATTGTTCATATAATTCCATCCTTGCTCCAAATTTATAATATTGTCCTGACTCCTTTTCATTTAGTTTTTGAAACTTCTTCAGTGTAAAAATGTTTGATGTTATGCCTGGTGCACTAATTTATTGTGTAATGTCCACTTCTGCAAGAGACAGAGAGCACAATAGATTCGTC
Source organism: Pseudotsuga menziesii (assembly GCA_001517045.1). Classification (NCBI taxonomy): domain Eukaryota; kingdom Viridiplantae; phylum Streptophyta; class Pinopsida; order Pinales; family Pinaceae; genus Pseudotsuga; species Pseudotsuga menziesii. The sequence goes on along the minus strand of LPNX010314665.1, from coordinate 321,560 downwards.
AGCTATGCAAAAGTTAACCTAACATGTTATATTCTAATTCAAAGTAATGAGCATGCCTAGAATTACAACGGTCTCTTCTTTAGATAGCTTCCGTTTTAATGAGCTTCCAAATTGTCATTCCATTGCCTAAATTAGCTGACCCCTCAACTTGCACCGTACTTGTAAAGCTTGCTTTTGCTGAAAAGGATATATAGACATGGGATTTATTTTCTCTTTATATAATATGAAGCATAAAACCTAATTTTGTGATCTTGACGTTAAACGATTAGGATAACTCAAGGTAAACCTATCTTAATCCTAAGATTAGGATAATTCATTGGTAAAACTTTTAGTTTATTTTTAAGCAATTTTTTATTATATTTTTTATTTGAATAAACCTCAAATTATCCAATTGTATAATAACTTTCCACTATACCTCTCCTAAATGAGATATATTTATATTTTTTTCTTTATTTTAAGTATTTTTATTATATTTTTTATTTGAATAATAAATTGAGATATATTTATATTTTTTTCTTTATTTTAAGTATTTTTATTATATTTTTATTTGAATAATAAATATTAATCTTTTTTAGTTTTGATAGTTATCTACATTATTATGAATATTAATTTTCTTATGTTAATATAAATATTAAATTTGTTTTATTTAACACGTTTATATTTTTTTTATTTTTTCTCTATTCAAATAATGAATATTAAAGGGATGATGTAACATAGGTAACATTCACATCACCCACTACTGTTACTTTTAAGGTTAGACACTAATTACAAGGATAGGTATTTTTATTTAAGATTTTGGGGTGGACAAGCACCTATGTTTTTTCATCTATGGACGAGGATGAGACAAGTGTAATGTTAAGATTACTTCTATGCCAGTGGTTACAAATTCAAAATAAACAATTACTAGCACACCCACATAATTTGTGGTTGGATCACGTTGATAGGGATCAAATGGTTGAGATAACTATGGAATGGAAGACAGTTTGGATCCTTTTTATTCCATGTATTCTTCTAGTTAAATGATTTCAACTCTGAGTTATCCATGCCTAGCTACATGTTATCACTGACATTCTTCTTATTATCCATTTAATAACTATCAGTTATTATTAGTATTATTATTATTATTATTATAATCTCTCGGTCTTTGTTATCTATCATTAGGTGTTGGTTATCCATGCATGGATAACTAGTGGTTTGTGAGAGAGAACTCATTTAACTAGAATAAACTGATAACTTATTAGTAGCACTTAACTTGTGACCTATCAGTGTTCACTAGCCACAAGTTAAGTGGTTGTGCTAATTGTTATAGTTACGGCCAAAATTTTCTCAAAAGGTAGTAACTCTAATTGTGAGGGTGTAAGTTTGACACTCTCCCCATAGGGTTCATATAAACATCTCTTAATCCTAAGATTAAGGTAATTCATTGGTAAAACTCTTCGTTCTCTTTCTTATTTTAAGTAATTTTTATTATATTTTTTATTTGAGTAAGGGACATTAAATTTCTTTGTTTCGGGGATTTTTTGGCTCCAAGAAGATTTTGTTTTCTTTGAAGCGACTTCAGCTCTGGTTTGTGCTTGGGAGGCTTGTTCTTTGCAGGATCGTGAAGCTCTATCTTAGCTCCTGGATCGATAACACTATTAATTGATTGCTCCAAGATTTGAATCCGTTGAAGTGAGAAGAGTTTCGGCTCTAGCTCGTTCTTTGGAGGAGTTCTTGATTAGCAGGCTCGTGAGTTGCTGCTGGAAGGTTCCACCAAGGCTATGACCTTATTTTGCAGACCCTGGCCTATCATTGAATGGATAGATCTAGAGCACTGAACTGCTGGAGCGTTTTATCCCCTGGAGAGGCATTTTCACGAAGGTGGTTGTGATGAACACGGTTTTTTGATTTTTTGGCTCCAAGAAGATTTTGATTTCACTGAAGCGTCTTCGGCATTGGTTTGTTCTTGGGAGGTTTTTTCTTTGTAGGATCGTGAAGCTCTGTCTTAGCTCCTGGATCTAGAACACTTCTGATTATTGCTCCAAGATATGAATCAGTTGAAGTGAGAAGAGCTTCGACTCTGGCTCGTTCTTTGGAGGAGCTCTTGAAAAGCAGGGTCGTGAGTTGTTGCTTGAAGGTTCCACCAGGATGTGACCTTTTCAGGAATTTTGTAGAATCTGGCCCTGTCATTGATTGGATCTCAACTAGCTCTTGAGTGTTGAACTGTTGGAGTGTTTTATCCCCTAGCAAGTTGGACTATGTATTTGAAGGAAGATATGTGTTGTTATTGATTTTCTTTTCATAAAGTGATTCATTGTGAAGTAGATTGGTGCACAGAGAATTCTTATGGACGTCGGAGGGGACCCTCCTCCTCCTCTTCCACCTGAACTGGATTCCTTTAAATGATTGGTTGCCTCCTGTGGCAAGAGTAAAGGGGATCCAAATTTGCAGAGATTTGTGAAGAAAGTAGGCATTCCCTCGATTGAATTGCCTGCTGAATAGACTTGCTGAACGACATTAAATCTTGCTGAGTGAGGGCTTATTGGGCAATTTTCAAGTCTTTGGCCTTCTTCTAAGGCTATTGATGGATGGGTTCAGCAAAATTGGAGGTCCTTAGTAACTGAAGGTATTCGAAAGAACCTGGTTAGCACAGGATATTATGTTTTTGTTTTTTATTTAGCTGAGGATCGTGATCTTATTTTTCGAAACGGTCCATACTTCATGGGCCCTTAGGGGCTCTATTTGAATAAGTGGACTCTAGATTTTGATCCTACCCAAGATGTTATGTCTATTGTTCTTGTTTGGGTAAGGCTTCCTCACTTACCTTTACACTATTGGAGCTCAGAATCCCTAGAAATCATTGGGAACAAGCAAGAAAAATACATCGATAGGGCAGAAAGGAAAGAACAATAATCGTGTGCAAGAATTTGCGTTGAAGTAGATTTGGAGATAGGGATGCCAGAGGTGATCAATTTAACAATAGCTTAATGGTCTCACATCCAGGATCTAGATTACGAACAACTTCCTTTCAAGTGTCAATACTTCCATGGTTATGGTCGTTTTGCTCGTGATTGCAAGAAAAAATCAGAAGAAGATATTGAAAAAGAGAAGGCTGATCAGTGGACTCAAGTTCAAAAAATAGGTATTTCTAGCTAGGACAATAGAAAGAAAGGAAAAGAAGGAAAGACTAGGAATGGAGCCACTGTTGATGCGAAGAGCTACCCTAAAACTCAGGTTGTAGAAAATCCCATTGCTTTATCTAATCATTTTGTTATTTTAAGTTCTTATGAATATATTCTTGTTCTTGAAGAGGGTGAATTGCAATGCTTAGTAGAGCAAGACAATGAAGTTGAAGTAAACACCGGACCATTGGAATAATCTAGAACAACTAATTCAGAGCTACCTAATGTAGGTGCAATCTTGCAGAAAAATCATCCTTCTCCAAATGGATCCAAACCTTCTCCATCTTATGCAGAAATAATAAAGAAGAAACCGGTTGACAGTTCTAGCTCTTCTGAAGAAGATTCTATAAAGAAAATTTCCAAAAAGGAAGGCAAGAAGTCTCAAAAGGAGGCTAGAGAAGAAGAGGAGGAGAGATTAAAGATGCAGGGCAGCCAGTCCACAATTGAAATGTCACTTGTCACAAGCAAGTGGACTAGACCCCCAAAGGGAGTAATAAATCCCTCTCTCTCGAGTAAATAATGCAGATCATCTCTTGGAATTGTAGGGGATTGGGGAATCCAAACAAAGTAGAAGCGGTCAAAGATTTAATGAGAATGGATTCTTCTGATATTCTCATGCTCTAAGAGACAAATATAGAAGAGGAAGCTTGTATATTCTTAAGTAAAACAAAGTGCAAAATGAATGCTGGAAAGGAAGTTAGCGCGAGAGGTACTGCTGGGGGCCTTGCAACCTTATGGTGTGAGGATAATTTTCATCTAAAAATCTCGCTTGTTACCCAACACTAGATTTTTACATAACTCCAACATATTTCAAGTAAGATCTCCATGGCTCTTTTCAATCTTTATGTCCTAGTAAATTTTAATGAAAAAAAAGAATGTTGGAAATCACTGTCAGATTTCATAGAAATCTATTCTCATATAAATACTATAGTGGCAGGGGATCTCAATATAACTTTAGATCCAAAAGAGAAAAAATATGGAGTTCATGGTAAGGATCCTTTTCAAGAATCGGTGTCTTTGATCCAAGCTAGCGATCTTATTGACTTTAAACCCAAGAAAGGTCGTTTCACTTGGTCCAATAACAAAGTAGGGGATGCCAATATCGTTGCTCGTCTTGACAGGTTTCTGTTCCAAAGCTCATTCATGGATGGGAAATTCATAATCTTAATCAAAATTTTGCCCAAATTAACTTCAGATCATCATCCTATTTCTCTAATGTTTGAAGAAGAGGAAGATCTTAGCCCAATTCTGTTTTGTTTCAGTCCTCTCTAGATTGAGAGAGACGGTTTTTGGGAAATAGTGACACAATCATGGACTCATTATGTAGAAGGATCCTCCAGCTTTGTTTGGGAGCATAAACTTAATAACACTAAGTATGCATTGAAAAATTGGGAAAAAAATCTCTTAATACTCTAATGAGCAATAGGCAAGAGAAAGTGTTGGAGTTATCAGAGATCTAGTTAGGAATAGAGGAAAGCGAAATTACCAAAGCTCAGCTAGTTCTTGAACAGTCCGCACAAATTAAAACCTTTCACTCTTTTCGTCAGGAAGAGGAATACCTTCGGCTGAAGTCTTGTAGTCTTTGGTTGCAAGCAGGAGATAAAAACACAACCTTCTTCCATCGTCAATGTAGAGCTAGAATTTCACGTAATCATATTTTGGAAATATCCATAGGTGAGGGGGGAATTATTAAAGGTTATGATCAATTAAAATAGGCAGCAAGAAGGCATTTTCAGCACTTGTTTCAAGAGGTCTGATGGTGAAGTGACTACTGATTTTTTTACTAATGTTCCTTCTATTGTCAGTTCATAGGGTAACGCTGGTCTAATGAAGCCCTTCTCTAAAAAAAGAAATTTTGGATGTCATATGGGCAATGGAGCCGAATAAAGCTCTTGGGCCGAATGGCTATTCTTTCCATTTTTATAGAGTTTGTTGGAAAATTATAAAAACAGATCTTATCTGCATGGTGACAACCTTTAAAAAAAAAGCTAAAGTGGGAGGGTGTACTAATTCTACTTTTCTTGCTTTAATTCCAAAGGAAGTTAATCCTGCAACTTTTGATAGGTTTCGACCTATCTCACTATGTAATGCCTCCTACAAGATCCTTGCTAAACTTTTAGCTAATCGACTCAAGCCTTTGTTAGGGAAGTTGATCTCTCCTCTTCAGGGGCGTTTTGTAAAAGGTAGGCATCTAGTTGACAATGTAATTCAAGTCTAAGAAGACCTCCATTCTAGTTTTCAAAGAAAGGGGAGAGGAATGTTAATCAAGCTGGATATGAAAAATGCCTTTGATCGAGTAAAGCTCACCTTTCTCTATCAAGTCCTTCTCTCTTTTGGTTTTAGCATTGAGTTTGTTAACTTGATAAAATCTTGCACATATAGGCCCTGGATTGCACCTCTTGTCAATCGTAGACCTTCATATTTTTTCCAAGCTTTAAGAGGACTCCACCAAGGATGTCTGCTGTCACCTTTCCTCTATATCTTGATGGAAGAAACTCTTAGTAGAAAGTTTATAGTAAAAAAGGAAGCAGGTTATATTCCAGGCATTGAGATAGCAAGGGGAGTGGATCCTATAAATCATGCCCTCTTTTCAGATGATTCTCTCCTTCTAAGAGAGGCCTCATAAAAGATTGCTCGGGTATTTAATGAAACTCTTCAAAAATTTTGATTAATTTCAGGAGCTCTGATCAACAAAAATAAAAGTGTTGTTTATGGTTGGAATGTAGATCATCCGTTAATACTTCAAATAGCACATACCTTGGGTTTCCTTGGATTTGCTAAGTGGTAGAAGATTAAATATCTGGGATTACCTCTAACCCTTGGACCAAGTCCTCCTTCACTTTGGTTCGAAGTTATAACTAAGATAAAAGCCAAAATTTCTTCGTGGGGTGGACAGTGGTTAACCAAGGTTGGAAAATTGATTTTGATAAAGGTTGTCATGTCAGCCCTTCCCATCTTTCAATCCTCTTTGTTGCTTGCTCCTAAGTCTACCATGTCTTAGATTTCCAAACTTTTGTGAGACTTTATTTGGAATGGCAATAAAGGAAACCAGAGAAAGATGCACCTGGTAAGTTGGGACATTCTCAAAAGACCATTATCGGAAGGTGGACTACAGATCCGTGACCCTGGCTTAGCAAATATAGCTATGGGAGGGAAACTCATTTGGAAGTTGTTTGTAGACAAAAAGCATCCGGTAAGCAAGATTTTTTGGATGAAATATCTAAAGGGAGGTTCTTTGAGAAACTTAAAAGCAGAAAACACCCCCCGAGGTACAACAATTTGGATTCATGCATAAAAGCAATTGAACATATTCAAAATTAGTTATATAGAATCCCTGGCAATGGGGCGAGGATCTTTTTATGGGAAGATAACATCCTAGGGAACCCTCCTCTTTCTTCCTTAATTTTGTTAAATCCGATCATGTTATTGTTTGTCAATAAAGGATTTATTCGGCTTGCAAATATATGTTCTTGGGACATTGATGAGAATTGGCCAAGTTGGTCACTACTAGAGCTTCCAGAACCCCTTTTGCCGTTAAAAAATTTGTTGATCTCCATGCTCACAGGTTTAGCTCCTGTTCATCACTCCTCTGAGGACAAATGGGGGTGCGGATGTTCAGGATTTTATTCTGTAGCTCAAGGATTTTTAGCTCTTCAACCTCCCCATCCCTCTTTGTTGCCTCCATCGTTGTGGAAAGAAGTTTGGTCATCTTTTAGTCTGCCCAAGATAAAAAATTTCACTTGGCTTCTCATGCATAAACGAGCTCTGACTAGTGAAAATCTATTAAAGCATGCATTCAATGGACCATTCAGATGCATATTCTATAATTCAACCACCGAATCTTCATATCACGTCTTCATAGACTGTTGATTTACTCAGTTCGTGTGGGATAGGGTGCTGCAAGGTTTGAAAGTCTTGGTCCCTATCCAAATTGATGTTGGCTCCCTCTTCATCAACTGGAAAGACCGAAATCCCTTCAAAAGAAATCAAAATTCAGAGTGGTATAAAATATGGCAATTTGTGCCAAAAATCTTATGGTGGATGGTGTGCATTGCCATAAATGACTGGATATTCAACAATAATTCTTCGAAGCCTGAAAAAATTGTTGTCAAAGTGAAAGCGTTCATTGTTGAAGCTACTATAAAATTGAGTGTTTCCTCTTTACCTCCCGAAGCAAACATGTGGTTGTGTTCCTGTTTGACTGGTGAAAGGAGAGTAGAGATTAAAAAACCTGTCCCTCTCCAATTCTAGTGATTGTGAGACAATGCAGCAGTTTTCTCCTTGTGGTGGAAGAGGAATGCAATTCCCTCTATATTTTTTTACGGAGCATCCAAGCGAAACCACGAGATTGTTGGTGCAGGTGGATTGATTCTTTCTTCGGGCAAATCTAGTGAAATTTGTTTCAATTAGGGTCTAGGGAAATGCTCGAACAATCAAGTAGAATGTTATAGTCTTCTTAAGGCGTGCCAGATAGCAAAAGATATTGGATATAAGGCAATCGAGATATTCAGAGATTCAGAGTTGTTGATCAAACTATTGAATTCTAAAGATCACTTTTGCAATCCATCCCTGAATAAATCCCTTCAGAGAGTTCAAAATATTCTGAAAGCCTTGGATAGAGTAGTTTCTTATCATATTCTGCGAGATTTGAATAAACAAGTAGATTATCTGGCAAATAAAGCCTGTTTTCTCTCCCAAGGAAGCCTCAGCATTAATGGAGAATCCAACTCATTTCACTCGTTACCTTAATCGAGATTCACCTTGGTGTGACCTGAAAAGAAGTATTTTCAATACCAAGAGTTCTGTAAAAAAATTGATCTTGTCGAAGTAGCATTTCTGCTCTTTGTGTAATTGGTTGTTAAGGCAATAGCCCAACCAATCCTGTAAGTAAAAAAAAATAGTCATTTAAGTTTAAAAAATAAAATTTCTTTGTTTCGATTATTACCTCAAATGGTCCAACTGTATAAGAACTCGCATCTAACCTCCCTGAAATTAGATATATTTAAATATTTGTTTGTTTTATTTTAAGTATTTTTAATATATTTTTTTATTTGAATAATGCATATTAAATTGTTTAGTTTTGAGAGTTAGCCTCCCCAAAATTAGATATATTTAAATATTTGTTTGTTTTATTTTAAGTATTTTTAATATATTTTTTATTTGAATAATGAATATTAATTTTTTTTAGTTTTGAGAGTTAGCCACATGATCATGAATATTAATTTTCTTATTTTAATATAAATATAAAATTTATTTTATTTAATGTGTTTATAGTTATTTTATTTTTCCTTTATTTGAATAATGAATGTTATATGGATGTTGTAACATGGGTAACATTCACATCACCCATTCTTGTCATTTTTTAGATTAGACACTAACCAAGATTTTGTTAAAAAGGTAATAGCTTGAATTGTGAGGGTGTAAGTTTGCCACTCTCCTCATCCGAGTTCAAGTTCTTAATTGAAACATGGCCCATTGTGATAATATTAGAAGGGTAGACATCCCCTTGGGATAGAGGTCCCCTTAAGTGTGCTTTGGGACATCTTAGCCTTTGCTAAGTCATAAATTTCCTACTAGATGCATGTTTGCGAGTTGTTGGCACACTAGCCCTAGATCTAAAACAAAACATTTACATTACCCACTCTCAATTAAAAAAAAATGTATATCAAAATATCAAAACATTGAACAAATATCAACAAAATTCCACATTCACACACACACATATGACAACATTTAAACAATAACAAACTATAATCTCATTTTAGCTCAATAAAGATTGCTACCAAGCCTAGTTCCCTTAACAACACCTACAATTTTTTTTAACTCACACAATTATAATTTGAATTGCCACTATTTATATTTTCTTCATACAATTGCAATGATGATGTATTAGAGGGTTGGATTCGATCCCCATCAATGTTTGATAGGCCCTAGATTAATGTGGTTCTAAGTTGATTAATCTGGTCAGTATTCAACTAAGCTTGATTATTTGGCACTTTAGGATAGCGGGCCATGTGAGATTAAGTGGTGGTGGCATTAGTTATGTAAGGGGTCAGTGCAAGAAGATGATGGACCTTTAAGATGCAATCCTAGTTTTCAAAAACAACATCATGTTACCAAAAAATACATCAACCCGAGCCTGACATAGCACTTGGTATGGTTCAACCCGAGCCTGACATGTCATGGAACATGTAGGATAGGAAGACAAATCGCGTACGCGTTATATTACTACAAAACGCGCGCGCGATTTGTATAGACAAAACGCGCGCGCGATTTGTATAGACAAAACGCGC
>LPNX010314665.1:224207-299811 GCA_001517045.1 Pseudotsuga menziesii | reverse complement strand
GGAATATGAACATCTTGTCACATGAGTTTTCAGCAATATTATTCTTAAATAAGGGTACCTTGTAAAAGAAAACCGTAATAGAGAATATAGTGTATTAGAGTAATGAAAAAATTATTTGGTGGATGCATATGAATATGAGAAAGTGTGGTTATAAAAGTAGACGTTGTTTTCTTGAATGAATGGTTGAGATGAGAAGAATTAAATATTAAAAAAAACATTTTTATATTAAAGAATAATTTACTTTATCTTTGTAGAATGAATGACAAATACTATAGATATATTTATTGAAAAATTATGTTCCATATATTTACACCTTTTGCAACTTATGTAGCATTGTTTTTGATAATGGATGTAATTTTTTTATAAACGAGGTATATATATGAATTGGTACATTGAAGGGAATGAAGATGATTATGTAACATGTTTGTGATGTAAATTGTTTTTTGAAATGGAAATTTGTTTTCTTAAAGTAAAGGTCTGTAGCTATTTAATTATCAAAACCTTATATTTAGTATATATGATATATATAATGAAATGCGTTTCCAAAATTGGGTGTGTTACATTATGGTATCAGAACCCAAGTTATGACACTTGGCCTTATGGTGTCCATACACATATTTTCGAAAACTAACAAATCTGTAAATTTTTGTTCTTATTACTTGTATAGCAGAAAACTGAATTACTAAACTACAAGAAGATGTGGCTGGAAGACAATCCCCTACCCCACATGCACAGCTTGAACCTAATAATGAGGATCCACCAAATAACAACATTGTTAATATTGAGATTCTACAAACAGTGAGGGACTTACAATAAGAAATTATGAACTTTAAGACTCAACATGAAAGGGTACTGAAAACTCAAGAAGACTTAAATGAAGCCCTACTATATAAACTGAATGAGATAACTAATGAAAAGAGAAGAAAGAAACGTAGACAAGAAAACTCATCCTCTGATTGTCCTTACTCTGACGGAAGCCATCTATCTAGTGAATTAGAGTATTCTAGTGATAGTTCTGAGGCGAACATAGAAAAAAAAATATATAAAGATGAGTTAATGGGAAAATTCAAAAAAATAAAGCCTCCTACCTTTGACGGCGAAGTAAAAAATGGAGAAGAAGCTAAGGCTTGGCTCTTTGGGATGAAGAAGTACTTCACTATGTACAATTACTCCAACTCCATGAAGGGAAAAATGGCCATCTTCAATCTAGTCGGAAAGGATGAGATTTGGTGGCAAGACTTAAAAAGAGCAAAACGAATTAATGATAAGAAAGTAAGTTGGAACTGGTTTAAAAAGGAATTTAAAATGAAATACCTCTCATAATATTACTACGAAGGGAAAGCTAAGGAGTTTTATGAGCTAAGACGAGGGTCCATGTCTATGCATGACTTCTGTACTAAATTCTTATCCCTGTTAAGATATGTGCCTTACCTAAATGAAGAAAAACCTAAAATACAAAGATGTGTAGGTTGCTTGCCTAGCTTTTATAAAGACAAACTGGAATTTGATGAATTGAAAACTTTGTATGAAGCAATGAGGAAGGCCAAATTAACCTATGACCAATCCAAGAGTAAAAGTGAAAATCCTTATATTTTCAAGGGAAGAGATGGAAGTAGTTTTAAGAGAAGAGAGATCAAACCTTTTAATAAACATAAAAGTTTCCAGAAAAATACCTTTAAGGACAAACAACCAACAATAAGAACGGAGGATAAACAACCTATGAGAACTGTTGAGTATAAAGATAATACTTTTAATAAGAAAAGTGAAGAAATAAAAAAAGAACCCTTGCAGTGTTGGGGTTGTGGGGAGAGTCATTTCTATGGAGATTGTCCTCATAAAAAGGATAATCAGAATATTCACACAGTTGGAGAAGTTGCTCAGAACATACCACAGATTAGCGCCACGTTGGACAATCATCAAGCGGATTATCATCCCTCCATGATCGAAGTAGATGGTAAGATCCTTGACAAACCTATTTCTATATTAATTGATTCTGGATCTACCCTAAGTTATATATCTCCTAAGTTAGTAGATTTTTGTAAAATGAGAAAATATGATTTTGAAAAATCATGGTTAGTGCAATTAGCCACCGGAACAAAAAGAAAGGTAACCAATTTTATTTCTAGTTGTGAAGTTCATATGCAAGATTTGATTAAAAAAGTAGATTTGAATGTTTTACCATCAGGATCTTACAATGTACTGATTGGCATGGATTGGTGAAGTAAAATGGTTAGAGGGATTCCAAAGAAGGTTCTTTCTGGGAAAATATCTGCCTTGCAATTGAAAATGTGTGTTAGAAAAGGATGTAGGGTATTTTCCGTACACATCACCAAAACTAATGATAAGGAAACAAAACCTAGTTTAGAGGATCTTCCCTTCTTAAATGATTTTAAAGACGTATTTCCTGAAGAGATACTAGGACTAAATCCGAAGAGGGATATTGAATTTACCATTGAATTGGTACCTGGAGCAGTACCTTCCTTGAAGGCCCCTTATCGAATAAACACACCCGAGTTGGTAGAATTAAAATTACAATTACAAGAATTAATAGATAAATAATATATTAGACCAAGTGTATCTCCATGGGGAGCACCAGTCTTGTTTGTTAAAAAGAAGGATGGCACATTGAGGCTCTGTGTTGATTACAGACAATTAAATAAAATGACAATTAAGAATAGATACCCTCTTCCCTGCATCGATGCCTTGTTTGACCAAGTACGGGGAGCGTCGATATTCTCTAAAATCGACTTGAGGTCTGGTTACCATCAAGTAAGAATTAAGGTTTAGGATGTCCACAAACTACTTTCAGAACAAGGTACGGGCATTACGAGTTCCTCGTTGTACCTTTTGGTTTAACCAATGCCCTGACCACATACATGTGTTTAATGAACGATGTTCTTCACAAATATTTAGATAAGTTTGTAATAATATTTACTGATGACATATTAATATACTCTAAAAACGAAGAAGAGCATAAAGAACATTTAAAATTAGTCTTGCAAACCTTAATAGAACATAAACTTTATGCAAAGTTTAGCCGCGTGAATTCTTTCAAGATAAATTTAGTATCTAGGTCATGTAATAACTAAGAAAGGTATTTCGGTGGACCTAGATAAAATTAGGGCAATCAATGATTGGCTAGTTCCTAAGGATGTAATCGGGATTCGATCCTTTATGGGAATCACGAGTTACTATCATAGGTTCATGAGGGGTTCTCCAAGATTGCTTATCTAATAACCTCACTTCAAAAGAAAGGAACTAAATTCATATGGTCTAATAAATGTCAAGAAATCTTTGAAAAACTTAATCACTTACTAACCACTGCACCTATTCTAAGAATTGTAGATCCATACAAGGACTTCCTAGTATGTACGGATGCCTGCCTAGAAGGATTAGGTGGTGTGTTATTACAAGAGGATTATGTAATAAGTTACGAGTCAAGAAAACTTAAAATACATGAACGGAACTATGCAACACATGACTTGGAATTAGCTACTATAATACATGCATTGAAGATGTGGAGACATTACTTAATAGGAAGAAAATTTACCTTAATGTCGGATAACATAAGCTTAAAATACTTATTTGATCAACAAAAATTGAATGCTTTCCAAGCAAGGTGGTTAGCCTTTTTGAGCGAGTATGATTTTGAAATTAAACACATTAAAGGAAAAGAGAACAAAGTGGCAGATGCCTTGAATAGGAATGCCATTCCACATTGCTCAACTGCTTTCAACAGTTATAAAACAAATCTCGAAGGTTTAATAAAAGAAGCAACTAAACATGATGAAGAGTACTTAAAGATTAAAGAACAATTGGAAACAGATGATAAGGGAAGTGATTCAGCTTATTCTATAAGTTCGAAAGACTTGTTAGTTTATAAAAATCGATTATATATACCAGATTCTGAAGAAGTTAAATGGTTAATTCTAAATGAACTACACAAGAAACCATATTCCAAACATCCGGGATACCAAAGATGATAACTAAGCTAAGAAAAATCTATTATTGGCCTATCATGAAGAATGATGCTGCAAATTACCTAGCTAGGTGTATTGAATGTCAACAAGAAAAAACTGAACATCACCATCAGGCTGTCGGGCTACTGCAACCCTTACCTATTCCAGAATGGAAATGGGAGATAATAAGCATGGACTTTATAATAGGATTACCTAAAACAAATAAGCAACATGACTCAATAATGGTAGTTGTTGATAAGTTAAGTAAAGCTGCCTACTTCATACCTATAAAGTCTACTTTCAAAGCCATTAATATAGTTGGTATTTTTATGAAAGAAATATTTCGGTTACATTGTATTCCAAAGGTTGTGATTTCTGATAAAGATGTGAAATTTACTGGTAACTTTTGGAAATCCTTGTTTAAGGGTCTAGATACTCAACTGAATTTCAGTACTACTTATCATCCTCAAATGGATGGACAAAGTGAAAGAACTAATCAAGTGTTAGAAGATATGTTGTGAATGTATGTAATGGATAAACCAAGTAAATGGGAAGATTATTTGCATTTAGTATAATTTTCTTATAATAATGGGTATCAAGCTTCATTGAAAATGAGTCCATTTGAAGTTTTGTATGGCCGAAAATGTCACACACCTGTGTCTTGGGATAACCCTACTGACATGATTGTTCTAGGACCAGGCATGCTAAAAGAAATGGAATAGATGGTTAAAGAGATGCAACAAAACTTAAAAGTTTCCCAGGATCGGCAAAAAACTTACACAGATTTAAAAAGAACTCCAAGAGAGTTCAACATTGGTGATCACATATATATAAAGGTAAAGTCGAAGAAGAGTTCTTTGAGTTTGGGAATATGTTCCAAACTGGCACCAGGGTATTGTGGACCTTTTGAAGTGTTAGCTAAGATAAGGCCGGTAGCATATCAACTTGCACTTCCACCTAATATAAAAGTACACGATGTATTTCATGTTTCATTATTAAAAAAATATATACATGATGCTACTCATATAATTGACTGAAATGTGATTTAGGTAGAACCCGAGGGTGAGTTCCAGACCAAACCTTTTCTGCATTCTAGAGAGGAAGCAACGTATGCTACGTAATCGAGCCATCATTCAAATAAAAATGCAATGGAAGCACTTCAGCCCTGAAGAGGTGACTTGGGAAATTGAGGATAATTGCCAGAAGCATATCCATCCATGTTCCGGAATGAGCAAGGGAGCTTAGAATAAAAAGAACACCGAGGACAGTGTTAAGAATAAGGGGGGAAGAATTGTAATAACCCCCATGACATTACTTTTATTTTCACATTTTGGAAATTAATTTTTATTATGTAATGAGTTATGAAACTCAAGAAAAAACTCAAATGACATTTGCACAACAAACCATTTTATTTATTTATTTAATTATTATATAAAGAAAATGACACTTGGAGAACTCAACTACATGAGGGGACACCAACCATGGCACCAAGGAACATGTGTAAGAAAGCTAGAGTGACTTATACCAATCAAATCCAATCCAAAACTCAACAACTAGACAAGATCGTAAATCATAGGGATTTAAGGATTTGATTGGGATGGCATAAGACCTGGGAAAAAGCTATATATATGAGTGCACTAGAATAGCACGGGACGTCGTGTTGTGCATGGGGAAAACGATTACTGAGTGCATGTGTTGAGTGTTTTTCTATTTTATAAGTCCATAGTTAAAAACTTGTTATGGACTCGAGGATTGAGTGCCGCGAGGAAGTTACTTGATGCTCTAGTGCATGGTTGGTGATCCATCTCAGGGATGGAGCGGAGCAAACCATTGAGTTGCTTCCTCCTATGGTTGGGAGGAGTTGATTCTTCAAGTGTGTTTTTTCATCTGGGATTCACGTAAGTAGATATGATAGTCTTCTTACTCATATGTAACGTCCCCGACCCTCCGACCGATGAAGAGGACGCTACCAATTACTGCAATCTACCCGGGCATTTAGCCCCATAAAACGTAAAATAATTGCTTTGAACCAAGATACACAGATGCCTAAGGAATTAACATTCAACGGAAGTAATTACATTTAATTCAAGCATTCAACACATTTTAGCATGTTCATAATAATTCACATAAACAATATAGTTGCATGAGTAATCACACAAGAATACTTATCTTCGAATGAAGCTCCTCGCAACTAGCTATGTCGCTGCAACGTTCTACCCAACCATAGGCCAGTGTGCTCCTTAATCTCTTAGCAACATTGCCACCCTTGAGTTGGGCATGATTTCCCCAAGGAAAAGGAAACTAAGCAAACTCACACGTAGCCAAAGATATGTCAAACTCAGTCAAGCCAAAGCCATGTTTGGGTTTATCATAATTGCTCAAGGAGATGGAACAAGAGGTTGTAAAGATCAGATTGGATCTGAAAGCAGCCTAGGATAGACAGAAAAGCTATGCAGATAAGCATAGGGTGAACAGAGAGTTTAGTGTAGGGGCTCATGTTTACCTCAGAGTGAGGGCAAAGAAGAGTTCCTTGAAGCTTGGATGTTGTGCCAAGTTGTCACCTAGATATTGTGGGTTGTTTGAAGTGCTTAAAAGAATAGGGCTAGTTGCATATAGACTTGCATTGCTTGCTAGCACTAGAGCTCATAATGTTTTTCATGTTTCTTTGCTTAAGAAATATGTACATGATCCTAACCATGTGATAAATTGGGATGTGATTCAGGTGGAACCCGAGAGAGAGTTCCAAATCAAGCCAATACGCATCCTCGACAGGAAGGTCACAATGCTCCGGAACCGAGCCATAG
Organism: Pseudotsuga menziesii; assembly: GCA_001517045.1. Classification (NCBI taxonomy): domain Eukaryota; kingdom Viridiplantae; phylum Streptophyta; class Pinopsida; order Pinales; family Pinaceae; genus Pseudotsuga; species Pseudotsuga menziesii. The sequence goes on along the minus strand of LPNX010314665.1, from coordinate 293,048 downwards.
GGAAGGTAAAGGTGTAATGGGAGCACTTCGGCCCTGAAGAGGATACATGGGAGCTGGAGGATGCCATGCAATTGGCACATCCATTTTTGTTCAATTTTGTGGAACACTAAGGTTGTACCAGTGTAGCATTTTGTTCAATTTTGTAAAGCACTGAAGATAGTTCTATTGAAGGGGGAGAGGAATGCAACACCCCGGTTTTGACCCCATTGCATTAACGTATATGATGTATATATTGTAATTAATCGTGGTGTGGAGCTAAAGGCAAAAGCCCCACCTTCGATTTATCATTTTATGTTTCGGCAATTAAAATCGTTGCCAAAGGTATATTTCGTGCTAGCCGACACATTATAATTTTTGGCATCATGTAAGTATGCTTTTTAATTAAAAACCCCAACCAACTATGTCTATGCAACAAGTAATGAGATGGGGGCATTATTTTCCTAACGAATAGGGAGGGAAAATATTTAAACCTTTGGGCCAATGGGGAAAAGCAAAATGTCAAAGGGATAACCCATCAATCAGTCAACTACCCATTTCGTCTTTTTCCCCAATCATTACATTCTTCCATAATGTGGTTGAGTTAGTTATTGCATGGGGATGGGAAGAGTATGGGCAGCAATTTTGAATTTGGGGAAAACCCATTTTTGGGGAAAACCAATTTTGACTTTTGGGGGAAGTAATCACCCAAAAATGCATGCCATTTGCTCCTACATGGATGTTCTTCATTTTTGGGCTCATGCAGGGAAGCTTAGGAGTTGTTCTTACCTCCACGTTTTTTGTTGGTTGAGTGTTCTTCCTTCACGATTGGGCTCGTGGGTGTTTCTATCATTATCATTCACCACCGTTGGGGCTCTCTTAAGCGGCTGGGAATTCGCTGTGTGTAAAATTCATTTTGAGTTGCTGTGGGTATGTTTTTCCCTCACGTGGTAGTCATTTCCTCATTCTCCTGAGCCGTGGATTCCTTTTTGGTGATGATATGTGGTTGGGTTCCTTTCCCCAATGTTCTGTTGCATTTCCCCAATGTTTATCAAGCTGAAAATCATTTTTGTGTTCTCAGCACTACAATTGTGGTGTATGGAATTCGTTTTTGGCCACGTTAGGGCCAAAACATCCTTGGGATATGATTTGTTGTAGTGGGTTGTTCTTACTCTCCTTGGCAACTAATTTTGTGGCTGAATTGTTTTTCTAAACCCAGGAATGGTGTACATTGTTGTGTGTGCAATTGGTCTTTGGACTGTGTAGGAGTGGGAAGGAGTTTGCTTGACAAACCTAGTGTTTTGTAGGAGCCTCATAGATAGAACTAGAGGGTTGGCTCTCTTCTCTACACCCCCTGAATAGCACTGGAAGGGAATTCATGGCCTGAGGGACTATGCAGTAGAGAAGGGAATGATTCCTTGTGTTGGGTGTGTGTGGATGTCTTAGGAGTCAAGCTAGTTCTGGTGTAGGCATCCTTAGCTCTTCAATGAGATCACTAGCTTAGCAGACAATGCTTCCATCTCCTGATAATCTGATAAACCCAAACATGGCTTTGGCTTGACTAAGTTTGACATATCTTTGGCTCCGTGTGAGTATGCTTAGTTTCCTTTTCCTTGGGGAAATCATGCCTAGCTCGGGGGTGGCATTGTTACTGAGAGATTAAGGAGCACACTGGCCTATGGTTGGGTGGAATGTTGCAGCAGCATAGATGGTTGCGAGGAGCTTCATTTGAAGATAAGTATTCTTGTGTGATTACTCATGCAACTGTATTGTTTATGTGAATTATTATGAACATGCTAAAATGTGTTGAATGCTTGAAGTAAATGTAATTACTTCTGCTGAATGTTAATTCTTTAGGAATCTGTGTATCTTGGTTCAATGCATTTTATTTTACGTTTTATGGGGCTAAATTCTCGGGTAGATAGCAGTAATGGGTAGCATCCTCTTCGCTGGTCGGAGGGTCAGGGACGTTACATCATAGATCTGTAAATCTGCATTTTGTGAAAATTATGATCGATATTGCTTGGTAATCATTTGTTTAGTTAGAGTTTGTTTGAATGGAAAGATTCTTAATTTCGAAATGCAGAAATTGTTGTGAATAATTATCTTGTCGATTTAATATGAAACGAAAATACAAGTCTACAGAATCTGTTTTCTTTTAAGAAAAAAGATACCTCTGCGTTTTCCTTTATGGATATGTATTATATATTTATTTTAATATAAAATCCCAGATTTAATATGAAACAAAAATACTAATATGTTGAAACTGTGATCTTTTAAGAAAAAGATACCTCTATGTTTTCCTTTATGGATATGTATTATATATTTTTCTTTTAATATAAAGGCCCAAATCCGTCTCTATTTGACAGATTTAAACCAATGTCCGCATTTTACTACATGTTATTGGGGCTTCAACTTCCTTCGTCTGCTTACGTTTTCAGTCTATTGCATGGTTTATACCTAACATTAGTCCATACTCATTCGAAATTTCTTTTAGTTGGTCAATAACAATATCTTGACAACGAAATCAAACCCCCTGTTTTTGTTTTGTGTTTTGAGGGTTATTGTGGATTGGAGAAATTACTCCTGCTTTCTTTTGATATATATATATAATTTTCAATTTGTTAGCATGCCCTAATGGTTTAAATCTGGGAGTGGTCTGCATTTAAACCCCTGCTTACAATTTCCTTAAATCAACATCGATTTTGTTTTTTTTGTTACTGTTTGATCTGTGGAAAGTACAAACAGTTCTCTTTTCCAGCATGGTGATTTTTACGATCAATATTCTGACCAGTTATCAAATCTAAATCTCTGATGTTTGTTTTGTTTGATTCCCTGCCATCTTTGGGTATGCGATTTTAAGTCCTTGACTGCGCTTTCATCCTTGAGTTGTTTATGTTTGTTGCAACGTTGTTTAATTTAGATATGCTTATATTTCTAAACTAATTATGGAGAGCCAATCATTTGCTTTTTTATTACTACACACAACTTATAAAATGCTGAACAAATCCATGGAAACGTCGATTACAGTCTCGATAATCCAATCTAATTCCCACCCTTAGGTTTCTGGTATGATCTTTTAATCTGCTACATTCAATCTATGATCAATTATTTGAATGCCTTGCCAGTGATATAAAATGCCAAATCATAAGGTATGACAGGTACCTATATGGTGAATCGTTTATTAACAATATGATCTGTGCACGAAGTCCTTGTTTGACTTCCGTGTGCTCCCATGTCGGGTGGAAGTGCTAGAGCCTTGACATATATAACTAAGCCTTTGAGAGAGGCATTAAGCAATGAATTCGTTTTATTTTCTTGGCATTGATTATTTTGGTAAATCCTAAAGATATAGCTATAGATTGGACAACTTTTATGGTGCTTGTGAGGTTTTTAAAAATGCCTTTAGTTGTGCTTTGAAAACTTTTAATATTTTGGAGAACTATGATGCTTGTGAAGTTTTGAAAATGTTTTTAAAAAATGCCTTTAATTGTATTTTGAAGACTATTAAAGACACTTTTATGATGCTTGTGAGGTTTTCGAAAATGTCATTTAGCTGTGTTATGATGATTGTGAGGTTTTTGAAAAATGTCTTTTAGCTGTATCATGAAGACCGTCTGGAATCTCGATGGTGAGAATTAGAAATTCCAAATGCCTTTGGCAGGTACCAAAGTTTTATTTTCATAATCGATTCTACTCTTTTCATAAAGTGCTTTTACAGTACTAGAAAACTTAAGGCAATTTAACATGTGTTGTTGGCTTTAGTTCATTTACTATGTAAATTCGTTCATACTACATACTTTGCAAAACATTTAAATGCGTTCGTACTACAGACTCTGCAAAGCATTGACACTTGCGCTAGGCATGAAGTTTTCCAAGTGTGAAGAACATCAGCCCTAATCCACCATAAGGAAACTCGAAGTTTATTATGTATATGTTCCTATAATATATATATATATATATATATATATATAAGGGAATTGGAATATGAACCTCTTATCACATGAGTTTTCAACAATATTATTCTTCAATAGTGGTACCTTGTAAAGGAAAATAGTAATAGAGAATATAACATATTAGACCAATGAAATTATTTGGTGGATGCATATGAATATGAGAAAGCATGGTTATAAAAGCAGACATTATTTTCTTGAATGAATGGTTGATGTAACGTCCCCGACCCTCCGACCTGCGAAGGGGACGCTACTAACACCCAACAAATGGGAAGAAATCCCCATGAACATGAACATGGATAAATGTTGATATTAAAAAGCTTAACAAAATGCATACTAAGATGCATAAAACATACAAGGATACACAATTACTCAACATTCAGCGGAAGCAACACACACATTCCAGCTTTAACATGTTCATCATAATTCATGGAACAGTAGATATAATTATAGAGATGAAACAGTCAGGAGTACTTATCTTTTAATGAAGACTCGCCCCACAACCAGCTACGTCGCTACAACGTTCCACCCAACCATAGGCCAACGTGCTCATCAATATCTCAGCAACACTGCCACCCCCGAGTTGGGCATGATTCCTCAAGGAATAAGGGTCAATGTAGGCTTACACATAGCCAAGGCTACATAAAACACAGTCAAGCCAACCACTGCATACCACAGCAAAGCAATCCATTCACAGCTCTGTGAAGAAGGCAAAGACAATCGGGTGACAATCCCAAACAAAAGGTGAAACACAGTTTAGGTCCACAAGACAACTCAGAGTGGTTCTTAGCCCTAGCGTGGCCAAAAAAAATCAATAGTAACCCAAAACCAGGGTACATCAACAGCCACAAACTCACAATGAAAACTATGGCAACACAGTCCGCTGTTGGGGAAGAAGGAAAACTCCCAACATAGACATGGGAAAACTCAACCAACGGATGTGGAAATCAGTAGTCGTCCAACATCTAAGAGCCCATAGCACACAACTCCTCAACGCAATCGCTGAAGAAAGTTACACCGACAGAAATGGGAAAAGAACCAATTCACCATCAATCTGTGCATGAGGGGAAAAGACACATTCCAAAAATGGAAGAAGGAAATCGGACTCTCAACAGCATCCAAAAATCCTGGGAAGAACAACAGCAACCCAAATCATGGGTTAAACCAATAGCAAGCCAGAATCATGGATGAAAACCATGGCTATTTCACATACACAGGAGGAATTGTGCCCGCGAGGCTGCTCTTTCAGCTCGCTGCATGCACAAAACCAAAGGAGAACCCCCGACTGGTGCGTGAGGAAAATGATGGGAAAACTGTGTGTGAGGAAAACATAATGTCTCTCTCTCTCTGTGGATGGAATTCCCCATACCACCATCATGAAGGTGAAGACCAGACATGAGGGAAAAGGATGGCTTCTGCCATTGGGTATGTGTACCGTCAGAACTGACAGTAGCTTGCCAGACTGACGCCCCCCCCATGCCCACATTTCTTCAAGCAGTAACTGCCCTCAACTAACACCTGTCCCAAACAACTTGGTGGCTGAAACAGACAAGAAGGTGGTTGACACATGGCCCTTTCCCAATGGCTCCCGCGGTTAGACAATTCCCCCCCCCCTTATCCTCAGGAAAATCATGCCCTTTTCATTTTAACGTTGCACCGTTGTAGCTGGTTGTAGGTTTATTTTAATTGATGTGCATATTTACATGATGCCAAACTATAATGTGCCAGATAGCACGATATATCATCGGCAACTATCCCTATTGCCGAAACATACACAACCAAATTGATGGTGGGGATTTTGCCTTTAGCTCCTCACCACGATTAATTACATTATATACATCATGCAAACGGGGTCAAAACCGGGGTGTTACATTCCCCTCCCCCTTGGAATAACATCGTCCTCAGTGTTCCAATACATAGGAATACATATACAATACATATACAATTGCACATCAAAATTTCAAAATTTTGCAGATTTGTCCCATGTTCAATTATTTACTTTGAACGTTCAAGACCAAGCCCCTCGGCTTCCATGAAATTCTCCTGCTGGTTCTTAGCTCTTAGCTTATCCCGAAGCCTAGGAACTTTGCAACTGTTGCCCTCTTCATGCTCCCTCATTGGGCAGTCCCGACGTAAATGATGTCCTCCACATTCCTAGCATTTCACTGGCTGCTTCATCTTTACCTGCTCAACTTCCTTTGAGTCTTCATGCCTGGAACATTTCTTAACAGATCACTTGGACGAATGTCCCATCATTGATCCACTTTCCTTACCTTTACGGATTGCCCCCAGAAGGATTTTTACCTCCTTTTGCAAACCAATAGAGTCTTGCAAAATCTGGTGGTTCATCTCATTCTGCCTTTTCTGTATCTTGAGCATCTCTCCAAGATTTTCTTGGGTCTTGGCAATCATTTGAAGGAGACTTCCAGCCAAGTCTAGTAACTTTTGATCTACTGCCATGATCAATGTGCACCACCGGGTTTCACTTTTCTCACCTGTGAAATGCACCATTGAAATTCTATCAGACCAAGCATAACATAGACATCAAAATCAGTCAGTTAATTACCCAATTGGCATGACAGTCCAAGTCTCATCAAGGAGGCTTTCATATTTTTCATGCCTTCCCAACAGGCACACGAGCTCATTCATGTCCATTCTTGGGCAGGGAATTAACTATTCCATCATTCACAATTTACTTTAAGCAAATACACACATTCCATTTCAATCATACATGCATTCAACAATCTTTTGTTTTCACCATGCATATATATATATAATTAAAAAGGAAAGAGAGAGCAGCAAGAGTTTTTTTTTTCCTCTATGTTCTGTTCCATCCGAGAACCCACACCACCGCTGTGGCTTTTCATGCTCTCAGCCTCTTTCACTTCACCGTGAATACTAGACCAATCCCTCTTGGTCATGACACTTAGTGTCTTCGGTCTATTCTAGACCTCTAAACCATGGAGCCTCTCCACATGGTTTATCTCAGCTACTAGGAACTTCACAGTCTCACTAGCACCTCTTTCATTACTGCGCATTCTGAGCTCTTCAGGACAGTCATATGTCCACATGCACCCCTAGGATGCTTCTATAGTCCTCGCTCCCCGTGATACCTATATTCAAGCATTAAATAAATTCACATGTTTAGTTTATTCTCATTGGTCTCTATCTCTTAAACAAGAGCTTAAACATCATAACCAAATCATATACATATGTATATTCCTTGAGTGAGAATTTGCAAAATAATCCAATACTTATCTGTATTGTGCGTTTCTTCGTTGGTCCACAGGATCCTGCTTCGCTTTGCAAGCCTTGGGATCGCCTATGGACTTGGATGTTAGGTCAACATGCAGGCTTCTCCACAACATCAAATAATTTAATGTCTAGCCAGTACACCTTCACGCCGACTGGGCTTGGAACTTTACCATGACCATTTCCAGGTCAAGGATCTACTATGGATCCCTAGGCATATAATAGCCCAACATACACTTATACCAACAATAATACATACACTTATATCAACAATAATGCACACTTATGTTGACAATAACCCTTACTCCGCAACCCCTCACAACAACCGTTTGCCTTTTCTCTTTAGGGTGCAACGCCCAACTGCATCTATTTATCCTGCCAACACAAGCAATATAAGCAAACTCATCAGTGTTATTGCTCTAAAACCATAATCATGTTTCATATCCTTCACTATCAAGTATTGAGACACCAAGAGTGCGTCCACTCCCTAGGGTGTAGTCAATATTGAAAACCCTTTCATGACTCGACATCGGGAAAGTGTGCACCCCTTTTCTATGTGAGCCATGTAGGCCCTATGCATACTCAAGCAATCTGTCATAATGGAAATAAAATCAAAACATGCCCTGCATATTGAATTTAACAATTAGACATGCATATTCTTAGCTAGGGTCACAGAACACTTATCCATTTGCAGATACAGTATTCCTTCATTAACGAGGAATGGGGCTCCCTTCTCTGAGTTGACAGTCCCTCGGTTAGCCATCCCAACTCCTTCTTACATTTCATATCCACACATGTCTTATTGACATAATCTATACCATCTCACTCATGTTGCTTACCAACATGTAGTGCAGATGAGACATTTCCAAAATGTCCAATGGAGTTTCACCTGAAACCCATTTCCAAGATAAGGGAAAACCTTCCCATGAAGTTTGGCTCCTGTAGGCCATCATACGTGATCTTCCTGCAATGTGTACCCCTGGTACATTCATCAAATAGCTAAACAGTCAATCATTATCTGATAATACAATCCAAATTGATTGTTCCATAACCAAGCAATAACATTAGTAATCAAATTCAATAGGAATTTGCAATTCTGTCTACTACAGAAATTAGTTTGCTTGGCAACGAGGTGATCCTCAATTGTGGGTCTCTTGTAAGTAGCACCACTATGCCCATTATACTTTTATGCTTACTAGCATAAGATGAATACCCACTTACAATGCGTCCTCCTGACACAATCTTATGCAAGCCAATAGTGATTAGTAGTTGTCAGCAATTCCTTAAATCCGAAATTCACAACTCAAGTCTAACAACCCATTATGCATACCAACTATTTTCACAGCCATGAGACTCTTCTCATAAGGTTTGTCTCTTTCAAATGGTAGATTCCGGCATTTGTCATGGTCTTACTCTCATTTCCATGCTCTAAATAATTTACCTGAAACCTAAGCTTCAATCAACCAAACACTTGGTAAGTATGGATGCATATAACCTTCTCATTGCTGCAACCATCACTGAATCATTTTCAGAATTTATAAAATTCAAATACTTCCAACTGTTAATCACATCAATATTAGCAAAACTCATTTACTTCATGCAATCATTATCATACTAACATTTGCAAGGTATAGTCACATCATTCATGTAATTTAGATGAAATGTTTAGATACTCCTTACTTCACAAGCGTATCATTTGTACCACCCTACTCTTCCATAGAGCATTTCCGGCAACCAACTGATCATGACTATCCTCTTTATGCACTTACTATCCTGCATTCATAACAGCCTTTGAAATGGTTCTTAAATTTTCATCAATTCATCATTTCAGCCATTAGTTATCCATAATATCACATGCACTCATCTCAATGCATTCATGCAATGCATCACAATGTTTGCACCTACTCATGCAATCAGTCACTCACTCCCTTCATATGCATTCATTCAATGCATAACTACAAGATTCATAAAATCTTTTTAATACGTATTCATTCAATGCTACCTTGCATTGATTCAGGAATACTATGCATTCAACACACCATGCATGGCCTATCCATGACTACTTCATATAGGATGTATTACTACAATCAAGATCATCAGTACTTACTTTCCTTGGGCTACTAAGCTATATACAGGCATGACACATTTCTATATGGATGTAGTATAACATTCAAATATCCATATGGTATGAGGTCTCTTACCTTTACCACTCCATGGAATTGGTCATAATCAAAATCTTACCACTTCTTTGCGGGAGATTGTAGAATTTGCTCACCAACTTTTATTTATGGACTTGTTGCCTCATCCCTTTCTCCAGAGGGTTGCTAGTCACATTCGTCAGCATCAGCAACATATTCAGCCAGGTCCATGTTGTCGTTGGTTTTTCCACTAATGCCAACACCAATGCAATGATTATCATTAGTGGCTCATTATAAATGTATAAATCCCACTACTCTTACCAATATGTAATATCCTATGCACACAAAGAATATACTCATACATTTTATGTACAAATTTTATAAAATATAAATATAGTTAGCAAGATAGGGGTTAAGGAATTTTCCCTTTCAAATACCTCATCTTTGCATGGAATTCCTCTTCCACATAATAGCTGGTTCGTCTTCATGGTCTTTGCTACTTCTAGGCATGCAATTCTCGGATTTGTCCATATTGACAACATCATTGTTTGTCAAAACAACCACTAGTGCTTTTCTGTTCCTCATTCAAACTCTGGTGGTTCTCCACTGTTCTCTGCTGGATACGCTTTCCAACACCTATCCCTATGCTCCATCCTGACCTTGGGTGTGAAAATCACACTACTTCTAGGATGACGATTTTCACCAAATCTCTGCATTTTTACACACAACTGTATTTGGTCTGGGTGCCAACTTCAGCCACCTGTAGGAGCAAGTCTAGGAAGATTCAGGAAAACTTTTCTATTGGGCGAAGTCAGTGCATACAACAAGGAACACTAAGTAACTTTCGGGTCTCATTTTTGATGCACCATTCATTTTTTTATGAATTTTGGGTTTAACTAATTTGCCGAAAACATGGAATTTTCTTTTCACAAGAACAACCGTCTCAGGGGACAACGGGGGTCAAGGGGGCTTGCCCCCTTGTGGCTCGCCACTACAGGGCGGGTCGAGGGCAGTGGCCTCATTTTTTTTTTTGTAAATATTTGGTTTTCGCACAATCTGGCGCATAAGATCGCTGCCATTTTTCTCCTTTTTAGCCCTATAAATCCACTGAAAAGCTGCTGAAAATCCCACTGAAAAATTGCTGAAATCTGCTGAGGAATCCCACTTGAAAACTTGATTTTTTATTATTATTTTTAAATCGGGTCTCTTCCCAACTAAGTTTCAGACATATCGGGTCGCTATTTGACTAAGCTTCCGAAACTTCGGTGGTCTGATCTTCATCTTTCATGCGACGCTCATCGACGGTCCAATCAACTAAAATTTTCCGACGTTTCGGGCCGATCCTCCTCTGGATTTCGATGTATCGGTGGACTGATCCTCTAATTTTCTCCGACGTGTCGACGGTCCAATCCTCTAAATTTTTTCAACGTTTTCTATACTTAGAAAAATTTTCAGAAATTTTTCTTCTTCCTTCTGCTGCCGCATTGGCTACTCGATCGACTAAATTTTTCGACGCTTCCAGCTCTTCGGAAAAACTTCTCCCTTCATCCACCGCCGCATCGGAAACCTCATGCTCTAATTATTGGCGATACAATCTTCTATTTTTCTCCAATGCTTGCTGCCGCATTGGCTGCTCAAACAACTAAATTTCGCCGATGGTTTCCATACTTAGAGGAATTTTCAAATTTTCAAAATTTTTCCCTTTCTACTTTCTTTCGCCGATGTATTGGCACCCTCAACATATATTTTCTTTCGATGTCTCAGTGGCCTTCAAGAGATCCCTGCCGACACTTCAGCTCCTTTGACCTTTTCTCCACCAGCAGCATCGGAAGTCCTTCCATCTAAATGTGCTGACATTTCGAAAGTCTTCAGCTGAATCCTTCTGATGATCTCAACACTTAGAAAATTTTTGAATTTTCACCTGCGCCGGCTCAATCATGTACTGTATGCCGCCACCATTGCGGCTGAAACCTGCTGACCCAGCCGACGTATAGGTGCCTTCCTCATCTTTCTTTCGTCGCTGACAAGCCAACACTTTTCGATGATTTCTATACTTCAAAAAAAATTTCGGTGAAATTTTTTTCCTCTATGGGTTCTTGTTGGCTATGTCTCTACTCACTCCAGCTGAGACTATTGGCTCCTCCTAGCCAACGTGAGTCCCAACTTTCAGCTGCCATGTCAACTCCTTCTTAGAGACTGAGCCACTATAGCGACTCACTTGGGCTTGCTCAGTTGACACAGAGAGCTTACACTTAGAAAATTTTTGGAACTCTTTTGCCCACTGCTGTTCTACTGGACATAGAAGGTAATTATACCCTCTATCAGTTGCTCCTCCTTAGCCCATAGAGGCCCGTGTTGCAACATGAGCTCTTATACCACTCTGTAACGTCCCTGACCCTCCGACCTGCGAAGGGGACACTACTAACACCCAACAAATGGGAAGAAAGCCCCATGAACATGAACATGGATAAATGCTGATATTAAAAAGCTTAGCAAAATGCATACTAAGATGCATAAAACATACAAGGATACACAGTTACTCAACATTCAGCGGAAGCAACACACACATTCCAACATTTAACATGTTCATCATAATTCATGGAACAATAGATATAATTATAGAGATGAAACAGTCAGAAGTACTTATCTTTTAATGAAGACTTGCCCCACAACCAGCTACGTCGCTGCAACGTTCCACCCAACCATAGGCCAACGTGCTCATCAATATCTCAGCAACACTGCCACCCCTGAGCTGGGCATGATTCCTCAAGGAATAAGGGTCAATGCAGGCTTACACATAGCCAAGGATACATAAAACACAGTCAAGCCAACCACTGCATACCACAACAAAGCAATCCATTCATAGCTTTGTGAAGAAGGCAAAGACAACCGGGTGACAATCCCAAACAAAAGGTGAAACACAGTTCAGGTCGATAAGACAACTCAGAGTGGTTCTTAGCCCTAGCATGGCCAAAACAACTCAATAGCAACCCAAAACTAGGGTACATCAACAGCCACAAACTCACAACGAAAACTATGGCAACACAGTCCGCTATTGGGGAAGAAGGAAAACTCCCAACATAGACATGGGAAAACTCAACCAACGGATGTGGAAATCAGCAGTCGTCCAACATGCAAGAGCCCACAGCACACAACTCCTCAACACAATCATTGAAGAAAGTTACACTGACAGAAATGGAAAAAGAACCAATTCGCCATCAATCTGTGCGTGAGGGGAAAAGACACAGTCCAAAAATGGAAGAAGGAAATCGGACTCTCAACAGCATCCAAAAATCCTAGGAAGAACGATAGCAACCCAAATTGTGGGTTAAACCAATAGCAAGCCAGAATCGTGGATGAAAACCATGGCTATTTCACATACATAGGAGGAATCGTGCCCGCGAGGCTGCTCTTTTAGCTCGCTGCATGCACAAAACCAAAGGAGAACCCCCGACTGGTGCGTCAGGAAAATGATGGGAAAACTGTGTGTGAGGAAAACAGAACGTCTCTCTCTATGTGTGGATGGAATTCCCCAGACCACCATCATGAAGGTGAAGACCAGACGTGAGGGAAAACGATGGATTTTGCCGTTGGGTATGTGTACCGTCAAAACTGACAGTAGCCTGCCAGACTGACACCCCCCCCCCCCCCCCCCCCCATGCCCACGTTTCTTCAAGCACTAACTGCCCTCAACTAATGCCTTTCCCAAACAACTTGGTGGTTGAAACAGACAAGAAGGTGGTTGACACATGGCCCTTTCCCAATCGCTCCCGTGGTTAGATAATTCTCCCCCCCCCCTTATCCTTAGGAAAATCATGCCCTTTTCATTTTAACGTTGCACCGTCGTAGTTGGCTGTAGGTTTATTTTAATTGATGTGCGTATTTACATGATTCCAAACTATAATGTGCCGGATAGCATGATATATCATCGGCAACTATCGCTATTGCCGAAACATACACAACCAAATTGATGGTGGGGCTTTTGCCTTTAGCTCCTCACCACGATTAATTACATTATATACATCATGCAAACGGGGTCAAAACCAGGGTGTTACAGTTGATATGAGAAGAACTAAATATTATAAAAAAAGCATTTTTATATTAAAGAATAATGTACTTTATCTTTGTAGAATGAATGAAAAATAATATAGATATATTTATTGAAAAATTATATTCCATATATTTACACCTTTTGCAACTTATGTAGCATTGTTTTCGATAATGGATGTAATTTTTTTATAAACTAGGTATATATATGAATTGGTACATTGAAGGAATGAAGATGATTATGTAACGTGTTTATGATGTAAATTGTTTTTTGAAATGGAAATTTGTTTTCTTAAAGTAAATGCATGTAGCTATTTAATTATCAAAATCTTATAATTAGTATATAAGATATATATAGTGAAATGCATTTCCAAAATTGGGTGTGTTACAGTTTCCTCCTAAAATATCATAGGTTCAAATATGAAAGGAGCTAGGGTATTTATGTTGGGATTATCATTAATCCTCCCTTTGACCACATAGTCTAATTGTCTATTTTCCTAGCTTAGGAGGCCTTCATCACTCTACTAGTGCATGGGGGACACACCTAGGGGACATCTTCCACTTACTACACATGATTGCATGAGTTTAGGAGCCACAGGGACCACTCACTCTAAGTTCCACCAACAATATCCTTCTATTGACCTTTGTAGGTAATAAGTCATGTTCAATTATGCTCCAATTACTACCAGTTAGATCACAATCAGTTAGACTAGTGCCAGTTTGCATGATTCAAGGGAGCATGGGTGCCTTTTCTCACCTAGCCTCATAAGTTAACTGATTGTAGACTAAGTTAGTTATCTGGAATTGCATTAGTGAGCTCTAGTGGTGATTTTCCCACACTGAGTTAGCTCTGGAGTTAGTATGAGTTGGTAGATTCAAATCCTATCTTAGGAATTTGAATTATCCTATATGTACAACCAATGTATTCCATATTATTTACTAATTCACGAATATAATCATATTATTCCAATTGTGTCTCCATGTGTGTGCAATTTTATCATGATTAATTTAACAGTCTATGCTAAATTTTTCTCTATTCTATAGCATTCTCTTCCCATTTTAATTCATGCAGGATGACGATCCCATGCTTCATAGAATTTAACATGGTATCAGAGCAGGTATCCATGCCTACCTAGAACCTCATAAACTTCCATTGATGCACCAGAAGCCATTGTGTTTCCACATAATTCCTAGAATAATTGCATTGCTCCCTTTGGATTATGTCCAGAGAATTTTATCCAAGTGTGATGTACTTAGATAAAGTGCACATGTCGAAGTGAAGGGTGTTTGAGCTAAATTAATTCAAATTGAGTTGTTTTACAGGTACATTCAAATATTTCTTGAAGAATTGTTGATAAATATAGATGTGAAATGGAGAATTTGGCAGCTCTAACTCCCATAATCCTTGTACCCTTCAATTACCTTGATTGGAGGGCATATATGTAGATTACCTTGCAAAACAAAGGTTTGTATAGGATGACCATGGGAAGAGTAGTCGAACCCCAACAATATATTGAAAAATTGAAGCATTTGGATAGGCTTAATAAAGCTTTTAGGTGCATGTGCATCCACATCTCCAGGGAGCTATTGTTCCATCTTGATGGAATCAAGACTCTGAAAGAAGTACAGGATAAGCTCGAATCCTTGTTTGGAAAACAATATGAGTTGAGGGGCCATATCCTGGAGAATGAGCTGATAGCACTACAGCCCAGTAAATTTGACACAATACATCTATTCTTCATTAAATTCAAATTCCTAGTCATGCAATGCAAGTAGTGCAGGATTGAGAAGAAGGAAGAGTAATTGGTGCTCTCCATAATGAGAAAAATTGGCTAAGAATTCTCAGTGATTGTCTTTACTTTTCACTCTGGGAGACTAACTACTCCTAATTAGTGAATGCCATCCCTTAAAGCCTTCACAGAGTCTCTAATCCAATAAAAAGACAAGCTGATACACATGGGAGCTCTCAGAGCATCTCCAAATCAAGATCTCTTAGGTGGTGAGACAAGGAATGCACAAGCAAGAAGGAAGAACAAAGGTAATGAGAAAATAAACACTGAATTTGAGTTCTATCCATTAGATGAAACTTCAGGCTCCAAGAATGACAAACATCAAAGTTATGACAAAGGCAAGCGCTCTTATTGTAAGAAAGGAAACCATACAAAGAAGTTTTTTATGAAGAATACCATTGATCAGATGGAAAAACTCCTTGAGCAACACAATATTTCCCTCCCTGAAGGCGCAAGGAAGACCGACTCTGGTGAAAAGACTAAATATCATGATGAAAGATGCCATGCAGTGAAGGCTAGTTGTTCAAAATCACATGCCTTCATGATTGATTCAGGATCCTCTAATCATATGGTTGTATCCTTATGAATCATTCTCTTCATTACAACTTATTGATGGTTCGAATATTCACATGGGTTATGACACTCAAATTTGAGCTAAAGGAAAGGGTTCAACCAAGATAAAACATGGAGTGTTCAAAGATGTACTTTGTGTGCCCTCTTTAGCTACAAATTTGTTATTTGTATACTAGATGACACATACTAGCCCACCAAAGCGAGTGGTATTTGGTTATGACTCGATGGAGATCTCAGATATATCAACCAGGAAGATTATAGAGAAGGGTGTTGAAAACAATGTCTCCAAGGAATATGAATTCTCACACTTTCTGCCATGCTTAGATTCAGTATAGTCTCAACTACCATTTGAAAGAGGAGGTAAAACCATTCTATCTACACTTTTTTCATATGATAAATTTTCCATTAGTGTTTCATATTCAGAACTGAAGCAGAGGACCCGGTTGAATCAGTTTATGAAATTGAATATGAAGTTCACAGTGATCAAGATCCAAATCCAGTCCCTACTCCCAATCCTAGGCCTAAATGGACACAAAAGGTTATTGAGGCAGCTGGAACATGACCAGAGAGCCATCTAACATGAGGATAGCAAGATCCCAGTTTCAAAAAGAGAACCTTGCTCTATGTTAGGAAAATTCACTTCCTTCATAGAGGTGCAACAAGCTTCCAGAGAGATGCTTCATGATGGAGGACCTATCAACAATTCTTCTCACTAAAGAACAGATTGGATCATATCACTCGTCCTTTATAAAGAAGAGACAAAGGAAACATTCCTTCTCATGTCTATTATCGGGTTGGAATAATATGGATAGGTTCACATGCACAATACCAGGATAATAGTGCACACAAGGACCATGACGATGCTTCACTTCTCCACAGAGATGCAGGTTCTAGAAATATTTTCACAAGTTTTTTATTCAAAAAGAAATTTTCTCTTGATATGAAAGCTTGATCCTGATTTTCCTGCTTGTTTTGAGGGGGGGGTTTCCCATGAGGTTTTCCCCATTTCCTTGGTTTTTAGCAGTTATTATTTTGCATTTAGATTGTATGGGTGACCTTTGGTATCAGTTTCTAGGGCCTAGGTTGTCCAAAGTCAGGATTAAGGGGGGTGTTGTCCAAAGTCAAGTTTTAAGCATTTATTTTACTAGCTTAGGAGGTCTTCATCACTCCACTAGTGCATGGGGGACACACCTAGGGGACATCTTCCACTTACTGCACTTGATTGCATGAGTTTAGGAGCCCCATAGAACAATCCCTAAAATTTAGGAACCCACTCTAAGTGCCACTAGAAGTCTCCTTTAGTTGACCTTGGCAGGTAATCAGTCATGTTCAGTTATGCTCCAATTACTATCAGTTACATCACAATCAATTATGCTAGTGCTAATTTGCATGATTGAAGGGTGTGTGGGTGCCTTTTCTCACCTACCCTCATCAGATAACTGATTGTAGACTAATTTAGTTATCTGGAATTGCATTAGTGAGATCTAGCGGTGATTTTCCCACATTAAGTTAGCTCTGGAGTCAATCTAAGTTGGTAGATTCGAATCCTATCTTAGGCATTTGAATTGTCCTATATGTACAACCAGTGTATTCCATATTATTTACTGATTCATGAATATAATCATATTATTCCAATTTTGTCTCTATGTGTGTGCAATTTTTTCATGATTAATTGAGCAGTGTATGCTGAATTCTTCTCTCTCTCTTATGCAACATTCTTTTCCCATTTGAATTCATGCAGGTTGATGATCCTATGCTTCATAGAATTTAACAATTTAAACCTTTGTAAATTTAAGCAATCATATACAAAAGAGGTCCCTTAATTTTATGAGTACTTTACTTCTCTCAATTTCAATATGTGTGATCATTAACCCTTTTAAGTATATTCTTTATTGAACAATATGCTGTTATTTTTGTTAATAAATGGGATACATTGTAATGATAAAATAACAAAACATAAAAATATACAAAATATGTGTTATAGAATCAAACCAAACCTTTTCGTAGAAGGAAAGTGATTACAACTTCAAAATTTCTTACACTCTATACAATATGAGAAGGTGTAAGGATTGTGGTATACAATCAAACTATAGTGTAGAAGGCAGGTGATTACAGCTTAAAATTTTCATATGCCTCTACAATATCAAAAGGTTTAAGGCAGTGAAATGGAATCCAATAAGATTTGAAGTCAGAAACTCGCACAAAGGGTTTCTTTTATCTCACGAACAAGGGAATATCATATATCAATTTATTGCTTGGATATGTTGCGGCATTAAAATTAAAGTATTATTATCATAAAGGTCTCCCCTAAATTATTATTGTACAAGTTCTTGTATTCTACCTCCTAGGCATAAGGTTAAAATCAATCTAGGTACAATATCTTAGATATGGTGTTAAAGATTAGGTTTTGCAAATACCATATGAACCTTCCTCTAATATCGTAGGGGATGACCAAATAAGGAAACTGAGTATTTTGTGGATATTGTTCATGAGTTGAAACCCCTCTTTTTAGTCTTAGAGTAAGAATTTAAATTGCTTCTAATTTATAAGAGTTTATCTTCCTCAAACATAAGAAACAAATTAACAGCCTAAGACCAAGAGATATCTAGAAAGAGTAACAGTTTGTTCGTTACATATTGATTGCATATTAATACATATGCCATGATTTTCCTAGAATATAATGATGCATTTGCATGCTTGTTTAAAAGGACTCTTGTAGATTGGCTAACTTGAGTTGTAAAATATTTTTCCAGCTTCAAGGAAAATTGAAAAAAAAAACTTCACTTGTCTCACTTCATTAAATAAGAGAATTAACCTTTTTAATGATATTCTCTATTGATCATTATGTTGTTATTTGTAATAATAAATGCAATGTATCTAAGATAAAATAACAAAATGCATAAATGTATTCAAGGAATGTGTTACACAATCCAACTATATTCTAGAAGGAATGTTTTTGGGGCATAGGGTATCTTTGGCGTCATTATACAACTGATCACAAGCTCAATGGTTTCCTATTCTGGGATATAACCTTGTTATTCATCTATTATTGAAGGGGTAGTTTCGGTTCGTATTTAATTGTAGGGAGGATGCTTTGCATATTTTGCATCAACGATCATATACAGACAATATTATTTTGGTTATTTATCCTTAACATTCATTATTTGATACCCAAGAGCTTTGTATTACTCATTCAGACATTTGGGTCAAGATGCCTAGGCCTTTGACTAAGTTTTGGACAAAGGAAGGGTTGAGGGAAATTGGGGAGACCTTAGGAACATTCATTGCAATTGACAATATCTTTGAATCTAGCTTGGCTTCCTCTGTGTCTTGCATCTTGGCGGAGATCAAAGTTTGACAGGGGGTATTTTTTAGTCGATTAAGCTAGTGGTGGGTGATAGATCGGACACCCAGATCATGGAATGCCTAAATATTCAATTTTGTTACTCTCACTGTCATCAGTATGGGCATGTTGTGGCAAAATGTGACCTTCCTTTTTAGAAGAAGGTTTGGAGGTCAAAGAGGAGTGAGACATTGTTGGAGGAGGATAATTCCCATGGGAGGAGGCAAGTTGTATTAGAGGATGATCAAATTTTGAAGCAACAAGTTGGTGGGGAAATTGAAGAAGATTTGGTTCCCCTTGGTGTATCAGTATCGAGAAGGCCTTACCAAGAATTTGTGGTAGAATATATATAAATACTATTGATTATGGAAGATAGGATCCAAGTGACAAAAAATGAGATAGGATGCCTTTGGAGATTTGGAATTCTCTCCATTTCATCTCACTTACTTGGAGAAGATATGGAACAAGGTTGATACTACAACTATTAAGCTGGGTAAGCATAATAATGTTTCCTTGTCTTCATCTTTCCCAAACCTCCCATAGTTTTCTATGTATATACTTTGTTAATTTTTGAACTGTGCCAGAAGTGATTATGTTGAAGTTGTGAAGCACTTGTGGATGGGGTGAGTAGTGAAGGTTTGTAGGGGGGAGGATACATTGTTGGACTATCATCTAACTCTGATTTTATATCCATTCTTTTTTCCCTTCTAGGATTCCATGATTTATCCAGCCTTCCTCATCTAGGGGTTGTGGCCCATATCAGTTGCAAACGAAGCCCTAACCCTTGGATTCAAGGGGATAAGGGGATTTGGGTTTGGACCAATTGGATGTATTAGGTGTTCATAAGGTAGGGAGAGAGTTGTCCCTTAATCATACACAAGAGAAGGGTTGTCCCTTAATCATACACAAGAGAAGGGTTCTAATGAGGTTGGTCAGGGTAATCATAAACTAATTTCCAGGGTCCATAGAGTAGGGAATACCCCCAAACCATCCAAAGGATGACAATCATGTTAGTTAATATTAGAGATAGGGGATTTTCAATGCCTGCAATAGAGGACTGAAATGCCTATAAGGCTTAACAAATATGCCCTCAAGGAGACCAAATTGTCCATAAGGAGAATATTATGCCCATAAGGATGATTAGGATCATCACAAGGAGGAGTTAAAAATCCCACAAAGGAGAGGAATTATGCTCACATGAGGAGTTAAAAATATCACAAATGGGAGGAATTATGCCTGCAGGAGGAGTTAAAAATCCCACAAGGGTGAAATATGATTTCCTTCCCTGCAAGGTGAGTTAAAATGCTCACAGGAAGGTCTATTATGCCACAAGGGATATAATATGCATGTAAGGAGGGAAATTATGCTCACAGCGGAATGCAAATACCACAAAAAGAGAGAATATGCTTGCAAGAGGTATAATATGCTGTAGGGATGAGGAAACGCATGTCAGTGTCTAAGTATGCACATAGAGAGTATGTTTTATGTGGTGTGCCAATTCTTGTTGATTGATCAGTGAAACGATCAATCACGAGGTTCTATATTGTCCATGGAATTAACAAACACATGGGATCAAGATTGAGATTGATTAATTTCCAGAATTATAGATACATTATACACAATTTAAGAGATTTACCTCACATTCACTGGTTATAAGATGAAGGCATGATATTCAAAAAAGCACAGGGAATGGAGACTATGTTCCTTTATTAAATCCACACTATAACAACTTCTCTTTTATTATATTGTCCTCATTTTCAGTGCTTACATTCATACACACACACACACACACACACACACACACAACTCATTAAGCCCATGGAATCTGAACATTCAGGATCACAAAGATCAAAGGACACAAAGCCAATTAGTCCAAATTCTCTAAGACTCATGGATGCATTGGCACATGAAATTATTACATTCCCAACAATTACAAAACTACACATAGTCCAAATCAACAAAATATACTTCATGATTCCTCGACACCTAGGAATAGTTTCAAGATCCACTTGACTCCATGTCTGGTTCAGATGCTCCTGCATCAGACACTCGGGGAAGAAGATAATTATCCCATAGTCCTTTAGGGTCTACATCATACTTGGAGATCTCAACTATTGTCATCCAATTAACATCTTCTAATGGTTGTTGATTCCACTTGACTAAATACTGGAAATATTCCTTGTCCCTAGTCTTCTTTGAAATCCTTTTATCCAAAATAGTCTCAACCTACTATTGTACCTTCTTGGGAAACTGCTCCTTCCATTCCACCATCTGAGTATCATCACTAGTAGTCATCTATGTTGGAGTAGTGTCTGCATTCTCGAATGAATATAGGTTTGATACATTGAAAATTGGAGAAATTTCAAGGTCTGGAGGGAGTTCTAACTCATATGCATTAGCTGAGAATATTCTTAGTATCTTGCAAGGTCCAATCTTTTTCAGTTTCAACTTATTATAGGTCCCCTTAGGAAACCACTCCTTTCTAAGATAATCCATCACCAAGTCCCCTACTTGAATGTTCACTTCCTTCCTCCTGAGATCAACTCTCTACTTATACTTCCCAGTGCTCTCCTGCAACTTCTTCTTAACATTTTCTTGTAGCTCCTATATGTTGACTGCAAATTCTCCACCATCTACACTCCTAAACTCCAACATTCTCAATTTTATAAGTTCATATACTCCTCTTGGATACATCCCATACACAATTTGGAAAGGGCTCATACCTATGCTCCTTTTTGGAGAGTCATTATAAGAAATTTCAACCTAAGCAAGGGATAAATGCCATTGCCTGGGATTCTATTTACGACCTCATTTTGACCATCATTTTGAGGGTGATTAGAAGAACTAAAACTAATATTTGTACTTAGTTTCTTCCATAGAATCCTCCAAAAGTGACCAACAAACTTGTTATCCCTGTCTGATACAATGCTTACAAATAAACCATGCAACCTTACTACTTCTAAAAAGAGCAAATTTGCAATGTTAGTGGAATCATTAGTTTTCTTATAAGAAATAAAATGAATCATCTTTGAGAATATATCCACCAATACATAAATGGAATCATTTCATCTCCAAGTCTATGGCAAACCCAAAACAAAATCCATACCGATGGAATCCCAAGGTCTAATTGGGATGGGAAGTGGATGATACATCCTTGTGTTTTGATTCTTTCCCTTTGCATGCTGACATATCCTGCATATTTCAACAAAATTATTCACATCACTTTGCATATTTTTCCAAAAGTAAAAAAGCATTTACCTGAGCAAATGTTTTGTCTTGCCCAAAGTGACCTGCCATTCCTCCATTGTGCTTCTCTTTGATTATATTTTTCCTCATTGAACATTCAGGGATACATAACTTATTGTTCTTAAACAAAAATCCTTCTTGTAGCAAGAAATCTAACCACTGAATTCTATTGTGAGTTTTTTGGTTCTCACTGGCTGTATACACATCCTTAAATTCAACATATTCTTTGTACATATTGATCAACTCATCAAAACCCAAGGTGTTGACCTTAAACTCTTGCAAAATTAGATTCACCCTACTCAAAGCATCAACAACTCTATTGGAATTTGCACTTGTGTGTTTAATTACAAAGGTAAAGCTTTGTGAAAAATCTACCCACTTGGCATGATTTTGGTTTAACTTAGGTTGACTGCTTATGAATTGCAAGGCATGGTTATCAAAATATAAGATAAATTATTTGGGCATCAAATAGTGTCTCCATTTCTTAAGAGCTTTCACAATTGCATAGAATTCCTTGTCATAGGAAGAATACTTTTATTTTCGCATCATTCAAATTATCACTAAATTAAGCTATAGGCCTTTGTTCTCGACTTAACATAGAACCGATTGTTTTCCCACCAGCATTAATTTATCCTTGAATTTTTTTGATCAAAATTGGGTAAGGCCAAAACAAGCTTCTTTGTGACTTTTTTCTTCAACAATTAAAAATTTCTGTCAGTAGTCTCTGTCCATTTAAAAGGTTGTTTATTTATCCTTATGGTGTCTATCATAGGTGCACTAACTTGACTAAAACCTCTAATAAACTTTCTGTAAAAATTTGCAAGACCATGAAAGCTTGTTACCTAATATGCATTCCTTAGAGTTGGCCAATCCAAAATTTCTTACACTTTTTTTGGATCCATCTTCAGTCCTTCTTCTAAGGCCACAAAGTCCAAGTAGAGAAGTTCTCTCTTAATAAATATGCACTTCTTCAAGTTTATCAGTAGCTTTTCCTTCTGCAGAGTATTCATCACCAATATGAGGTGTCTCAAATGTTCCTCTTTGCTCTGACTTGTTGAAGCCTCAATTGTGTATGTGGCTGAAAAGGGTGTCTAAGGATTACAACACACGGAGAAGACCCAGCCAAAGGATTCAAGCAATCCCACGCAAGTATTGCTTTATCCTCGAGCTGTTTGAAGTAGTGATCTCCCATGGATACTTCTATAGCCTCCACTGGATTTTGTGAGTTTGATCCACAAAGGATCTGTTTCCTGGATTGGAAAACAAGGCGAGTGATAGAACAAAAAGGAAAATCAAAGCTAACTATGAAAGTAATCCTGATCTAAATTAAGCTATCTAAAGAGAATTGTTGAATTGATTTACAGATTATCTTGAGATATTTGAATGACAAGTGCTTTAATCACATTGACAGAAATGTGAATGAGATGGTAAAATTCTCACTTAAATCACAATCATTTAATAAAAATTAAATGAGAGAAACTCAAGATTAAATCATTCAAGATAACCTGTACATACACATGTTAGTTGAAAAACCAACATATTAGCTGTAAAATTTCACTGTTCAATCACTTGTAGAAATAGACAAAGACAGTTAAAGAATAAATTCCTTAAAGCTTTGTCAATGCATTAATCAGTAACAAAGAGAAATCTAGGTTATGAGTGAACAAATTAATCAATGGCAAGTAAATCACATCATCATCTGGCCATCCGAAACAAGAAAAATTGAGATTTATCAAATAAATTCAATCAGACCATAGACAAGAAATATGAAATAACAGTACTATATTTATTCAATGTTTTTCAATAAATTACATAAACCTCAGGAAAAGCAGAGGTGTTTTTCAGTCTCCTGTACCAATCCTTCCTTCTCCAAAAGTCCCCTGGCAGCAGCCTTTTCAAAGCATAAAAGATAAATCTATACAGCTCTGTTAAGCACCCCCCCTATTTGCTCTCAAATATTTGGGTAAATTTTATAGAAGAGACAAGCAATGGAAGGATAAGGTCCAACCACCAAAACTCTGGTTCATTCAACTCCCATCCAAACCGGCCGCAACCAACTTCTGAAAATACTCCTTTGTTCTGGCATGCTTTTCTCCAAATTGGTTGAGAGATTTCCAAAAAATCTTGCAGTTAGGAGTAAAAGACCCAATTTTTGTAGTGGGTTTTCAACAATTTTATTAGATGCTTCACGATTTGACGACAAATGGAGCCCAAAATTTGCCTCCCTCTTGAGGTGCGATTCAGCTTCTAAAAATAAATGTGGTCTTCATTAATTTCATATCAGCTTGTATATTTTCTCTCAACGATCCATGAATTTATGTTGGAGCTTCCTTATTTCTTGAGCAATTCAATTTGTGATGCTAAAAATAAATGATTTCCATTGCTGGTAGACAAAGCTTTCACTGTCAAACTTTCAAATTGGTAGCACTACTGTAGTTTGATTATATTATCTTTGGTAATCTGCATGGCTTTGAATCCCTGCAAACCTACAAAAATTATATCAATTAGTGTTCATTAACCAAGTTAGAATGTAATATAAACTTTTTAATAATGGAAAATTCTCCTTTTCCCGGCAATCAATATTATCATTCAACAATCTTTTTTTTAAATGTTCTGATACAAATAGCAAATCAACTTAAGATTATTCTCTTGGAATTTAAAGCTCAGTAACCATTGATTTTACTGCAGAGTGAATTGTGGCCATTGATTTTAACAATCAAATCTATTATTCCGTGTTAATTATTTTCCAAATAAATAAAACTAAACAAAAACAAGAAGATCCAAAATTAATATTCCCAACAAAATCGGAAATCACATGTCGGGAAGAAAATTCCAATTTGTTTAAAACAATCTTTTAAAAAAAAACCGTGAAAAACCAAAAACCAAATTAAAACCCTAAGTGAAAAATAAAACTACCAAAATTTACGGATCCGAAATCAAATTAAATTATAACCTAAGATAAACTTAGGGTCTAGAAAGATGCGGGAATGAAAATGTGAAAAAGCGATTCTTGCATCCGACAAGTTGCGGGTTGCGGGAATGTTTTATTAAAATATGAAAATTTTACCTCCTGCAATCCGCATCTTGCAAGTTGCGGGTTGCGGGAACATTTAAAATTTGAAGAACTAAAATCAAAGGTCCCGCATTCGCAAAAATGCATAAAAATACTTGGGAAGCTTGGAAATTTGCAAGTTTTTTAATTTTATTTTTTCAAACAAAATGATGAAATAAAAATCTAGAAATTATTTACGAAGA
Organism: Pseudotsuga menziesii; assembly: GCA_001517045.1. Taxonomy (NCBI): domain Eukaryota; kingdom Viridiplantae; phylum Streptophyta; class Pinopsida; order Pinales; family Pinaceae; genus Pseudotsuga; species Pseudotsuga menziesii. Next base: position 267,475 of record LPNX010314665.1, on the reverse strand, counting down.
AAATCCAATATCTGAAAACCCAAAACCTAGAAAAATAAAAACCATTTACAATTTAATTCCTAAGAAAAGAAATGTTGGAAACAAGTTACATATATAGGAAAAGAATCACTCCTACAATATAGGAGAGTCAACGAATTCCACAAATAGGTTTCTAACATAATTATTTTCCAAGAATAGAAACCTAGAAAAGAATAATAATAATTCAAATTAGCTTATTGAAACTAAGAATTATCCATGATCAAACTAATTTCACATTCGTGAATGTTGAATTTTAATCCACAAATTTCTAAATAATGATAAAATGAAATCTCATTGAAATTAGGGAATTTAGGATTCAAAGAAACTAAAACATGTGTTCTTTTAATTTTCATAACATCCAATTGTGTATAAAATTAATATATGCATTTAATGAAATACACAAGTTAAGTTAGTGAAAGTCAAAACATAACCATGAATATTTAAAAGAGTTCAATAAGCTTAAACCAAACATTACAAACATTAAACTAATATAAGCAAATAACCCAAAAACCAATATTATTTAAATATTTACATTACAATTCTAGGCATGCAAAAGGGAAAATAAAACTCAATCAAGGCCAAATATCGAACTATTGCAATACACAAAAGTATGAAAGAAGAAATGATAAGATCAATCTGAATCCCAGATTGAAGTTAATAACCAACAATTATCTCGAATAATCAGTTTGTGTAGTGAAGACCAAGCTTAGGTGGGGAATGTGAAAGATAACATGGTGAGCTAACCACCAAAATCATAGAACCAAATCAAATGAATAAAAGAGAAAATATAAGCTAGAGATCAGTAAGAAAGGAAACAATCCAAATAATACCAAAGATCTAGAATGCGGGAGAAGAGTTGCGAGCGTTTATTTCGCAAATATACACACCCTTTTCGCAATCTACAATCCGCAATATGCGGGTTGCGGGTTGTGGGTTGACTGACTTACGCATAAAAATGTTTCCGCATCCCGCATTCTGCATTGCGGGATGTAGGATGAAAAACTCACAAATAATAAACTTAAATATCCCACAATCTGCATTGCGGGTTGCAGGATGAGGGTTGGGGGAAGGAAACATTTTGGGAAAAATAGTCTTTTCCGCAACTCACTAAAAACACGCAAAGAATGCATAAATTTGAAGAATTTAGCTAACTCAAATCATAGAAACTATGATAAACATTTTGGGGACCCCAAAACGACTTAAGAAATTCAGAAAACTTACCTTACATGTAAAATTGGGGTTCTCATGTTTTATTGAAAACATGGGATATGTTCTACCTACAACAAATGGCGACACGCTGGGATGGAGCAGTTATCTCTGCCTTAAAAAGATAGTATTTGTATGTGTATAAAAGGGGTGAAAGATGAGGCTTTTACCAAGAAGAAAACTTCCCTTAAAACATGTGTACCACATTAACAAGTCAACCTTTTAAAAATTTACCCAGCTGCATTTGATATTTAAAAAAAATTCCTTTCTAACTATCACTGAAATGTAAAGACAAGCATTGATTGATTAGATTTTCAACAAAATATGTTCTTCAATGAAACTCGCTCTAAACGAATAATTTGTGATGACTAGAAGATGTTATCTTGGGGATTTACCTCTAATACCATAGGCATGACCCTACTGCCAGCAGGCGTCTATAGCCTCGATGAGGTTACCTTTTAACCCAATAAGTTATTGGTATCCCACCATTAGCTAAATATGTGAAGCTTATCGATCCTTGTTAAAGATTTGCATTCCTAGAAAGGAGTTGGAAACCACTGCCTCGACTTGGTGACAATGTCATTCACATTGACTTACAGATAATGAGCGGGTTGGCTCATGATGAGACCCCCCCGTCTTGCAACCGTTTTACGGTTACAATCCAGTACCATGGACTGATGACCAGATGTTAATAAAGTCATTCCGTAAGAAGGTATGATCATGAACAGGTCGGCTTGTAATAAGACTTCTTGTTTCCCAACTTCCTCCTAGAGATGTTAAAGAAAAGGATTGGGCTACGTTTGATGTTAATCTCATAGGAGATTACTTAATGGATGGGGAAGCCACTATACTCCTTAAGAGAGTGGGATGGCGTTAAGAGGTTTGAGATGATAACAATGCAAGCCCCACTCATTTGCTTGTAAAGAAGGATCCAATTAGAACATAATTGCATAATCTAATTTAAAAGAAAAGCTTTGCGTATTGATTTGTGATAATTAGAAATATAATCAATGCAACTAAGTTTGTGTATAAAGGTAAAACTTGGAAAGTGTTCCACCACGGAAAAAAGGGTAATCCCTTCCTGAAAATCACCTTGAAATGATTCCTTCACATATGAGACTTCAAAAGATGTAGGCTTGGAATCACTAACTTGCCCCACAGTATCATTAACTAAATATCAACAATCCCCTATAAAAAGGGTTTGATAAATAAGCATGTTTCAAAACAAGAAATTGTAGAGTAATTGGAATCAATTTTTCAATAATTAAATTTTCATCCTTTTTCCCCAATGCAAATGATTATCAAACTAAGAAATCCGAGCCTAATCAATCAATTCAAAAAAGAAAATCAAAAGAGTAATCTACTTATTAAAGCAATGATCAAACTAATATATTCTACACCTACTCCTACACTACTCTAAAAGGTAAACAAAATCTAAGATAGTCGAACTTCCAATGCAACCATGAAAGCATATGAAAACCTGCAAAAAAGAAGATGTGAATAATCAGAAAACATGATATGAATGCTTGCAAATAAAAACGAAAAAAGAATGCATTAAAGAAAAAAAGATGAAATTTATGTACAAATAAAGGGAATGGATCCTTACCATTTTTATACACAAATGAGGAAAACAAAGTTTTATCATAATGATGAAATCTTACGAAGAAAGATTCCTCAAGCCAATCAGCGACCCAATCATTGTATGTGCAATAAAAATCAAAAGAATGACATAAAGAGTCCGAAAGATTCATGCAATGAAATGGATTATTTGAAAGAAAAACACCAGTATTATAAGAATATGAAGCTTCTTCTTGAACAATTTTCTCCTTAGAAATATTTTCTTCAATAAGATCAGCAAAATCACATCAAATTTGTTCCAACTTGTAATGCCCCATATTTTGACTTTGGCATATTTATCACTCAGACTTATTACACTGTATTTACTTATTATCTGTGGACTCAACTATACTTCATAAACTATATTTTGGCATGTTATATGCGATTATTTACTGATGTTATGATGTTATCAGAATTATTCTCTAATTACGATATTATGATGTTATCATGCTTATATTATGCTTTGATCATGATGTTACGACGATTAACATGCCTATGTAGATGCTTTGATTATGATGTTATGATGATTATCATTTATATGAAATTATTGTGCTTATGCGATTATCATACAGTGGTCGTCATCAGATTCATCTATTTCATAACAAAAACATATAGTTGATTGTAATCCTTTGTATGATGTGGTACATGGGCACCCATCCATGATGTGAATTATTTTGTGATTTTATGTGATGAAAGGAAATAATGTTGATAATATGGACCAGCTATTGATTTAATATTGTTATGAATTCATGTTTGCATAGTGCTAACCTGCAGGGTACAGGGGCTATGTGATAGCCAAGTGTGTGATGCAAAGTATGACTCAATACATATATTGAAGAAGAGCCTTAATTTCCAAGTGATGGTACGATGACACGTACCAATAAACTCGATAGCAACGCAGTATGGTTTGATGAGTATGTACCCAGTATGTTGAGAGGGATGGATGCATTTCCCACCCTATGTCACTTTGATACCCGAGGTCGTGGGAGGGCAGTACTGAGACACGCTTCCCAAGTTGTTGTGATGACGATGGTCGGATGCCTGCTAGAAGAGGCTAGGTCTGCTAGATAGCTGACGCTACCGCTCTCAGGTTCTGTGTGGGAAGGTCAGTACAGCTGGCATCCACTTTGTACTAGCAGAGGAAGGATAGGGAGGATGTGGACGTAGGTTAGGATGGGTGGACATATTAGTTATTATTGTTGAATGTTGGACATTTGTGATACCGGATTAATGATGGTAGGTACCAATCTTAATTGACTGATTAATAAGAACATAACTATTAAATAACTCTGAATGTCAAAAGAAATCATATTATATCGGTATATTGGTCTTGTTGCATGAAATATTATTTGTATCGGCTATAATTTAGGGGTTTTGTTATAGTACATGTGCAGCCTGTGAATGTACTGGCCATGCATGCACACCTCACACATGCATGCTAGTATGAAATATTAATTGAAAAACATTGAATAGTTGGATGGGTTAACTAAGTAATTGTGAATTATTTTAAACTTGTAAATGTACCTTATTTATTAAGAAACAATGCGCGAGGGGACTTAACAATAAACATAAACATGTCGATGTTATCATTTCAATCAATTAATATTGATACTACAATTAATTAATTATTAGTTAATAATATTAATTATTATTTTACTTCTGTTATTATTATCTATTATTATTATTGCATATTATTAATGTTTATTATTAAGTACTTATTAATTAGTTATTAATAAATAATAATTAACAATACTATTATTACCATTACTTTTACCGTTCAGTATAAAACTTAAACAAACAACATTGGTAAAATGTTATGACAATTGGTTAGGTTTTAAATGTAACACGTACAATTCAATAAGATAAACATTTTAGTAATTTCCACCATCTCATCGGGGGCGAGGAATTGTACAATTCAAGAAAATTTATTAATACATAACAAATGTCAAAAAAATCTGAACTGGACTGCCCAAGATAGAATTAAATAAATTAATTTAATTATGAAGGAGGTGGTGGAAGAAGGAAGGCGGTGGAAGAAAGGAGGGAAAGGAGGTATAAGGAGGGGGATCAAATGGTTCAAAGGGGGATGATTTTCTGGATTTTGGGGAGAGCTGTCGGGAGAATTTTTTTATGAAAGAAAAGAGGAAAGAAAGTGATGGAGCAGAGAGGGAAGAAAACTGGAGGAGGGGGTTAACTCCAGGGGGTGAATTACACTAAAAAAAACAAGGAAGTTGCTATCGGGTTTATCAGCACGTGGGCTCGGGGGCTAGGAAACCCGTCGGTTTCCTAGGGCCAATAGGTTCACTGGTCGGCAGGGTGGATCATCCGAATTGGCATCAAGGCTCAGACAGGTTCATACGAGGATTCAAGGACTATCTTCAGCTCGCTAAGGCTCAGGTATTTTTCGGTGACCCTCTCGTTATTGTATAAATAAATGAAAATCTGAAATCAGAGTAAATGTCATTTTACTGTTTAAATTTAGGACTTAGTGCTCTGCCCGGCAAGCAGAGCACTACACAACTCATTATCGTAAAAATCATCATAAATTGGTTGACTAAATTGGAAATTCTCAAAGAGATAAAATTGCCTATGGTTATTTACTTGAGAAGAATTAAAGATATGAGATGTTATAAATGTAGAACTAGTATCATTAGCATTCTCACAAGAATTCTCTCTATCAAGCAATTGCAGTGGCAGAAGAAAATGTTTCTTTATTGAATGATGAATCATAAAAGTAAGAATCCTGAAAATTACCCTTAGAAATATCGTTTACTTCCAGCAAAGAAGAATGACAAAAATACATAGATTGATGACAAGGATAGGAATCTATATTTCATTATTAACTTGTACCTCTTTAAGAATTAACAATGGAAAATTTAATAGGGAATATATGATTGAATGCCATTGTTATCAAATAGATCATGATACATAGAAAAATACGAAGAGGAAATAAGTGCATGAAATTCATCTTTTTGTAGAGTATTTTCAGATTGAGATTCCTTAAGAGGGATTTTCTCTTCAGAAGAGATATGTATGAAAGGTTTCAAATCAGAATCTGCTTCTTCTTGTAATGTAGTATCATCATTTTGTGAAATATGTTCTCCTACATAATTACTTAGGTCATAAAATGGTAATTGGGAAAACGTATCACAAATTTCAGAACAATTAGTTCATTCAAGATCTATTAAAGGTTTAACAGAATAATAAATATCAGAATTTTGAAACTCTTTACTTATACTAGAAGATTGTTCAATATTATGATTAGAACTATTCTCTTGTACTTTAAAAGAATATTCAATAGAAAAATTATCTCCTTCATGATCATTTAGACTTTGAATTTCATGTGAAATAGACATGGGCATATCAACATTTAGTTCATCTGAATTATCATATTGATCATGATACATATCTAAAAAAGAGAAGGCGGTCATTTCTACAATTTTTAAATCCTTAGATTCTTCATGCAAACCTAAACCAAGAGGTAGATGATTATCAATGCATAATTCAGATTTGTCATCTATTAATTGATCAGATTCATGTGTAATAGAACTATTGTGCTGAAATCATTCTTGTATCATAGGACGATCTATTAAAGGGACTGTACAATAGAGATTAAAAGTTTTAATTGCAAAATCTTCTAATGATTCACCGTTCTATACAATGAGCTGTTTTCATTCATTACATAATCTAACAAAGTCATAATGTCCAAAAGAAAGCACGATTATCTATAAAATGTTCAAAAGAATGTACAGAGGAAATATAGTAAGGTTACAAACCACTCTTTGAATCTTCCTTCAAATGTGAAGGCTAACAATCTGCACAAAACTTCTTGATCCAAAATTTTGTTAACAAGACAATTATAAGTAAATTGAAGAACATGTTCTTGTGCTAAAATTTCTCCCTCACCATCGAATTTTACTTCTATAAGTTGCTTGAGCACATCCATTTGAAATTAAAAACTAATCTGCCTAGAAAAACAACCGAATACAGATTCATGAGCATACAATGAACTATATACATATTTTCGGGCTGGAGCCATTTTAAGATAATCTGATTAAGATAGCTCAAATGATCTTACATGTCAAATGGCCCTCCTTCTAGCACCATTTGTTGAGGCCTCAGTTGTGTATGTGGCTGAAAAGGGTGTCTAATTCTTACAACACACGGAGAAGACCCAGCCAAAGGCTTCAAGCAATCTCACGCAAGTATTTCTTTATCCTCGAGCTGTTTGAAGTAGTGATCTCCCATAGATACTTCTATAGCCTCTGCTAGCTTTTGTGAGTTTGATCCACAAAGGATCTATTTCCTGGATTGAAAAACAAGGCGAGTGATAGAACAAAAAGGAAAATCAAATATAACCATGAAAGTAATCCTGATCTAAATTTAAGCTATCTAAAGAGAATTGTTGAATTGATTTACAGATTATCCTAAGATATTTGAATGACAAATATTTTAATCACATTGACAGAAATGTGAATGAGATGGTAAAATTCTCACTTAAATTACAATCGTTTAATAAAAATTAAATGAGAGCAACTCAAGATTAAATCATTCAAGATAACCTGCACATACACATGTTAATTGAAAAACCAACATATTAGTTGTAAAATTTCACTGTCCAATCACTTGCAGAAATAGATAAAGACAGTTAAAGAATAAATTCCTTAAATCTTTGTCAATGCATTAATCAGTAACAAAGAGAAATCTAGGTTATGAGTGAACACATTAATCAATTGCAAGAAAATCACAGCATCATCTGGCCATTCGAAACAAGAAAAATTGATATCTGTTAAAGAAATTCAATCAGATCATAGACAAGAGATATGAAATAACAATACTGTATTTATTCAAAGTTTTGGAATAAATTACATAAACCTCAGGGAAAACAAAGGTGTTTTTCAGTCTCTTGTACCAATCCTTCCTTCTCCAAAAGTCCCTTGGCAGAAGCCTTTTCATAGCATAAAAGAGAAATCTATATAGCTCTATCAAGCACCCCCCCTCTTTGCTCTCAAACATTTGGGTAAATTTTATAGAAGAGACAAGCAAATGAAGGATAAGTTCCAACCACCGGAACTCTGGTTCATTCAGCTCCCATCCAAACCAGCCACAACCAACTTTTGAAAATACTCCTCTGTTATGGCATGCTTTTCTCCAAATCGATTGAGATATTTCCAAAACGGCTCGTGTTTAGAAGTAAAAGACCCAATTTGTGAAGTGGGTTTTCAACAGTTTTATCGAATTCTTCATAGTGTGACAGAAAATGGAGCCCAAAATTCACCTCCCTCTTGAGGTGCGATTAAGCTTTTAAAAATAAATGCGGTCTTCATTAATTTCATATCAGCTTGTATCTTTTCTCTCAACGATCCATGAATTTCTATTGGAGCTTCCTTCTTTCTCGAGCAATCCAATTTGTGATGCTAAAAATAAATGATCTCCATTGCTGGCAGAAAAAGCTTTCACCGTCAAACTTTCAAATTGGTAGCACTACCATAGTTTGATTAAATTATCTTTGGTAATCTGCACGGCTTAGAATCCCTGCAAACCTGCAAAAATTATATCAATTAGTGTTCATTAACCAAGGTATAATGTAATATAAATTTTTTAATAATGGAAAATTCTCCTTTTCCCGACGATCAATGTCATCATTCAATAATCCCTTTTTTTTTAAATGTTTTGATACAAATAGAAAATCAACTTAAGATTATTCTGTTGGAATTGAAAGCTTAGTAACCATTGATTTTACTGCAAAGTGAATTGTGGCCATTGATTTTAACAATCAAATCTATTATTCCGTGTTAATTATTTTGCAAATAAATAAAACTAAACAAAAACAAGAAGATCCAAAAATTAATATTCCCAACAAAATTAGAAATCACATGTCGGGAAGAAAATTCAAATTTGTTTAAAACAATCATTTAAAAAAATGGTAAAAACCAAAAACCAATTTAAACCCTAAGCGAAAAACAAAACTACCAAAATTTGCGAACCTGAAATCAAATTAAATTATAACCTAATATAAACTTAGGGTCCGAAAAGATGCGGGAATGAAAATGTGAAAAAGTGATTCCGGCATCCCGCATCCCGCAAGTTGCGGGTTGCGGGAATTTTTTATTAAAATATAATTTTTTTACCTCCCGCAATATGCATCCTGCGGGTTGCGGGTTGCAAAAACATTTAAAATTTGACCAATTAAAATCAAAGGTCCCGCATCCCCAAAAATGCATAAAAATACTTGGGAAGCTTGGAAATTAACAAGTTTTTTGTTTTTTTTTCAAACGAAATGATGAAATAAAAATCTAGAAATTATTTACTAAGAAAATCCAAAATTTGAAAACCCTAAAACTAGAAAAATAAAAAACATTTACAATTTAATTCTTAAGAAAACAAATGTTGGAAACAAGTTACGTATATAGGAGAAGAATCACTCCTCTAATATAGGAGAGTCAATGGATTCCACAAATAGGTTTCTAACATAATCATGTTCCAATAATAGAAACCGAGAAAAGAATAATAATAATTCAAATTAGCTTATTGAAACTAAGACTTATCCATGATCAAACTAATTTCACATTCGTGAATGTTGAATTTTAATCCACAAATTTTTAAATAATGATAAAACCAAATCTCATTGAAATTAGGGAATTTAGGATTCAAACAAACTAAAACATGTGTTCCTTTAATTTTCATAACATCCAATTGTTTATAAAATTAATATATGGATTTAATGAAATACAAAAGTTAAGTTAATGAAAGTCAAAACATAACCATGAATATTTAAAAGATTTCAATAAGCTTAAACCAAACATTACAAACATTAAATTAATATAAGCAAATAACCCAAAAACCAATATTATTTAAATATTTACATTACAATTCTAGGCATGCAAAAGGGAAAATAAAACTCAATGAAGGCCAAATATCGAACTATTGCAATACACAAAAGTATGAAAGAAGAAATGATAAGATCAATCTGAATCCCAGATCGAAGATAATAACCAACAATTATCTCGAATAATCAGTTTGTGTAGTGAAGACCAAGCTTAGGTGGAGAATGTGAAAGATAACATGGTGAGCTAACCACCAAGATCATAGAACCGAATCAAATGAATAAAAGAGAAAATATAAGCTAGAGATCAGTAAGAAAGGAAACAATCCAAATAATACCAAAGATCTAGAATGCGGGAGAAGAGTTGTGGGCATTTATTTCGCAAATATACACACCCTTTCTGCAATTGACAATCCGCAATTTGTGGGTTGACCGAGTGACTCATAACAATGTTTCCACATCTCGCATTCTGCATTGCAGGATGCGGGATGAAAAACTCGCAAATAATAAACTTGAAGATCCTGCAATTCGCATTGCGGGTTGTAGGATGTGGGTTGCGAGAAGGACAATTTTTGGGAAAAATAGTCTTTTCTGCAACTCACTAAAAACACGCAAAAAATGCATAAATATGAAGAATTTAGCTAACTCAAATCATGGAAACTATGATAAACATTTTGGGGACCCCAAAACAACTTAAGAAATTTAAAAAACTTACCTTACATGTAAAATTGGGGTTCTCATGTTTTATTGAAAACATGGGATCTATTGTACCTACAACATGACTATAGATCAAATTATCATCAAGATAGACTATCACAAAATTCCCTATGTATTCTTTCAAAACTTCATTCATTAATCTCATAAAAGTAGCTAGAGCATTTGTGAGCCCAAAAGGAATCACTAACCACTCATACAATCCATTGTTGGTCTTAAAGGCAGTATTTCATTCATATCCCTCTCTAATTGTTATTTGATGGTATCCACTTTTCCAATATATTTTAGAAAAATATTTGGACCCACTTAAACAGTCTATCAAATCATCAATGTGAGGCAAGAGAAATCTGTACTTGATAGTTATCTTATTGATTTCTCTAGAATCAGTTCACATACTCCATCCACCATCCTTCTTTGGGCTAAGTACTACAGGTATTGCACAAGGAATCAAGCTTTCTTTCACCAACCCTTTATCCAATGATTCTTGTACCTATATTTTGATTTCTTCATTCGCTTAAGGAGAAAATCTATAGGCTTCCTTGTTTGGCAAGCTTGCACTAGGTATCAAGTCAATATGGTGACTGATATTTTTGATGGGAGGCAAAGCACTAGGTAGATCATCCACAACTATATCAGCAAAATCATTAAGCATATTCTTAATTTCATTTAAAGGTAAATCATTTAAGTTAGTGGAGGTCAAAATCACCTTTGGCTTACCAATGAGAGAAAAATGTAGCTCTTCTTATTTCTTCTTAACTTCTTGAAACAACTCTTTTCCACTCATTAGTAGAATTCTAGGTACAAGGCCTTCTTTTGTTGCTTCATATTTCAATGGAAGCAACACATGCTTCTTCCCATCCTTCCCTAAGGAGTAAATGTTCCTTCTACCATCATGTACAACCTTCCTATCAAACTACCAAGGTATCCCCAACAAGAGATGACAAACATCCATGGAAATTATGTCACATAACACCACATCTCTATATGTATCTCCACTTCAGACTTCTCACTCAACAAGAGCTGGTGTCCTTTTTGCAACTAGGACACTCTATAGGGAGTGGGGTGTGCCATTCTTTTCAACCCAAACTTCTCTACCATCTCTATGGAGACCAAATTGCCTGTACTTCCATTGTTTATTACAACCTTCCAACACTTTCCTTGATACTTGCACATAGTCTTGAAAAGAATCTTCCAATGTGTTGGTTCATGTACTTCTTTTTTGCCTTTACCAAGTCCCTTTTCAACATGAGGGACTCCCCTTCCTCAAGAAGCTCTTCTTTACCTGCTTTCTTCTATGGTTCTTGTTTGGACTCTACAATATGTGCACTCATTTGGGTTGTTGGTTTGTTCTTGGTACACTCCCATGACTTATGAACAATTTATCCACATGTATAACATTTGATTTATTTGTCTCCACCTCTTCCTTTGGAGCCATATATTCCTCCTATAAATCCTCCTCTTTGTGGTGGTTGACTACTAGAACCTTCTGGTTCATCTTTGGAGGTCTAGAATATTCCATCTTTGTTAGAATATCTTCTTCCTCTTGATGCACCACTTCCTCTATTACTCTGGATTTGTCTTCTTTGCAATTTTTTTTCCACTCTCAAGGTTTCCTAATAAGCATCCTCAATAGACCTATGATTCAATAAACTGATCTCATCCTGTATATCATACCTCATCCCATTTATATATCTGGCCACTCTTCCCACATCCTCTTCTATCTGTCCAACTCTATTATTCATCCTAAATGATTCTTTTGTGTACTCCTTAACTGTCATACCTTTTGTCTAAGGTTTTTTAATTGTCCAATGAGGGTTAGATGGTAATCTTTAGGCATAAAATCACTTTTTATTTATCTAACAACTTATCCCAATTCTTGATTTTTGACTTACCTTTCCTCTCTTGCAGATTTGCAACTCATCCCACCAGATAGATACATATCCCTTCAATCTAGTGGCTGCATATTTCACTTTCTTCTTGTCTTCAATTTCTTCAAATTCAAAGTATTTTTCCATGGATTTTATCCAATCCATGAGTTCTTCAACCTTTATATTTCCTTCATACATGAGTACTTCCATCTTAGGTTTGCTACTAGATTTCACTAGTATTCTCAACACCTTAAATTCTTCAGTCATGTCCTCTTGTTCATCTTCATAGGATTCTCCCTCATCACTGACATCACCAGCTCCTATGTTTCTCCTTTCCTTAGCTTCCATTTTTTCTTTAAGTTCTCTCAGCTCTCTTTGTACACCCACATTTGTAGGTTCTCTTTCACAACCAAATCCAACATGTATTCCATGTCCTCGTTTCTTTGGTGGCATATTCTTCCTCATATGCCTCACTCTGATACGACATGATGCAAACCTCTAATAAAATTCCCACAATGAAGGCTTGCAATGCCCAAAATGCCAGCAAGGGGGGGTTTTAAATGCCCGCAATAGAGGACTGAAATGCCTGTAAGGCTTAACAAATATGCTCACAAGGAGACGAAAATGACCATAGGGAGAATATTATTCCCGCAAGGATGATCAAGATTCCTGCAAGGAGTAATATGACCACTAGGAATGAAACATTCTTGCAAAGGGAAGGAAATATGCCCGAAGGAGGAGTTAAAAAGCCCACAAGGGTGAAATATGATTTCCTTCCCTACAAGGTTAGTTAAATTGTCTATAGGAAGGTATATTATTCTGAAAGGAATATGATATGCCCATAAGGAGGTAAATTATGCCCACGGGGGAATGGAAATCCCACAAAGAGAGAGAATATGTCCGCAAGAAATGTAATATGCCACAGGGATAAGGAAATGCACAATAGGTTCTAAGTATGCACACAAAGTCTATGGAATTTTTATGTAGTGTTTCAATTCATGTTGATTCATTAGTGAAACAACCAATCACAAGGTTTTATATTGTCCACATAATTAACAAATGCACAGACTCAAGATTGAGATTGACTAATTTCCAGAATTATAGATCCATTATACACAATTTCATAGATTTACCTCACATTCACTGGTTATTAGATGGAGGCATGGTATTCGGAAATGCACAAGGAATGGAGACTCTATTCCTTTATTAAATCTACACTACAACAACTTCTCTTCTATTATATTGTCCTCAATTTCAGTGCTTACAATCACACTCTCTCACATAGACACACACACACACACACATATACAACTTATTAAACCCATGTAATCCGAACAATCAATATCCTAAAGGCCAAAGGGCATGGAGCCAATTGGTCCATCTTCTCTAAGAGCCATGAATTTGTTGGCACATGTCATTATCACATTCCTAGTAGTTTCAAAACTACACATAGTCCAAATCAACAAAAAATACTTCATGATTCCTCCACACCTAAGAATATTTTCGAGATCCACTTGACTCCATGTCTGGTTCAGACGCTCCTGCATCAAGAAGCCTGATATGATACTTATCAAAGAGACTATGGGAAATGGAAAAATTTTGGGAAAATAAATTGGTGTCTTTTTGGGGCAGAGGTTAGGATTTCTACTCGTTGGGAGTGTCGAGGGGCGTCATGATAGGTTTTAACAATAACAAGTTTTATCTTTTGAATTGTTTTGTAGTATTCTCTATTCTTTGTACTGTTCTTAATTTATATGGGCCCTATAAAGGAAAACAATCCTATTGGGATTGATTATTCTCCCTTTAGTGTCTCAAAGTGGACAATCTCATTCTAGGTGGGGATTTACATTTGATGGTTAGTAGTGATGAAATTTGTGGTTTCGTGATGCACGAGGATAAATTAGCACCCTATTTTCTTGATATATTAGAGATGGTTAGCTAGGTGGTTGTGGAGCCAATACAACTATGCCCGGCATGGAGTAATACAAAAAATTGCCTTGAGGGGGTGGCGAAGCACCTTAATTGCTTCCTTATGCATGAAAACCTTCTCCAACTATTGGAGAGATATAGATTGTGGTTGGGTAAATTTCGATGCTCATATCATTACCCTCTTTTTTTGGATATTCGTAAGGGAGAAACAAAGTCGTGAGCCCCTTTTAGGTATAGTCCATTGTGGTACCAAGAAGATGAAATTCAAACTATTATTAAAACTACTTGGAAATGTGTCACAGAGAATGAAAGGAATAGTTTGGGTTACTAGTTTGCTTCTACCTTAAAATCACTGAATGAGAGGGTCTCTCTATGGGAAAGGGAGAATTATAGAAAGTATGATAGTTTGATTTTGGAGGTCGAGAAAGAGGTCAAACGGGTCATGTCCACTATCATAGATGGGGGTATTGCTAGGTTAGAAAATGGAACAATTAGTCACTCTAGAGCGGAGGATTTATAAACTGTTACTTAATAGATAAAATGATTGGAGAATGAAGACTAGGGTGCTTAGGATTTCAACAAGGGATGAAAACACCAAATTATTTCAAAACTTTTCCTGTTTTTAGTGGAATCAAAACTCTATATGGGAGATGAAAGGTGAGGATAGGAAGGTTATTTGTGGTTTTAGTGGTATTGCTTAATTGGTAATCAATCAATTTCAATCCTTAATTTTGGAGCTTGAATGCTCAAACCTGGGGGATATTATGAAGGTGGTGGGATTATTTTCAAGGATTATTGAGGATAATGACAATCAAGATATATTTATACCAATAACCAAGGATGAGCTTTTTTTCCTTTTCCTTTCATTCCAAAAGGACAAGATCCTAAGGTTCAATAAATAGTCAATTGAAATCTTTATTGACCTTTTTTTTGTAATTTTAAGTGATGATGTTCTAAAGGTGGTAGAGGAGGTCAAACAATCTAGGAAAATGTCAAGGAGTTTAAATACTACCTTTTTGGCCTTAATTGCACAAACAAATTTCCATGGATTGTTTGATGACTTTCACTCTATTTGTCTTTGCAACAATATCTATATGATACTCTCGAAGATTATTCTGATATGTCTAAATCCATTCCTCTCTTAGGTAATAACTTCATAATAATTTTACTTTCTTCAAGGTAGGTTGATACATGAGGTGATTGTATCGACTTGAGAGGGCATTGATTCTATTAAAGCATCTCACTTACAAGAAGTGGTAGTCAATATGGATTTGTCCAAATCCTACTATAGTGTGTCATGGCTCTATTTAAGTCTACTTTTGATTCATATTGGATTCTTCTTGCCAATAGTTCATTGGATTATAGGTTGTGTCACCTCTTATTTTGTTGTACTCATTGATGGTTTGTAATGTCCTAAATTTTTCATTTGGTCACAATGGCCAAATCAAATTTTCCATATTCATGAAAGTTGTTAAAGGGATTCTAAAAGTCAAATAATTGCAAAGGAGGAAAAACACTAGTTCCTAGGTTGGGGGTGGAAGCTTTGAGATTTGGAATAAGGGGGATAATAAATGATGTTTAGAAATTATAAGAGGATAAATATTTAATAATGTAGCTTAGTAAATAAATTCAAGATAAAATTGAAATGGCTATGGAGAATGGAGACACATGGAGACTATGGGGCCCACTCAAGCTAGAATTCCTATGTTAAATGGAATCCTCCTCTTGTAATTTTGAATACATGGGAAGCCTAATGTTTTGGGATGGATTATGAGGTTAATATACTTGTACATATACTTAATAGGTCTAATTTTGGATGAATTGTAACTTAAATGGGAGAGGAAGAGCCAAATGGGAGTTTCATGGACACTTGGCTAGATTCCCCTTACATTTATGACATCTATGACACCAATGATAGAGATTCTATGACAATTATGACAAACGTCAGATATGAAGGGTGACATACTGACATAATGACATGTAATTACTGAATATATCATCTTAGATGTCAAATTTTGGATTTAGAGAAGGCCAAGAGGCTCCTACTCAAATTTGGGAGAAGAGGGAAGGTGAAGAGAGAGGTCACATGGCATAGCATGAGCAGCCACACCAATTCGACTTGGATTTGGTTTATGGATGGATTTGGAACCTTATAAGACTAATAATGTTTTTAAAATACAGGGATCAGCCATGAGAATATATTTTTCTCATTTGTGAAATTGTCATTTGTGAATTGTGAGAGCTAGTGGATGACTAGTTTTCTTACTTAAGCCAATTTCGAGGGTGAAAGATTCCCATCCTAGTTGGTGTTTGGAAAGGACACTCAGGTATTTCATGGAGCTTTAATGGAGTATTATTTTCAGGTTCAAGCTACTTTAATTTCATGTACATCTCAATATCATCTTTTTCTTCCATTCATCTCAAGTTTTCTCACCATATTTCAGCTCTATGGAGTGAGGCGCACTTGGTGAGCTATTCATCTCTTTGAGGGAGGTTATCTTAATACAGTATTTTGTATTCTGATGTAAATTATATTTTATTTAAGTTCATAAATATATCAGGTATAAAATCCAATATATCTCATGTATTATTGTCCAATATTGAAGACACAATGCCATTTCCCCAATACCTTGATGTAAACTCTTGCAATCTTGATGGAATCGAATATATGTGTGAACCATTGATGATTTATGAATGAATGAAATGAAATTAAAGTATATTATTGTTTTCATGGTATTTGACTGAGAATTTGTGGCCATTTGGTCGAATTTCATAGCATTTTGGGAAAACTACATCTCATTTCCCCAAGGGTCCAAAACTAGTTTTTTTAATTTTTTATATCTGATTGAAGGAAGTGATAACATCCATGGGAGTTCGATTGGTTCTTCATATGAGTATATTATAATGTATTCTACACATACCCTGATTCAATTTGATAATTTGAGTGATTTTATGTACATTTGGGAAGCCATTCCGACAATTACCTGGGAGGGATTTGAGCCCCAAAATTGCTAGTAAATTCATCTATCTTATTCAGAATTTGATATAGAATTGCAGAAATAATTGGAGGAGCATAATACATCCATGAACATAATTATTAAGTTATTATATCATTCATACACCTTATCTGAATATTTTGGAGCAATTGGGCTAATTTGGAGACCAAGACACTAAAACTAGTCAAGAGCCAAAATTGTGAAAAATTGGAAAATTGGGCATTTTAATAAAATTCCAAAAAGAGGACATTACATGGTTGAGGGTATGATTTTATTAGGCCTATGTAGGGATTGAGACAGGGGTTCCCAATATCCCCCTATATCCTACTAGTTGCCTAAGGGTTAAGACTCTACAACAAATCCCTGTGAGTAGCTTCCTTTTTGCTTCCACTCACAATTTCAATTTATTTTTCTCCATTTTTTTGAAAAGGTCGACACTATTCATCGGGATAGCACTATTTGTGGAATTTTTTGCATGACTAACCTAGATCAACGTTGTTTAGCATCGACTTTAGCACCGACTTTAGCTTCTAGTTTAACTTCTTTTTGGGTTCCATTTTTGCTCTTGGTTTAGCTTCTAGTTTATCTCCCTCTTTAGCTTCCTATTTTTCTCCTCTTTTAGCTTCCTTTTTTATCTTATAGCTTAGATTCCTTGTTAGCTTCCTTATTTTCTCTTGTTTTAGCTTCCTTTTTAGCTTCTAGTTTGGCTTTCTATTTAGCTTTCAATTTAACGCTTATTGTGCCTAAATAGTTAATTTGTTGATGTCTTGGGGATTATGGAGATATTGGATTTAGGGATTAGGGATTTAGGGATTAGGGAATTTAGGTATTAGGGTCTTAGGGCTTAAGGGTTAAGGGATTAGGGATTAGGGATTATGGATTAAGGGATTAATGGTTAAGGGTTAAGGGGTTAAAGGCTTAGGGGTTCAATATTTTAATGTATAATGGATTGGGGATTATGTGTTAAGTGGTTAATGTTTAAGGGTTGAAAACAAATTCTAATAAAACTGATTACTATATTCCCTACTTAGAAAGGGATATATGTAAATTCTAATCATATCGATACAATTTTATAACATTAAAAGTTACATTGCCAAGCATTTAATTCTAATGCTCTTCATCTATTTACATGGAATATAAATAAATTACAAGGGTGGATAAATGATTCTTCTAACTATAGTTATGTATGAAACACACTCATTATCACGACAAACCATAGTTTTGTGTCTTCACAAACATGTTGAAACAAAATGAATGGAAGAAGCATATGGAATTGGAAATTAGGGTTAGGTAGTTTAATGGTTAATGGATTAGGGATTATATTGCGATAAGGGCTTAAGGTCATCCATCGACCCTGCATAATGAGCAATGAATGGGGACAATGTTGATATTTCCTCAAACTATTACTTTATGCATTGAAATTTGACATGGTTATACTAGACACATGTCTTAACAATATGGGATGGTTTCAAGACTCAAGGATTATTGGTGTCCCCATATATTCTTTGACATCATCCATGTTTCATCCATGCCAACAAGTATCAAACTTGAAATACCCAACTTTGTGGCGTAACCTAATGAAGATATCAATTTCCATGTCTTGGCCTTTTTCTTGTGGAATTATTTGATACAATTAAACCATGATTTTAATAATTTAGGAAATCCCCAAAGAATTTTATAGTGTCCAACATGCAAGTGGTTTAATGGTTAATTTCTTAGGGATTCTATTTGGTTAAGGCTTATTGTCATCCGTCAACCCTGCATAGTGAGCAGTGAATGGGGCCAACGCTGATATTTCTTCAAACTGTGACTGCATGCATTGAATTTCGACATGGTTAGACTAGACACATGCCTTGATGGTATGGGACAGTTTCAAGACTCACATAAGTTTGATGTCCCCACACAATCTCAAATATCATCCATGTTTTCATCAACATTCATCACGCATGTCTCATTGTCATCTTTCATTATTTCCATATATATAATCTTTATTGTAACTCTCTTTTAATGTCATGGGAATTCCAACAAGACAATCAACAATGTAATCCATCCACTCTGCACAGTGAGCAGTGAATGGGGCCAACGTTGATATTTCTTCAAAATATTCTTGTATGTGTTCAAATTTTATATGGTTAGAATAGGCATGTTCCTTGATGGTATGGGATGGTTTTAAGACTCAAGGACATCATCATCATCATCATATCCATCATCATGGTTATGATTTCCACCACCATCATCATCATATTCATCATGAACCAAGTTTTCCACCCATGATAACAAATATCAAACCCTACATACCCAACTGTCCAGCAAAACCTAATGAAGATTTCCATGTATTTTACTTTTTCATTTGGCATTATTTGAGATGATTAAACCATGATTCTATTAAGTTAAGACATCCCAAAATAATTTTATAGGGTCCACCATGCAAGTGATCTAATGGTTAATTGCTTAGGGATTATATTGCATTAAGGGCTTAATGTCATCCATCGACCCTGCACAGTGAGTAATGAATGGGGCCAATATTGAAATTTCTTCAAACTGTGCCTATATGCACTGAAATTTGACATGGTTAGACTAGACACATGCCTTGAAGGAATGGAAGGGTTACAAGACTCAAATATGTTTGATTTCCCCACATATATTCTTTGAGATCATATTCGTTTCCATCAACATTCATCATGCACATCTCATTGTCATAATTCGTCATTCCCATATATAGAATCTTTGTAAAAATCTCTTGAAATTTCATGGGATTTCCAACACGCCCATCACCATCGTAATCCATGAACCCTAAACAGTGAGCAGTGAATGGGTCAAATGTTGAAATTTGTTCAAACTCTATCTGTATGCATTAAAGTTTGACATGATTAGACTAGACACATGCCTTGAAGGTATGGGATGGTTTCAATAATCAAGTATGTATGGTTTCCACACATAATCTTTGAGATCATCCATGTTTCCATCAATGTTCATCATGCATGTCTCATTCTCATCATTCACCATTCCCATATATAGAATCTTTGATAGAACTCTCTTGAAATGTCATGGGACTTCCAACACACCCATCACCAATGTCATCCATCAACCCCACATAATTAGAAGTGAATGGGGCTAATATTGCAATTTATTCAAACTATGCCAGTATGCATTTAAATTTGACATGGTTAGACTAGACAAATGCTTTGACGGTATGGGAGGTTTTCAAGAATCAAGGATGTTTGATTTCTGCACATAATATTTGACATCATCGATGTTTCCATCAATATTCATCATGCATGTCTCAATTTCATCATTTGTAATTACCATGTATAGAATATTTGTTTTCATGGGACTACCAACACGCCCATCACCGATGTCATCCATCAACCCCACACAGTGAGTAGTGAATGGGGCCAACGTTGAAATTTCTTCAAAAATGTGCTTGTATGATTTTAAATTTGACATGGTTAGAATAAACACATGACTTGATGGTATGGGTTGGTTGCAAGACTCAATGATGATTCCTATACCCACATAATATTTGACATCGTTCATGTTTCCATTAATGTTCATCATGCATGTCTCATTGTCATCATTCGCCATTCCCATACAAAGGATATTTGTCAGAACTCTCTTGAAATGTCATGACGAAAATTCCAACATTCCCAGCACGAATGTCATCCATCAACCCTACACAATGATCAACATTGAATGGGGCCAATGTTGAAATTTCTTCAAAATGTGCCTGTGTGCATTGAAATTCTACACAGTTAGACGAGGCACATACCTTGATGGTAGAGGAGGGTTTTAAGACTCAAGGACATCATCATCATCATCATTGCCACCATCTAGGTTTCCATTTCTATCGTCATCATCATCATGTTCATCATGACCTAGTTTTTCCATCCATTCCAACAAAGATCAAATATATCTTACCCAACTTTGTAGCAAAACATAATGAAGATGCCAATTTCCATGTCTTTTCCTTTTTTATTGTGACTTTATTTAAGGTGATTAAACCATGATTCTATTAAGTTAACAAATCCCCAAAGAATTTTATAGGGTCCAACATGCAAGTGATTTAATGGTCATTTTATTAGGGGTTATATTGGGTTAAGGGCTTAATGTCATCAATCAACCTTGCACAATGAGTACTAACTGGGGCCAACTTTGATATTTCTTTAAATTGTGATTATATGCATTGAAATTTGACATGGTTAGAATAGACACATGACTTGATGGTATGGTAGGGTTATCAGTCTCATGGATGTCCGATTTCCTCTCACAATCTAATCGGATCATCCACATTTCCATCAACCTTCATCATGCACGTCTCATTGTCATCATTTGTCGTTCCCATATATATAATCTTTGTCAAAAATATCTTTTAATGTCATGGGACTTCCAACACGGCCATCACCAATGCCATACATCCACTTTCCACAATGAGCAGTGAATGAGGCCAACATTTAAATTTCTTCAAAATATGTCTCTATGCATTGAAATTTTACATGGTTAGGCGAGGTGCATGCCTCGATGATATGGGAGGGTTTTAAGAATCAATGACATCATCATCATCATCATCATTTCCACCATCATGGTTTTCATTTCTATCATCACCATCATATTCTTTATGACCTAGTTTGTCCATCAATTCCAACAAAGATCAAACCCTGCATACCCAACTTTCTAGCAAAACCTAACGCAGATAGCAATTTCCATGGCTTTTCCTTTTTTGTATGGCATTCCCCAAGATAATTAAACCATGATTCTCTTAATTTTAGATATCCAAAAAGAATTTTATAGGGTCCAACATGTAAGTGTTTTAATGGTTAATTTCTTAGGTATTATATTGGGTTAAGGGCTTAATGTCATCCATCAACCCTACAAAGTGAGTAGTGAATGGGGCCAACATTGAAATTTCTTCAAAATGTGCATGTATGTATTGAAAATTGGCATGGTTAGACTAGGCAGATGCCTTGAAGGCTTGTAAGGGTTTCAAGACTCAAGGATGTCCAATGTCCCCACATAATCTTTGAGATCATCCACATTTCCATCAACGTTCATCATGCACGTTTCTTTTTCATCATTCACCATTCCCATATATAGAAGCTTTGCCAGACATCTCTTGAAATGACATGGGACTTCAAACACACCCATCATGTTGTCATCCATAAACACTGCACAACAAGCAATGAATGGGGATGATGTTGAAATTTCTTCAAAATGTGCGTGTATGCATTGAAATTTGACATGGTTAGACTAGTAGACACATGCCTTAATGGTATGGGATATTTTCAAGACTCAAGTATGTTTGATGTCCACATAAAATCTTTGACATCATCCATGTTTCCATAAAAGTTAATCATGCATGTCTCATTGTCATCATTCGTCATTCCTATATACATAATCTTTGTCAGAACTATCTTGAAATGTCATTGGAATTCCAACATGCCCATCACCAATGTCATCCATCGACCCCTCACAGCGAGTAGTGAATAGGGCCAATGCTGAAATTTATTCAAAATGTGCTTGTATACATTGAAATTTTATATGGTTATACTAGACACATTCCTTGACTATATGGGAGGGTTTCAATATTCAAGGATGACTCATGTCCCTAGATAACATTTGACATCATCCACATTTCCATCAATGTTCATCATGCATGTCTCATTGTCATCATTCGTCATTCCCATATATAATATCTTTGTTGAAAATCTATTGAAATTTCATGGTTACAATTCCAACACACCCACCACTCATGTTATCCATCAACCCTGCACAATGATCAACAGTGAATGGGGCCAATGTTGAAATTTCTTCAAAATGTGCCTGTGTCTGTTGAAATTTTACATGGTTAGACTAGAAGCATGTATGGATGGTGTGGGAGGGTTTTAAGACTCAAGGTCATCATCATCATCACCACCTTCATGGTTTTCATTTATATCATCATCACAATAATATTCATCATGACCCAATTTTCCATCCATTCCAACAAAGATCATATCCGACATACCCAAATTTGCATCAAAACCTAATGGAGATGCCAATTTCCATATCTTTGCCTTTTTCCTTCTGAAATTCTTTGAGAAAATTAAACCATGATTCTATTAAGTTAAGACATCTTGAAATAATTTTATATGTTACAACATCCAAATGGTTTAATGGTTAATTGCTTAGGGATTATATTGGGTTAAGGGCTTAATGTCATCCATCAACCCTGCACAATGATCAGTGAATGGGGTCATCGTTGATAATTCTTCAAACTATGACTATATGCATTGAAATTTGACATGGTTAGACTAGAAACATGCCTTGAAAGTATGGGATGGTTATCAGAATCACCAATGTTTTATTTCCCCACATAATCTAAAATATCATCTACATTTCCACCAACCTTCCTCATGCATGTCTCATTGTCATCAATCATCATTCCCATACCTAGAATATTTGTTAGAAATATCTTTTAATGTCAAGGGAATTCCAACACACCCATCATCAATGTCATCCTTTCACCCTACACAATGAGCAGTGAATGGGGCTAATGTTCAAATTTCTTCAAAATGTGCTTGCATGTGTTGAAATTTTACATGGTTAGACTAGTCACACGCCTTGATGGTATGGGAAGGTTTTAATACTGAAGGACAACATTTTCATCATTGTCATCATCATCATCATCATGGTTTTAATTTCCATAATCATCATTATCATATTCATTATAACCCAACTTTTCCATCCATGCCAACAAAAATCGAACTCTACATACCCAAATTTCCTGCAAAACCTAAGGAAGATGACAATTTCCATGTCTTTTCCTTTTTCATGTGGCATTCTTTGATATGATTAAACACCAATTCTATTAATTTAAGACATCCCAAAATAATTTTATAAAGTCCGACATGAAAGTGGTTTAATAATTAATTGCTTAGGAATTATATTGGGTTAAGGGCTTAATGTCATTCATCGACCTTGTACAATGAGCAATGCATGAGGCCAACATTGAAATTTATTTAAATTAGTCATGTATGCATTGAAATTTGACATGGTTAGACTATACACATGCCTTGATGGTATGGGAGGGTTTCAACACTCAAGGATGACTCATGTCCCCACATAATATTTGAAATTATCCACGTTTCCATCAACTTTCATCATGCACATCTCATTGTCGTCATTCATCATTCACATATATATGATATTTTCCAAAACTCTCTTGAAGTGTCATGGCCAAACTTCCAACATGCCCACCATGAATTCCATTCATCAACCCCACACAATGATCAATAGCGAATGGGGCCAACATTGATATTTCTTCAAAATGGGCCTATGTGCATTGAAATTTTACATGGTTAGACCAGGTGCATGCCTTGATGGTATGGGAGGTTTTTAATATTCAAGGAAATTATCATCACCACCACCACCACCATTGTGGCTGTCATTTATATCATAATCATCATAATCATATTCATCATGACCTAGTTTGTCCATGCCAACAAAGATCAAACCCTCATACCCAACCTTCCAGCGAAACCTAATGAAGATGCCAATGTCCATGTCTTTGCCTTTTTCATGTGGCATTATTCGAGACAATTAAACCATGATTATATTATGTTAAGACATCAAAAAATAATTTTATATGGTCCAACATGCAAGTGGTTTAATGGTTAATGGATTAGGGATGATATTGGGTTAAGGGATTAATTACTTCCATCTGATATTGGGTTATGATATTGGGATGATATTGGGTTATGATATTGGTTCTTGTTCTACTACTTGTTTTCAGCAATTACTCATCTTATGAGCTGATATATGTGCACATATTTTTGTTAGATGTATCATATTTTAAATCATGATCATATCCTTATAGGATGGAAGTCGGTGCATCAGGAAACTTTAAACCAAGAACTTTATGTTGCAAGTATTCATTAAGAAAAAAATTAATTATTCAAATAATATAAAATTAATTTTAAAAGAAGTATACACAATATTTATATCAAATTTGAAAATTCCTTACCGCAATTCCTATTGGATTCAAATCGATTGTAGGAGCCTTACTATCCATTGGAAGCCCATCATTATGTAATGTCTTTATACAATCCCTGATTGGAATGTTTCTTTCCACGACATATAAAGAATCCACAAGCAACAATTTTCTCAAAGTATTCATCCTGTGTACTGTAGTCCCTACCAACCTCTTGTTAATTTCACTCATTTCTTGTGTCTCTAGGATCCATTATCATATCCTCTTCCACCCATTGTACTCTACATGATTTAATTGTTTTAGGTCAACGCCCACGCACATATATTTTTCTTTTGCTATTTGAATGCTCATGCTCTACATTTTCTCCAATATTCATCTAAAATAATCAACAAAATGCATTAATTTATGTCAATATTGGATAATACGCTATAAATTTAAATAAAATAATGAATAAAGATGGATGTATCACAAAATTCCATCATATCAATTTTCCTTAAGTCAAGGAAAAATTTGAGTACCTTATGTCCCGCATCATCTGTTTTGTCTTGATTTGATTTAACACTATATATGGCCATGGTCTCATCTATCTCCTGTAACACACAACAACATAAATAATTTTTAGTACACCATTTATATTATTTTAATGAATATGCATCAGACCAAAATTTCAACAACAAAAGCAACCAACATACCTATCCCACATGGCCATCCTAAATTACAAACCTTTACCTTGATAATAGAATCACATTTAATCACCATTCATGTGATAAATTCTTCACAGTGAGATCTAGGATCTAGAGCAATATTCACAATCAAAGTATTTGACAAAATATGTAAGAGAACAACAAAAGAGAATGAAATAACACATGTGAATGGTGCCAATAACTGATATTTCTATTAGTGTACATCAAGTAGATGTGTATATTACATATTTATAATACATTGGGGAAAATTTTTGAGCCCTTGGAGGTCATGTGAATGCATACAAGTTTCAGGCTAGGATTTGACCCCTAAACCCCCCTAGGTTGACCAATAGGCTCCAAAACCTAACCAAATAGTCACAAATACATGTGTGAACATGTAATGAGGCATAAACATAGGCATGAAAGGCATGGGAGTACACATGTGTGAGTAGGAGAGTCTCTAGGAGCCAATAAATGACCAAAAAGGCCACAAAATATCCACATTCACACACTAGCGCCCTTAGTCAAAGAAGAAGTGGTTTGTAATAATGCAAGCACCTAGAATGTGAGAATGATCAAACTAACTCAACTCAACTATTAGGATGATCAAAGTGGAGCACCTCAAGCGTGAGTTAATGAGCCAAAAACACCTATTTGACTAGTATTGATCAATATATCCTAAGGAGGATCATACAACATAAGCACAAGGAAAATGAAAATTCCTCCTAGGTGTATACCATGGTACTAAGGTAGATTAATTTCTATAACACCCCCCTTAATCCTAACTTAGTACAACTTACACAAAATGATTTATTAAGGCCTTCACAACTAAGGCACAAGTCCCTAGGATGCGGGTGTGCATTTTAAGACCATGACCATGGGTCAGGTGATGAGGCACACAACTATGCCTCCCCATAACTTTCCTGACGTCACCCTTCCATAATCCTGCTACCTTCCTCCTTATGTCTACGTGCATTAAACATTGGACAAGACGTGGAGATCCCACAACCAATGGACTATACAGGGCCATCACCTCACAACTAGCTCATCTTAATGAGATTCTTCATTCGACGTGCCGCTACTCTAATTGCCCAACAAATTTTCCTTTCCATCACCCTGCTCATTTTCTCCTTACACTCCACTCTTCACAACCTTACCTCTCTTCCTCCTGATTCTATGGTTTCTCTCTGTCACTCAGCCATGTCGCGATGTAAGAGAGGAACTCCTTGTCAAGATCGCGTTGGGAGAGGAACCAACATTCAGTGCCATGTTCCTTTCGATGTGCAGGCCAACAGTGAATATTTTGATATGGAAATTCTAGACTCTTTACGCACCATTATCAATGACTGAGAGGATGAGCTCTCTCAGGCTCCGTCATAGCTGCAAGTCAAACCCCCAAATGTTGCAAAAATTAC
Organism: Pseudotsuga menziesii; assembly: GCA_001517045.1. Classification (NCBI taxonomy): domain Eukaryota; kingdom Viridiplantae; phylum Streptophyta; class Pinopsida; order Pinales; family Pinaceae; genus Pseudotsuga; species Pseudotsuga menziesii. The sequence continues at coordinate 240,237 of LPNX010314665.1, read as the reverse complement.
TGGGTTTTCAAGATTCTCCTGGTTCTTCTTCTACTCTACTACTCCACCCAGCCTCTCCCCAACGCTGTCCCTCCCCAACCCCTAGCCCCTGCAGTTTTACCGGCTCCTTCTTCCCTCCCTGCATCCACTTCTGCACCCACCCCCCTTTCTATTCCCCCTGTGGTCCCTATGGACTGTGAACTCTCCTCCCTCCCTCCATAGAGCCGCATGAGCACCATCTTAGTCAACAAAAGCAGCTTCAATCCTACTTCTATGATGAAAACTGATCCCCTCCCATTTGAAATTCCTCTATCTAGCAAGAATGACGCCAACAACAACAACGAAGAAGATACTTCCAGTGATGAAGATGCCTCCAGCGACGTGACCGGTGATAGGGATGAACCAAGAAATCTAATCTCCACAGGCTTCAGGAATCCTATAATTGAGGAGCCATATTTCAAACCTTAGCCAGGTTTCTTGTCTATAAGATTCTTTTTGTTATGTCTCAGGAATTCACAAACTCTAGACTATTAAACATGTTTTTTTGTAAAAGAGTTCAATATTTGTTTTTGGATTTGTTTTCCCTCATTGAGGGAGGACCTGGTAGACCTTTTTGGTTTGTTATCTCCTCTAAGGAAGAATGAACCTCTATACCTGCTTGTTCCTCTTAGCAGGATAGTTTCTATGATTTGTAACACTTTTTGTACCATTATTATTTTTCTTCAATAGAATAGTTCATGAACTTACAAAAAAAAACTAAGGCACAAGTCACCTTTTACAACAAAAATTTATTAGTCCATGTGACCAAGGTAAGGAGGAAAACCTCATGGGAAAAAAACTCCCCTAAAAAATGGACATGAGAGAGATGAAAAGAAAAGTATTCAACATGTCCTCTTCTTCACTTGAATGAGTTGAAAGAACAACTTCTTGGTGAATATGTTGTGGATTCCAAGATCATGCATCAATGCATCAAAGTGTTGTAGACAAAGATCATGTGGAGAGGCCCTTTGATGGTCATCACGTTATGATGGAGAAGCATCATCATCATAAGAATGTATTTTTCTGTAAGAATAATCTGATATAGAAGCATAATCAATCATAGAAAATATATCTCTTCAAACTCTTTCCCAAATAACATCAAAAGATTCAACAAAATCCGCCTCATGTGTAGCTTCCATATCATGAATAAAATCATGAATCTTCTTCCCAATTTGATGAAGCACCTTCAAAAATATATAACAAAGCTCATGAGGATCTGAAATATCAGAATATATGTCATATACAACAGAAAATATCAGAGGTATGGTGTCTCCATGAGAGAATGGGTCCATAGAGAGAGAAGAGTGAGCACCTAGATCACCTTTACAGTTGAGAGAACCTGAAGGGGCTGGAGACTTGATATTTGAACCATGGGTTGTAAAAGAAAGTCCATACATATGGGACATCAGTCCCATGAAGGCCAATGATATGGATTTCCAACCAATGAAATACGTATAAGACATAAAAGCAACATACACAAGTGACATAGCATTGGAAACTAGGAAATTTTGAGATTTTCCAACTAGTGAACTTGAGGGCTGTCGAGTATTTTGGTCATGAGATCATTGGGGAAATGAGTCTATGACTGTCATAGGATGTATATACGACCATATATCACCTTCAAAAATAGAATGGGAAAGATCTTATGGTTTGGGAAAGAGCTTTCAGAAGGCATATAAAATTTAGGTCAATCCTCAGAAATTATCACCTCAGGTCAATCCTCCATCACAAGTAAACTTGTTTGAAATAAAAGATAGTTATCATGAAGAAGAAACTCTTCCTATAATTTTCTTATGCCCAATCATTGTCCTTGTTACTTTATCTGTAATGGTTTATGTGGCCCGGACACCTCTGGACCCACTGGAGGGTACATCTGACAAAGATTCATTCTCTGAGATTCACCTCTCAAACATTATCATCATTTCCATAGAGAAAATTTCTTTTCCTTTACCTTTTCAACCACTACCCCTTCAATTACTTTGTCGAGAGTTGTAATCTCATTCACAAAAGTAACTAAGCATCCCGCTACTACTATTCATGTGATATCTTTGCAACCATCTCAAGCACAACTCCTTCTAGTATCTCTACAGCTTGTAGACATTCCTATTCTCACCACCTCTGCTGAACTCATTTCTCCTATTCCTATATCCATTCCATCACTAGTTTCTCATGCCAACACAATCCATTTCAATCCCTCAGGTCAATATTCCCATCCCAACCCCTCCTATTTCCAAACCTGTGTCTTTAGTCATAGTGTCTGAAGTATCAACTGCCACACTAGAAGAAATAACAGAATTTGGAGATGATGCAGTGGTATCACTAGGAGAGTATTTCTGGAGCAGGGAAGAGAAAGTTGTAGTGAATAAAGGATCAAATAAGTCTATAGAAGGGACATTCAAGCAAGGTGAAGTACCAAATCAAATTCTATGGAAAATGCCATCAACAGATGCTAAGCAGGAATCTTTAGAAACTGCAGCTGCTATGGGAACCTTTGTAGGGGATAATTATGACTATGTTTCCTCACTTAATAAGGAAATTGAGATGAAAGAATAGGAATTGTAGAAGTTCGAACAAGATAAATATCAGATAGATGCACATCATCAAAATGAGATGCAAGATTTGAAGAATAGATATGAGGACCAGCTAAAGCAACTACAAGAGCAGAATGATCTTCTCAAGAAAAATCTTGAAGAAGCACAAGGGAACAATGTTAAACATGCTAAAAATATTGCAGCGCTCGAACAACAATTAAAATATTTCCAATTCATATCTTTTACTTCCTCTTTTTCCAAATTTACCAAGGTAGGGTTCCTAGAACTGGCTCCCGGGATCTAGGATGACCTGCATAAGGTGATGGTTGGTTTGTTTGAAGGATTGAATGAGATGCAAGAAACTTAAAATGTATTTGAACGAAAATCTAACCTCCCTTATGATAATAATTAAAATATGAAGGGAGCAACCAAAGCATATGATAATATGGTGGACTCGCAGAGGTATATCAAGGACATACCTAAATATGTGCCAGTCCTTGATAAGATCAAGTTAAGGAGGATCAAGATATCCTTATAATCATGGGAGAATGTTTTTGAATTGGTAGAGCCCTCCATTTCGGATGGAAATGTGGTTCGCATCGGAGAATTTTTTAAGTTTTCTATACTTACTATTGATGGATCCAATTGAAGATGCAATGCCTCCAAATATCAAGCTGGAAGAAATTGAAATGGATCTTTCAAAAGCTAAGGAGCAGATTTAGTAGCTCAATCACTTTCACATGGAATATATCAAGGAATGTATTGAGTCTCCTTTGAATTTTCATATGAGGATCGAATTCTTTTTTTGAGAGTGGGGGAAAGTAAAGAAGAGGGAATTCAAATCGCTCATTTTCAAGGCTTAGTTGCAACTAGAATTTTTTGAGTATAAGGACATAACGGATTTATTTCATGTATTTTCCAAGTGGCAATCTTCCTTTGACCAATCATGAAACCATATTTTGTGATCCCCACTTTTGTGGAGAATCCCTTTCTTTGTAATATTTTGTAATTCTTATTTAAAGAGACTGAAATCTCATGTAAAGGGATTCACGATCCTGCAGGAGTGACCCTATAGAACTATAGGAGAAGGAACCACAAGGGAAAGACTAGAGATACTTTGTAATTTTGTAGAACTGTAATTTGTTACACTCTAAATAAAATTCATTTAGTTTCTTTTGTCACCTTTTGGATATTCATTAAATTTCTTTGGTGAATTTTGGTTATTCTTTTATTTATCTAATATATTATTGTATGTTGCATTATTATTGGACACAGTAATCTCTGTATTGATTTCTCATTACTATGTTACTGTTTTAATTATGCATTAAATAAGTTTCTTTGTTTAATTCATATATTTTCAATTCAACTGATAAACAGTCATCCTTAAAAATGGTGATTTTCAATTAGTGTTTCTTTGTTAGAATTGCGCGTTTAACGATATTTGGATAAAACATTGCAATTGTAATTTTTTTCTATTCAATTTAGGAAAAAAAATAAATATGGTTTATATTTTTATAGATTGGATCAACATTTGTCAAGCATCTTAATCTAATTGTTCTACCACATACTATTAAACATTCACAATTTCATTTTAGTTATATACATCAATTACTATTACTTCACACTTTCTGACCTTCCACAGAGGAAGAGAAGATCCATTTGGGTATAAAAATATTGTGTCAGTGGATACCTCATATCCATAGGAGTCAGTCATCCCAAACAACTTGGGGATAGAACCATCTCTGCATGGGATTGTTTGAATAATTTCAGGTTGGACTTTCTCCTTCTATTGATTTCCTTGTATTTTTTACAGCAACTACAATCTGGGCCATCAAAAATTGGCGCTAGAAGGAGGTCCATGATTAACCATGCCTAAACAAAGAACTAAGAAACCTCCTCCACCCAGATCATTGGTTGTTACAAGAAGCCAGGCCCAACTATCTACATCAGTAATACAACCAACAAAGAACCAAACCACAATCCCTACTACCCCTGTCTTAGAACAAGTTAACATAAGACCTGAGATCATCTTTGTCTCACCAACCAGAGGTATTTTGACTCTCGAATAATTGAGGAAAAGCACTCAGGAGATCACTGCTAGGGTAGAACAGAGGGATGAGGTAACTTGGAACCTCATAAATGCCTGATCTCAACCCCTTTCCACTAAAAATTCACCCATTAGTACCAACAATCAAAACATAGCTAGACAGGAATTACTCTCTGAAGCACAAACCAACCCATTGTTTGAAGAGATAGATCACCTTTAGGATAGTACCCAACCCAACATACAATCTAGTGGTCCACCACCTACACCTACTGTCTCATCTTCATCACCATCTGAAGAGTCTACAAACAGTAAGACATCCTCAATCCCTTCTTCTTCATAATAAAGACTAATGGATAAAAATCTAAACAGACCCTAGCTAGATCAGGATGCAGTTTTTATTCCTGGACAACAACATAAGTTACCTAAAAATCTATAAAAATGTGTCCCTAAGTTTAATCCCAATGAAATATCTCCTACTAAGGATCACATCATTACCTTCATGCAATCCATCAGATTGAGAAATGTGGTACATGAAGATGTGGTTTGTAGGTTGTTCCCCTATTCTTTTGAAGGACAGGCTTCCACATGGTACTTTTCCATAGAGTCTGGATCCATCAACTCTTGCAATGAATTTGAAAATTTGTTTCTCCAAAATATTGGGGATGACATCACTCTTGAAGATCTGGCTATGGATCTGTCCTCTTTGAGGATAAAAGGGAAAGATAGGGTGAAGGAATTCAATAAGAGGGTCTCTTGCTTAAAGAATAGGATTCCTGTCAATTTTATTCCATAGAATAATTATTGGTTGCTTACTACATTAAGCATCTGCCTACTCCCATTGCTGTGTGGGAGAAAAGAGCACACAACTCTAACCTCCAGGAGGCTTTTGCAGAAGCCATCCTGGTGGAGAAGGACATGTTATTTTTAAAATATAATCCAGATGTTCAAGGAGATAAACCTTCTACATCTCATGGAAGGCATGAAAAATTCCACAAATACACAATGCAAACTGAAAACCCTTCTATATGGACAACATGAAAAAATTATTACAAAAAATTTCTAATGACATGGTGGATTTAAAAAAAACCAACACTGAGAATTAGGTCAATAACAGGGTTTTGGCAAGGCCAACTTTTAGGAGACCTTATCAACCTCCTTAAAATCAACCCCCCCCCCCCAAATATTGAGGAAACATTAACTTCTAAAGAGATTTACTCAATTTTCAAAGCCCTAACTATTGGAACTCAAACTGTTCCGAATGACACTGGGGACAATTCTGAAAAAACAGAAGGTTCCGAACCTCCTGGTGAAGAAGATGATCAACATCTTAATACCATAAACTGTTTTTTCTGAATTTCCTATATAGGAAGATTAAGATTAATTTGAAGTTATCTTTAATGTTCAACACTATTATAACACCAGGAGTAAAGTCCAAACGTCAGAGGAAACTCCACCATCAACGTCTACTTCCAATACTGGTAAAACAACTGTTCAAAAGGAGATAATTCTCCCTGAGATTGAATATAACTTGATTGATGATTTTAAAAGGGCCAAGGCTAACATATATTTGTTTGAACTTCTAAAGATACATTATATGAGAGAAAATATGCCAAAGAGCATGATTTTAAACAAATATAGGGAAGTTCAGAACAACAACAACTTAGAAACCTGCTCTAATCTTGATGGTCACAAGCTAAGTGGGAAAAGGACCCCTCCATTCCTACTTACCTTTGAAATATTCAATATAAATGTGCATAATTGTATCATAGACTCATGTTCTTCATCAAATGTTATGCCATTGTTTGTATGCAAGAAAATCAATGCATCTTGGGAGCCATGTCTAACCTATATAGTCCAACTTGATAGATCAAGAGTTAGGGTGGTGGGGGAATTAAAGAATGTCCTTTTGATGTTGTCTGTTGATTGAAGGATTCATCATACCATTGACATTGTGATTGATGACATTCCCAAAACCTATTGCATGTGGTTGAGCACAAGATGGTTACAAAAACTCAAGGGATATTTTTCCAGTGACTGGTCCCATTTATGGCTCCCTCACAATGGAAGACCCAACCAAATCAAGATTGTAAGGGAACCATATGTGAAATAGATAGACACTTATCTGACTGATCCCATTGATCCTATTGTTTACTTTAGCTCATGCATAGACCATTACACTTTTAATTCTTTTTTTGGGAATCTACCTACTGATTCTTCCCCTATGGAGGATGTTGGAAGTTTATCTGAAATCAATAACAATGCTATTGTTCCATTTACTGGTTTTGTTTTTCATAATGTATATAATGTGAATACCAATTTTAGAATTGTTTTATCTTCATGGACTTTATTTTTTGATGGATCTAAATCAAAAGATGGAGGTGGTGCAATTTTTTTATCGATAGATCCAAAAGGCACCAAAATAGTGACTTCTTGCAGACTGGAGTTTGAGTGTACTAATAACATTGCTGAGTTTGAGGATCTTGTACAGGGACTGAGGAAAGAAATCAATTTAAGTGCTCAGGTTATTGGATGCTATGGTGACTCCAAGATTATTGTAAATCAGGTAAGAAACAATATCCATTGTATATCACCACGTTTGATTAATTATCAAAAACTTGTTAGGGACATGACCAGATCTTTTAAATCGTTTAGCATTAAATTTGTCTCTAGATCCCAGAAGTTCGATGCAGACTTGTTAGCTAATACTGCATCCAATATCATTCTGCCTGAAGGCATGTCCCTTGACACTTTCTCGATTGAATTAATGTACAGAGCTTCTATTCTTGATAGAATTACAAATTGGTGTTCGGGTACATAGGGTACTCCCAAAAGACTGAACACCTAGAGCAACCACTTCACACAAATAGATCACAGATCAACACATGATGTTTGTCACATGGTTAAAACCCTCGAGAGGGAAACAATCCATGGCCCTATCCAAATAGCTACTTGGAGCAATTTATTATGCAAAAGAAGAAAGTTACAAATGAGCTTCTCATAATTGATCAACTAGCCAAGGACCCTCCATGCTCTTTAAATAGAGATCATGGACCAATCGGGTGTCAAGCCATAGATCAATGGTAGGTATGATCTAAGATAAGTTGAACTGTCAGATCACTTTATGTCTAGAACATATCGTGACCATCGGATTATAATATTTACAAATGCATACTAATGAATACTAAAGAAACACACTTTACCTAACAGATATATTACACAAGTTGATCTTAACTAAATCCTAAGTGTCTAAATATCCTAACATCCCCCCTTAAGAACAACCTGGGATAGGATTGAAGGATTTAAAAAGGTGACACTATTAGGAGAAGGAAGGAGGCATTAGAGCCTAACCCCCCTTAATGAAACATTCTTGAAATCCTAACATAGATCGAAGTTTAGAAAACTTCACTTCTGTAAGAGACTTGGTGAAGATATCTGCAAGTTGATCATCTATAGGGAAATAGAGCATTTCAAGAACATGATCATGAACAAGATTTATGATGAAGTGCATGTGTAGCTCAATGTGTTTGCTGCATTGATGTAGAACTAGATCTTTGGCAAGCTTGATGGCACTTTGATTGTTGCACCAAAGTGGAGTGGGCTACTGCTGCTCAAATCCAAACTCTGAAAGGATCTATTGAAGCCATAAAGCTTCATCTCTGGCATTAATTGCGGCTCAATATTCTACTTCTACTGAAGAAAGAACAAGAGCTTGTTGTTTCTTACAAGCCCAAGTGATAGGTCTAGATCCCAGACTGAAAACATAACCTTGTGGTAATCTCACGGATCATAGAGGGTTTACCAATAATACACATTAAAATCATACAGACATGTCAGAGACAAGAGATAAGAACACAGATGTGGAATAACAGATTATATTATAATAAAAGGGTCCATACAAATACAAAACTGAACCAAATTCTCCTCTGGCTCAACAGCCTAATATATATGATTTACAAATAGTTACAAATAACTACCTGTTGGTTCATTCAACCGACACGACCTTATGTGGTCGACCTAATCTCTAATTAGTCGGCTTATCGACTTAGTCGGCTTCCTGACTAGCTCCTCCAACATCTCCCCCACGAACAAATCTATTCTTCGTCCCGAAGAAATAGGGGAGGTACTCAAAAATTATTTTCTTGTCTAAAGTAGTTATTTCTTTGTTTGTCTTTTATGGGCTATGAAGTTGGATAGTTGGTCGTTTTTGTATACAGAATTCAACAATTTCTTCTACTGTCATGACCAGTTGATGTTGGAATTTTGTCCAATTTTGAAGTACTTTCTAGATGTCGATGGTCAATGTTACAATGCTTGATAGCATCGACATATTTTCTTGAATGGAAAGGTCTGCTATAATTTCCATGTCGAGACCCATAAAATGGTCTTTCTCTTCTGCTGCCTCCAGAATCCTTTTCATCTGTGGGCAGATGGTGTCTAATTTGTCCAAGCTCAGGAGTGCCTGCTGTACCCACTGGTGTGCTTGTCTCTCAAGCCTCTGTAGTTTGGCTATTTTGAGCATGATTTGATATTCAATAGTGCTTCTCAATGATTCTTCTGTGCTCTTTCTCTTATCCAGTTCTTGAATTTCTTGTCGAGTCTATTGGGTCTGCTAGAAGACTTGCCCATAATAAGTAGGCCAGTCTTGTAGTACCCCTTCCATTATGACAGACTCCTCTATGTGATCTTGAAGCACTTTGTAAGCTTCTGAGAAAGCTGTGTGTTGCTGCATCAGTAGTCTATATGTTTCTTCTTTTTGTTCTTCTCTTGTGTTTTGCATCTGTACATGTAGGGCCGACACCGTGCTTTCAAACAACTGATATGCTTTTTCCAATGGCTTGTTGCTATCAACCTCCATTGGTCCTGGTATCATAGATTGTGCTAGGTTTCTGCATTTTATTAGGAACTCAACTTGTTCCTTCTTAGTGTCACCGAGCTCCTTTCGTCTAGTCTGGCTTCTTGTTTTTTCTTCGATGACCAAAGTTTCCAAGAGTTGTCCCAAGAGTTTGCGTCAACTACAGTGGTTGACCCAAGTTGGATAATGTGGACCATTGCTGCTTGTGATTCTTTTTTATGGTCCTTCTTCTTTCTGACTCTCTTCCTCTTATGCCTATGTTGTTCTGCTTGCTACTGTACTTGTGCATCTGTAAGGTTTATACTTTCGAGTGGTTTATTTTTTGGAAGTGGATTGTCTAGTTGCTAGTCCGCAATGATTGGTGGAACTTCTAGTTGGGTCTCTAGGATGAGTTCTATAGCTGGGTGTGTATCTGGTGGATTTTGTGCAGATGGTTCAGATATAGACATTGCTGGTACTGATGGTTCAGGTAAAGGTGGTTCAGGTGTAGATGTTTTGGTTGTAGGTTCTGGGTTGGGAGGTGGTGGTGGCGATGGTGAATGGTCGGGTGTGATTGGTGTGGTGGGGATGTAGTTAAGTGTTGGGTCCTAGACTTGTGGGGGTGAATCTTCTGGCATGTCGAAGAACAGGTTGTTGATTTCCTGGTTAATTTATTCCAGGTTCCATTCTTCCCCATTTCTTGCAAGTTCATTGGCTGGTGGAGGGGGTGCGATGTCTGTTGGGTAAAGGATGAGGTTTGAATTGCGACAACTTGAGTTGTCTTGTTGGGATTCCTCACAAATGTTGATTTCAAAACTCCATATACCTCGGCTTCTAGGGTATTTGGCCAGGTTGTGGAGGAACAAGCTATCTTGATCCACCAGCTTCGAATAGAGGGCACTTGGTGGTGATATTATGAATAGAGGTAAGTAGCTCAGGTAGTTTTTCAATGTATGCCTGAAAATATCTGTCTTGGTCGAACCTCTCCTTTAAGGTTTTTGGCATAGCATTTTTGCATATGTCGACTGGGCTGATGGAGGGGAGCTTTGGAATTTCTTCCTATGTGATTTGGGTCGGAGATGGGGGTGGAGGTGTAGATACTAAGTCGACAATATTTTTGGCCAATGAGGTGATTGTACTTTTTGGATTTTTTGGCCGACCTTGTCGTGCTCCTGCTTCGACAAATTTTTGGAACTGCGTCTAAACCGAAACTTTGTTTGCTACAAAGTCTTCTATACTGTCAACAGTAGTAGCTAACAGTTCCTCTTCATCCTCTGAGTCTGAAAGGATCAGCTTGTGCTTCCCCATCCCTTTTGTCTCAGTTGCTTTCTTTCTTGCTGCTGCTATTTCTTTTGCTAACTTTTTGATTTTTTCTTTGGTTATGTCGTGCTCAGGATTGTCAAACTCAATATCTCCCAATTCTTCCCCTTCCTCTTGTTGTTGTGTTGGGTTGACACTTTTCTCAGTTGGATTGGCTACATGCTATTTTGTCTGTATACCTTCTGTTGCATCTGCAACAATTTCCCAAAATTCTAAAATTTTTTGGCCCCCCCCTGTACTTTGAATTAATCAGTTTTCTTCTTGATTTTAGCCTATTGATTTTGGCCTATGGATTTTGAAGCGTCTTTCAGGAATTTTGGTTGCTATCGATCGTAGGGTTTTTTCTCATTTAAATGATCTCAGTGATCCCATCTTGAGCCTTTTTCTTGATTTGTAAAATCCTTCAAAGTTTTCTTGTATCGGGAGGAATTTTAGTTGACTGTCCCGCCGTTGCGGGTGTTTCTCATATCTTGATTTTCTTTTTTACGCCGTCGTTGCGGGTGATTTTCAAGTCTGGGTTGTCGTTTTGCGCCGACTGTTGTGGGGGGTTGATGTTTCTTCTATGTTGCGGGCGTTGTTTTTATGCCGCATCGGAGGGGGATGAACACTGCCATCGCCGCCGTTGCGGATCAGTGGGAATTCCGAAGATTTCGTATACTGCCGACCCGTATGTATCGGGGCCCTGTAGGGTGTTCTTCTTTCCCCGTTGCGGATGACTTTATATTCCTCGCATCCGCCGTTGCGGATGGGGCTGGACTCTTGGTCACCTGACCAAGGTATCCGCCGCCGCCCGACCATGATTATCGTTCGATCGTTCTAATTTTTTGCATTGCGGGTGATGTAGTATGGAGGATGGTCCGCCATTGCGGAGAGGGCTGAGCTTTAGTCATCCGACATAACTTTCATGACCGCTCCGACTGAGTTGACCTGTCGCACGTATGAAGTTTTTTATATATACGGTGGGTGGGTTTTGGTTTTTTATTGTTATTTTTCGCCCAGGCCGTCGTAATCCGCTCCGCGTTGTCGACCTCGCGAGTCTTGTGGAAGCATCGTGCTCATACCTTGTGCAGCTGTCGATTGGAAACTCAACCATTGTCGCCACAGCATCTGCGCACCCCTGCCAGGTAGGATCGTAACCGCCTTGCCTAATGCTTTTCAAAGTTTTTTTTGACTGGATAGTGTTAGCTTTGGTGGGGGTTATTAGGTTTGGTTCCCCTTTGCATTTTGCCGGCATCCTTAGTGTTTTTTCCTTCCCGCGGTTAGGCCCATCTTATTCCCCGGTGGTTGTGGTCCGTTCATCTAAGAATACACGGTTGGATAGGTGTCCGTGGTTAGAAGGGGGGAGTTTGTTTTTCTATATAAGACCCTCGGGCCATTTTGGTTTCACCTTGAACAAGTGGAGGAAGACGAGGTGCAGGAGGCCATTATGCTGCCTGCACCTGGTTTGGTGCTAGTAATGATGGGTTTTGTCAGTGTTTTTATGGGGTTTTAGGAGAAAATTCATGGTAGATATCCGGCCAGTCAGTTTCCCCGCATTTGCCCTTCTCTCGAGCCCTAGCCTGTGCGTGCACCGTACTGTTCATTGTTTTCCACCACGCGAAACCCTAGGGCCGCGTCGCTGTTGGTTTTTTACGATTTGAGGGTAAAATGAATGGTGGTACTGGTGGGAGCACCCTGCGCGAAAGGTTGTCATGGATTCCTGTAGCTTATGGCCGCACTGATGTAATTACCATATCTGCGCGCGGCATAAGCTTTGCCATTTTTGTCATTGCTAAAACTGTGTATAGGTTTGAAATATAGTCGCACCTAGCGTTTAAAATCTATGCATTTGCATCGCATATCGTTTCATTGGTAAAAATGGCATACTGGAAAGTAATGTAAGTTGGATGATGGACCGGTTAATGAGTAAATTCATGTTAGTACTATAGCTCATTATATTGCAGAAATAGTCTGAGTTTTTGTGCTGATAGTTTCAGATAGTCAGGATATAGATTGGTTGTGCATACATGTGAGGGTTTCTTTCTTACTTACACATTGATATAAGATAGCAGCGCAGTTCAAAAGATTGCATGACTAGTTCAAATCCTTCAACTTGAAGAGCCTATATCTGATATCATTATAGTCATATAGACAATGGAGAAAGAATAAACTGCTTCATAATATTCACAAATTTGAATTGCTTAATATCATGATGTTTACATTGCAGGAAAAATCTACAATGTCCAAGAGACAGAAGAAGAAGGCCCCAGCAGTGGAGGAGGTGCCAGCAGCTGAAGTAAAAACAAAAACTGAGTACGTCTATGAGGACACCCAATGTGTCACGGGGGTCGAGCCTGAATACAAATGGGGAGATTTATACAGAATGATTTCCTGCAGGGAAGTCCCAGATATGGGTCTGGAGGAAGCACCCATTTACACGAACATAGAAAAATCTGCCATTATGAAGGTTGCCACCAGGCCAGATATGTTTCCATGTTCTGAGGTGATGAAGTGGATCTTACCACACACAAACCATGGCTCAATGCTTATCTGTAATGTTGAAGGTCAGGGCTATGCTGCCTTTAGCCCTGGATATGTGACCTTAGCTTACCACCTGCCTGAGCCTCAAGTTTTCTTGTCCAATGAATGGTTGGACAATCTCAGGATGGATTTGATAGAAACCATGAGGAGAATGCTATTACCAGGGAAGCTCTATAGACATAGAGCTACTGAAGATTATGACACAGCCATCCTTAGAGCCCCTTACAGATTCATAGCTCTAATGCTAAATAGGATCTTCGGGAGGGATAATGGCAGATTATTCAAATTCGAATAGATACCCTTGATTTTCCATGTGGCCACAGAAGGGACCATCTTCAACTGGTCCAGCCTGGTATCTAGTAGTCTATCTTCTTGTATAGCTGCAGCAAAAGGAGGAGTAGAACAGAAAAAATCCGAGTTTTATATGAGCTCGATCCTGATTGACTGCATACTATGCCACCAGCCCTTCCCCGGGCTCAAATGTGTTTGGGACATGGACAGAATGCCCGTATATGCAGCCTACAAGCTACTGGGGGCTCATCAATACCATAGTTATTACCGAGAAATATGTGAGCATTTTATCATGCCTCTACACACTCTTATCTTCCGAAAGGAATGTGACTGCATGTCTGAAGAAGCTATGCAGGTAGTAGAGGAGTATGGTGATTATTTCTTAACAGAGAACGGGATGTATCTTAGAATGTTTGGTGGGTCAAGGACACCTTATCTGCTGCCCAAATATGCAACAGATTATATAATCCATAAGGAGGCTGTTAGACAGGTGTTTATTGACGGAGTTGGTCATTTCTTATTCCAAAAAAAGAAGGCTGTCTATCCACCCTTACCATTTAAGTTAGGCAGCTGCAGTTTCACCAATGTGAAACAAGCTCCAGAATTTATAGAGGAACTAGGGAAGTTCCATTTTGGGGAGATGACTTTCAGATGAAATGACACTCATGAAAGAATGGCTGAGCATTGCAAGAAGCACAAGGTGTTTTATGAGTACACCCATCATTTTGACAGTGATGAATCCGTTTTTAGGAGGGCCCCGAACATGACAGCGCTCAGTAAGAGATTCAAATCGAAAGGTGGAAAAGGATCTGAACAAGAGAAGGATGAGCAGGCTAAGGCTGAAGAAGCAGCCAAAAGGATAAGAGAAGAGGCCCAAAGGCTAGAAGAAGAGGCTGTAGAGTGGCTCCAGAAAGGAGAAGAGGAAAAGAAGAAAGCTACCCAGGACGCAGCTGAACGAGCAAAGGAAACCGCCAGAGAAACAGAGGAAGCTGCTAAGCAAGCAGCTGAAGAAGCTCAGAGAAAACTGGATGAAGAGCTTTGAAAACAGGAAGCTGAGAAGGCAGAGTTGACACAACAGCAGGCTCCTGGATCACAAATAGAGCAGAGTCAGGGTGAGGAAATCCCTGAGGTTCAAACCCTTCAAATGCCCACTACCATCACTCCTACAACCCCCACGCTGCAGTTAGTACCCTTTGCACAGAAAAAGGGGGAAGAAGTCCCTGATTTCAGCACAGTATACTATGACAGGGCTACCAAAAGGATTATGAGGAGAACTGAGAGAAAGGTAGAGGCTGAAGGAATGACCAGTACAATGATAACAGATAAAGCCGTGATGGTCGGGACAGATAAAGATCCAAGGTTTGTCATAAGGGCTGGGAAGGCAACAATACACGCTACGGAGGATAACATAGACCGAATGATGATTGAGATAGAATCATCCAAGAAGACCTCCTCTCAGCTTAAAGACACCCTGAGAAGGGAAAGAGAGGAAGGCAATAGACTGAAAAGAAAGTATGATCATGTGCTCAAAGAAATGGAGGCTACAAAGAGTGAAATATACGCCATCTAGGTGGCAGCACATGTGCAGGAAACAACACAAGAAGCCCTAGAAAGAGCACAGCAAGAAATTCTAGACTTGAAGAATGAAAAAGAACAGATGAAGGCGAAGATAGAAGATCTAGAAGGGCAACAGGCTATTATATACGAGTCCAATACTGCATGTGTCAAAGAACTAAAAGAGCAACTAGAAGCAGCTAAACAACAGCAGGTTGACCTGCAGCCGATCAAAGAACACATCCAGGCCCAGAAAGCTAAGGTGTTGCACCTGCAAACTGTTCTAGAAGAGGAAAGATGCCAGATTCTCCAGGTTGATAGACGATTAGAAGAAATCCTGGAGACTGCTTCTTACTTTGTTGATAGGTCACAAGATATCCTTGAAGTATTAACCACCAGGATGGCAAGGGTAGAAAAGGGTGAAGAAGTCCCAGCAGGACTGTCAGACAAGAATAGACAAACCCTTCAGCGAGATTATGACTTGATGGAGTTCGCTATCACTACTAGAGAGGACTTCAAGAAAACCGTCTAGAAAACAAAAGGACTGTGCACCGAATTTTTCAGGAGAGCCTTAGTCATTTACACCGGTGTTAAGCAGAAGATGAGCAAAGACTACATGAGTTCCCAGATCATGACTCATTTATAGAAATTTTGTAGAAAAGACGGCAAGAGGAAGAGGCCAAAGTACAATGCATCCAAGCCATTGATGAACAAACCCTGAAGATTGAAATAGGCCATGCAGCCGTTTGTTTGCAGCTCCTAGAAGAACAGGTGAGACTAAATGCAACCAGGGTCGAGGCCATCAAGAAAAAGGCTGAAAAGTTTGAGATTAGTATCCAATTCTTGGAGCCCAACTCTTTTGAAGATCTCACCAGAGAAGCTACAGCGTGGAAGAAGTTTCTAGAGAGTCAAGTGGGA
>LPNX010314665.1:113291-224097 GCA_001517045.1 Pseudotsuga menziesii | reverse complement strand
TTGTTCATGTGTTGTAAACATAAATATCAGCTACCTGTAATTTTGTTTATCATACATGGAGATAAAGCATTACTCACTAATAATCATTTTCTGGCTCCCTGGGGATAGATAGTTAAGTGTTTAAATAGTTAGTTGTTTTATTTCCTGGCTGCATATGTGGTTTAGATGTTGTGAACCTAAGACGAGAGGTAAGAACATGCGCAGCACATTGTGTAGTTCCTGGCATCTTTATCACCCTGCATGGTTAAGATAGGCATGTGCATTGCATATTTGAAGTCAAAATACAAATTCCGGTGGACCAGGCCGCAACCGGTAAAACCTTTTTTGTTACTTTGACCTACGGTAGCCGGACCGTAAACCGGACGGATTCCCTATACCAAACAGTCAACGGGCTAGTTGGGAACGTTGATTGGGGAGAATCCCTTACTGTTGCCGCCTGCGAATTTCCAGGCCTCAACACCTTCCCTTTGGGATGTTGGCAGTATGATTGTGATTTGAAGTCAGTTGGTGTCCTCTGCTGGTGTTTCCTCCGACATGAAGGTGCTGATGTGTAGTCAGAGTTCATAATCTTCTTCCTTTTCTTGGTATATTAATGGTTCTTCTATTTCTAGGGTTACTTCCTTGGCTTTTGCTAGTATCGACAGTTTTGTGCCAGACTGTTGAGCTAGCACACTGAAGATCTCTTCGACTGTTGGATAGTAGTCGAGAGTCTTTGCTTTTGCCTTTGCACCCTGCATATACCAAACCACAGTATAGTCAAGCTCCAGTTGTATGTGTGCTATTTT
Organism: Pseudotsuga menziesii; assembly: GCA_001517045.1. Lineage (NCBI taxonomy): Eukaryota > Viridiplantae > Streptophyta > Pinopsida > Pinales > Pinaceae > Pseudotsuga > Pseudotsuga menziesii. Next base: position 223,312 of record LPNX010314665.1, on the reverse strand, counting down.
TGGTAGACTTCGTCGGATGTTTTGGGGCACCCTCCATCTGGTCGTTTGAAGTTTGAGCTGTTGGAACTAGTTTTCCAAATTTACTTTGCCATTTTCCAGTTCCTTCAGTGTTTCAGTCTGGGCAAATGGTTTGAACCTCCACATATGGAATTTTATGGGTTCTTGGAATTGCTTGTCCCCTACTGGGAACAAGTAGTACATTACTATCCATATTGTCAGAGACAACAACCTTATAATCCCTCCCGAATCCTGGCATTTCTCACAAATTCCTTTGAGCATGTCGGTGACATACTGAGCCCACCTGTATACGTTTCCTGTGTCGGCTATCGTATCTGTCGCCTCTATCATATCTAGTTTTAGGTCGCTGCCTCGGCCTGTGGGTGTAAGCCATGTTGTTATGATTTTATCCACAATTTGTGGCATCTGGGCTTTGTATCTGGATAGTCATTAGCCCTTTTGAATTCTTTCCCGATGGTGTTTCAGTTAATCGCTCTACCCGCCCTTCTTTTATTTCGACTGGGACTGGGTCACCTTGGTTGGCTAGACCAGTCAGTTTATATATTACTTTTCTAGAGATCTCGACTGGTTTGTCGAAGTAGAATCTTCTGTTGTGGTACCGACTGATAATGAACTTTACTGTCGTTTCTTTTGTACCTCCAAAACTTGCCATGAATGGTGTGTTCATGTAGTTCATGATAGAGCTGGGATTTACCTTCTTTGCTACTAGGGTTGGTTTCTTGTCGACATAGGGCCATTCCTTGATCTCAACCCATGTTTTCGCCCATGGGGTCTCTTGGACCTTGGAATTCTTTATGTTTCATAACCTCCTCATTAGTGGGGTTTCAACAGATTGTAGTTCCTTTCTCTTTGTTGTGGCTCTGGTTCTTTGTTCGACTTTTCTTAGAGGTTCTCAGTTCTCAATTTTTTGTTTGCTAAATTGATCTCTGTTCAAAATACTATAAATGATCCTTTTCTGGTCCAGTATTTATAGGTGAGGCATTTGATGTTTCTTTCGGTGGGTGTATTAATGGCGGAAGTGATGGTCCAACGTGGTCACTTGAGTTTGCGTTAATGGTGATTTGATTTTGGTGCTCATAGTCATGAAGGCGTGATGTGACCTTCGGGGTCGTTGGTCGATATCGATCATGTGAACGGTCGATGGTGGTATGTCGATGGGTTTGATGTCGGCTATCGAAGCATTGATTTCCTATCATCTTGGGTTATGGGTATTGGTTCTGTTTTGTTATTTTTAGATTTTTATAGTTTTTGTCTGACCGTTATGGTTGTTATATGTTTTTTTTTTAGAATTGTTTTAATTTTTGTACCGCTTTAGCCGGGCACCATTAACAAGTTTCCGAAATACTATGCCTTGTAACATCCTTAGTCGGACTGATCCATTGGCATGAATCTCTTCAACAACGTAGGGTCCCATCCATTATGTATGTATATTTTTGGGTTTTCCTTTTACTCAACTATTGTATAGTAGGGCAAGGTCCCCTACTAACAGGTTTTTGTTTTTGATATTACGATCGTGCCATGCCTTCTGCTGTTGTTTTTGGATTTCTTGGTGTTGTAGGGAAATCAATCGGTGTTCTTATAGCTTGCTTAATTGAATCAGTCGGTTCTTCCTTCCTTGTTCGACATCGACATGTAAAATTTATGCTATAATAGGTGTTTGTTGTCGAAAATGTAGTGGAAAAACTGCTTCTTGTCCATAGACTAGTCGGAACGGTGTTTGGTTTGTCGAGCGCTTGTATGTTGTTCTGTAATCCCATAGTACTGCATGTATCTTCTCATCCCAGTAATCTTTGTTGGTGTTACAGACTTTTGTTAGGCCTTTTTTTAATGTTTTGTTGAATGCCTCAATTGCTCCATTCGACTGAGGGTGATAAGCTGTACTACATCGGTGGCCAATTTGGAACTGATCTGTTAGTGCTTTAAAGGTTTTATTAATAAAGTGTGACCCTTGGTCACTAATTAGGGTTATTGGACATCCAAATTTGGTAGTGATATTTTCATAGATAAATTTAGTAGCTATCTCACTGGAATATGCATCGACTAGTTCTGCCTCTGCCAACTTGGTTACATACTCTACTGCAATTATTATGTACCTTGCACCTGTTCTTTTTGCTGGTATGGGGAATGGTCCTATGAGTTCGATGGCTGAAATTTCAAATGTCAAACTGGGGTTTACTGATATCAAGGGAATTTATGTACTAGGCAGAGGTCGACCCAGTCATTGACATTTGTTACATTGGCTCACAAACTTTTTACAGTCTTTGTGAAGTGTTAACCACCATAATCCTGAATGTTGGATTTTCTTGGAAGCTGTGTTTGCTTGAAAATGTCCTCCCACCGATCCATAATGTGCTTCATTCATAATATTATTTCTTTCATGTTCTAGTATACATCTTCTAAGGATGTCGTCCAGGCCCATTTTATATAAGAATCCATTTATGAGGCTATATAGTGCAGCTTTCATGGCTAAGATTTGTTTATTCTTTGTGCTCATGCCCTCTGGTGCTTATCCATCTTCTAAGAATTGAGTTATTTCCTTTAATTTTGCTGGGACTGCTTCTATTCGAAATAAATGTACATCCGGTAGGTCGTCTTCAACTCCTGTCAGTTCCTCTCTTGTGTTGATTCGTGATAAGTGGTCGGGTCCAACATTTAATTTTCCTGGTCTGACAATGACTTCGAATTCGAATTCTTGGAATAGAAGTACCATTGACAAATTCTCCCGTGGTGTAATGGTTTATTTAGAAGGTATTTTAGTGCTTGGTGGTCGGTATAAAAGATAAACGGATTTGCTGGTAGGTAATGTCAATACTTCTGGAGTGCAAAAACCATTCCTAATGCTTCTCTCTCTATTGTTGAGTAGTTTCTTTATGCTTTATTTAATTTTCTGCTACTGTAAACTATAGGGTAGTCCATTTCATCGTCCCTTGGTTGAGTTAGGATTGCTCCTATTGCTAGGCCTAATGCGTCGATGTGTACATGGAATTTGGTCGACCAGTTTGGAAATCTTATAATGGGCACTTCAACTAGCTTCCTTTTTAGTGTTTCAAATGAGATGTTGCATTCCTCTGTCCAGTCAAACTCCTAATATTCTCTTAGTAGTTATTCTAGTGGATAGGTCATATATAAATAATATCTTATGAATTTCCTGTATGGCCAAGTAGTACCCTGACTTGTTTTGGGTTCACCAGTGGTTTTAAGTTGAGGATACTTTTTATTTCTGCAAAGTCGACCTTGATGCCTTCTTTGGAGACAATGTGTCCTAATAGTATCCCTATAGGGGTTAAAAATATGCACTTCTTGATGTTCAAAGATAGCTGGATTTGTTGGTATCGTTCCAACATGAACCTTAGCCATTTGCAGTAATCTTTCAACATAGAGTATATTGTCCAATCATCGAAGTATATTGCCATTGTTTTGTAAATATATTCTTGAAATGTTTTGACCACAATTCTCGAAAATAATGTAGGTGCATTTTTTAGTCCAAAAGGCATAACCCTGTAAGCAAATGACCCAAATTCACATACGAATGTTGTCTTTTTCTGATCTTCTTTGGCTATTGGTACATGGTTATAACCTGAGAATCCATCTGTAAACGAGTAGCATTCGTGTCCTGCAACCTCATTTAAGATTTCATCTGCATAAGGTGTTGGAAATGAGTCTGTTAATGCAATTTCATTTAGTTCTTTGAAGTCGACACAGATCCTTAGCTTGGTTGGATCGTGTTTCTTTGGTTTAACAACCATTGGACTTGCCCATTCTGATTGGTCAATAGGGTAGATAATTCATGGTGCAAGCATATTATCAATCTCTTTCTTGACTATCTCTTTGTACTTATGAGCTAATTTATATGGTCTCTTCTTTACAGGTTGAACATCAGGTTTAATGTCAATCTTCGTTTCACTCATTTCATGGACTAAACTGATTCTAGGTTGATGTGGTGCTTATTCATTACTGCTTACAAGGCTGCCATCTTCTTGAAACACTTAGATTCAACATGATTATCTTTCCCACAAAAATTGCAATGATGCTCAGTATTCTTTCCTTTCGGCTTGGATCCTTTGTCATTTTTTAAAGAAGGAGCTGGCTTAGAGGGGTTGGGACCCTTGTTTGGCTTATTATTGCGAAAATTCTGTTTCTTGGTAGGCTTGGAATTTTCTTTCTGTTGGAAAAATAAGGATTTCCCAGATGTATCTGCATTGTTAATTATTCCAAGATGAATGAGCTTATCTTGCTCTCTAATTAAGGAATCACAAAAGGATTCAAGACTAGGCTCTTGATAGCTAGCTGTAGTCAAGGATTCTTTCATGGAGTAAAATGTAGATACAAAAATAGAATATGTAGGTCCAAGTTTGGAAAGAATACGATAAATACATTGTTTTTCTTCTTTCTTAATCTTTCATTCTTCACATAAGACTCTAAGAGTTTTATACTTAGATAAATAATCTTGAATGCATGAAAAATCACTTGGATTCAAAGAAATCAACTCATTCTCAAGTTGATGACCTTGAATTTCATTGTGTTTACCAAACACAGATTCCAACTTTTCCCAAGCTTGATCAGGTTCATCGATTCCAAATATGTGGAATCGCAAATCTGTAGAGATTGACATCCCAATCAATCCATGAGCTTCATCACATCTATTTGCCCATTTTATTTTCTTATCATCATCAGTGGGTTCTGTTTCTTTCCCTGTGGTAATTCTGAAAAGTCTCCTACTTCGTAGAACATCCTCCATACAAGATTTCAATGAGAAATAGTTAGAACTGGTAAGTATAATATCATATGGAGTGGACATACTGTAAAATAATTGTTGAAAGAACAGAAACTAACTGGTTGGATGCAAAGATCTCAAAAAATTAGGTTGTTTAAAAAAAACAGTACTGAAAACGTATTCTGGATGATGAAGTTATGCTTGATCAAAGAAAATGTTGAAGATGTCCCCAATAGTGACGTGGTAGATATTAACTTGACCAACTAAAAAAAAAAACCCCTTCTTCCCAAGATGAACCTTTGACAATCACTTACAAGAAAGTTGCTTTTAAGTGAATCACTTTTGTAAAATAAGTGATGTTCAATTTTACAATAATCTTACTTTAAATAGTGCGGCAATAAATTAAAAGACTTAAGTGACTCACTTTTTATTTTATTTTATTTAAGTGAGATGCCCTTTTACAATAAAGTAACTTGAAAATAGAAATTGCATGCACTAAAAAGTAACTTAATAAGACTTGAACTCAAGACCTATTAAGGAATAAAACAATTTTGAACCAAGGGAGCTAAGTTTAAAAGGTACATAAAAGAAGGGAAAGAGGAAGTTTTTTTTTTAGTTTTTACTCTTCTCTCTCGGTCTCCGTGCTTGCCTTTTTTTCTTGCAAATCACGAAAAATCGAAAAAACAAAAACACAAAAAACTTTTTCACACTATGGGGTTATATCTTGTTTAGCTTTCCTGGAAAGTCTATGTTTTCAAGTTTTCTCGTTGTTTTTGATTTTCCACGATCGCACAAGGTGCACAGTAAAGAGCATACATAGCCAAGAAGACAAAAAAAAATTCCTATTTTGTTTTTGATTCGCCGCGATCGTGCAAGGTGCACGGCAAAGAGCATACTCAGCCAGGGAAGGAAACAGTCCGAGACTAAAACAATAAATATCTAATAATAAAACTGATAAAATATGAGAGACTTTAAAAAAAAAAATCCATAACTATAACATTATACCTTTAGATTTGCCGAAATGGGTGTTTCTAGATCAAACGGAAACGATTTTCGATGAAACGGAAACAGTTTTCGATGAAATGAAAACTATTTCCTAGTGGAAATGATGGTCTAGACACAATGGAATAGCTCCCATAGGCCAAAAATGCACATAAACTATAGAACTAGAAAACATTTTAGAGTTTCAGCAACACCGGTTCTAGATCTTGATCAAAACCGGAAGAGACTCTTCATAAATGCTCTGATACCATGTTCAGGTACATAGGGTAATCCCAAAAGACCGAACACTTAGAGCAACCACTTCACACAAATAGATCACAGATCAACACATGATTTTTGTCACGTGGTTAAAACCCTCGAGAGGAAAAAATTCCATGGCCCCAACCAAATAGCTACTTGGAGCAATTTATTATGCAAAAGAAGAAAGTTACAAATGAGCTTCTCATAATCGATCAACTAGCCAAGGACCCTCCATGCTCTTTAAATAGAGATCATGGACCAGTCGGGTGTTAAGCCACAGATCAATGGTAGGTATGATCTAAGAGAAATTGAACCCTTAGATCACTTTATGTCTAGAACATATCATGACCATCGGATTAGAATATTTACAAATGCATACTAATGTATACTAATGAAACACACTTTACCCAACGGGTATATTACACAAGTTGATCTTAACTAACTCATACATGTCTAAATATCTGAACAATTTGAAGGTATTTGATGATGATCAACAAATCTTATACTTTTTTACAACCCATGATACTTTAAAAGATGTATCTATTGATGAGGTTGATCATGGCAAGTCCTTATCTGACACCAACTTCCCTTCCAATCTTATCCCTAAGTCAGTAATCGATTTGGAAATTTACTATGACTTGCAAGATAAATTCAAGAGTACAACTAACTGTAAGACACATAGTTCTTCTTTTAATTATAAGTCTTTTAATTTGGGAAATGAGCAGAACCCTCAACTGATCAATATAAGGATTAATTGTTCACCAGAATAAAAAAAGGATTTGATTAAACTCTGCGAATATTTTAAGGATGCGTTTACTTGGACATATGATGACCTTAATATCTTTGAAACCAAAATCATGTAGCACAACATTCCTATGAATCCTACAATCAAACCCTATCAGAACAAGTTGATAAAGATGCATCCTATTCTTGAACCATCTGTGAAGAAATAGCTTGAGAAAATGTTGAAAGCTAGGATTATTTTTCAAGTTAGACATACACAGTAGATTTTAAACTTAGTCCTCATTTGTAAAAAGAATGGGGAAACAATACTGTGTGTGGAATTTTAGAATTTGAATAGAGCATCTGAAAAGGAGAATTACCATGTTCCTTCCATGGAGCAGATATTGTAGAAATTTGCAGGTGCAGAAATTTTTTCCTTGCTGGATGGTTTCCCCAGTTATAATCAAGTATTGGTTACTCCTTCATATCAACTCAAAACTGCTTTCAGAATACTTTGGGGTACATTTTCCTACAAAAGAATACCATTTGTATTGATTAACGCAGGTGCTATGTTCCAAAGAGATATGGATATAGATTTTAGAGGATTAATGTGAAATTATGTAGTAGTCTATTGGGATGATATCACTATTTATTCTAAAAAGAGGCATGGTCATATTTTTCTCTTAGACTGGTTTTTGAAAGATACAAGAAGTTTGGTATTTTGTTGAACCCGAAGAAGTCTTATTTGCTGTCACGGAAGGTAATATTTTGGGATTCATTGTATCAAAATATGGCATGATCATCGATCTTGAAAGAACATATGCGATCGCCAAAATTGGGCTTCCCAATTCAAAGAAGGCCATGCAATCCTTCCTTCGTAAGATTAACTTTGTAAGAAGGTTTATACCCAATTTTGCTTAGATTTTTAGACCATTACAAGATTTGATTAAAAGGGATGTACCATTTAAGTGTTCTGACATTCAAAAGGATTCTTTTGTTAAGATTATGAAAGCTATTGCAGATTCTCTTACATTGATGTCCCAGGATTTTGAAAATAAAAATTATTTTGTATACTTTTTCCATAGACTTTTCATATCCTACTGTTTTGACGCAGAAGCAAGAAGAGGACGTTGAAATCCACATTTTTTTCATCATCTCCACATTTAAAGGGGATAAATTAAATTATTCACATATTAAGAAACAAGCTTATACAATTTATAAATCTGTCAAACATTTTAGACCCTAATTATTGAAATCTAAGTGAAGGTGATTGTCCCTTATGCAACCATAAGGAATGTTCTAGTGCAGAAAGATATTGGAGAGAAGCATGCTCATTGAATGAATGCACTTCAAGAATACGACTTGGATATCAATCTTACCAAAATTGTCAAAGGACAAGGCTTGTTCTTGTTAGCTTCCCAAACAAATGATCCAGAGCAGGAACAAAAATGGAAACAAGAGGAAGATATATATACGGATACTGTAAATGTTATTTCTAATCTAACCTCAGAATGGTATGATGATATCAGGTTTTATCTTACTCATGAGTATGCTCCTCCAATATTAGACTTTGATAAGCATAGAGCTTTAAGGCTAAAAGCAACACCTTATTAGTTTATTGATAATGTGCTTTTTAGAAGGAACTATGATGGTGTTTTCCTTAGATGTATAGAAAAAGCAAAAGCTGATAATGTCTTGTTTGAATTACATGCAAGGGATGTAGGAGGACAAATTTCAAGAGAAACAACTGCTCACAAGATCCTCGGATCTAGATATTATTGGCCAACAATATTTAAAGGTGCATATTCCTTTGTCCGAAGATGTGAATCCTACTAGATATGTCCTAGTAAGGTAAAGAAATCTACATTTCCCCTCCAACCCGTTGGTGTCCAACCCCCCTTCTAGCAATGGGGACTTGATTTTACTGTCCCTATTAATCCTCCTTTTTCCTTATAGCACAAGTATATTCTTACTGCAACAAACTATTTCACTAGGTGGGTAGAAGTAATTCCACTTAGGGTTGCTAATACTAACTTGGTAATATCTTTTTTGGAAAGTAATATTATCACTAGGTTTGGAGTCCCAAAATATTTGGTCTTTGATAATGCATATTATTTCACTTATATTGATCTTACTTAGTATGCCCTTGAAAAGGGGATCAAAATCAAGTACTCTGCAAATTATTACCCTCAAGGGAAGGGATTAGTAGAGTATTCCAACAAAAAATTGATCAATATCCTAAAGAAAACTGTGGCCACTCACCATAAAAATTGGCACACCCAACTTTTTAATGCTATGCGGGAATATCATATAAATCCTAAAGCATCCATTGGGAACTCTCATTATGGCCTCGTTTATGGTAAAGAGTATGTCCTACCATCAAACCTATTACTTCCCTCATTGCAGTTGGCTCAATCCTTTCTGTAGGATGACTCCCTTCCTCTTCAAAATAAAATTGATACAGTACCTAAACTAGAAGAGGAAAGAGAGAAGTCAAAGACTAAGTTATACCAACACCAACAATTAATTAAAAGATGGTTTGATTAGAAGTCTTCAACTGACCTAGATTTCCAGGTTAGGGATTTGGTGTTGAAATGGGACAAACCCCACAAGGACAAAAATGGTTATACTAAATTTCAATTCTTGTGTCTGGGGCCATTCACTATTACAGAAAATCTTGGCCCTAGTACAGTCTAGTTGCGGACACTAGAATGTTTCTAAGAGGCCTATCCAGTGAACATCCAACTCCTTAAGAAGTACTTTACTTGAGCTAAGAATTTTCATATTTGTACACAGGTGTGTTTCTTTTTCTTTTCTTTTCTTTTCTTTGGTTTGGTTTTGATTTTGTTTTCTTTCAAGAATGATATTGACAAACCATTTGTCCAAAGCCAGTGACCAATTTGTCTCCAACATTTATAGCTGGAAAATTTGAAGGTGGATATGTTAGAACATATTTATTCAGTTTATATCCGAAAGAGTCCTCTCATGGGAATACAACCAATGATATGTGTAGGTCTTTAAATTAAATATCCCCACCTGAGTCAATATCTTTACAAACTCTCATTGTGAAAATTGAATCTTTACCAGTGATTTGGTCTTCCTGTCGTATGTTTCATTACTGGTTGGCAATAAATATTATAACCTAGTTAACCTTTTTCTTTTCTGATCTCATATTGGTCACCTTGAAATTAAATAACATTCAGATAAATAAGTGTAAATTGCAAGATAGGGGGTCTTATTACAATCCAACCTATCATGTTCATGGATATCCAGTGAATGACACTACCAACAGATGGTTACCAATCTAGGGTAATGGCTTGCAATTTGCATTGTAAATAATACTTGTTTTTTTATTGGTTAACCACAACTTGTTGTATTCAAGGATGGGGGTTCTTATCACAAGCTAGCCTGACCATGATCATGGATTCTATATGGGACTGAAATTACTTATAGGTGGTTACCAATCCATGGTAATTACTTTTAGTGTCAAAACTAAAAGACAAGGAATCTCCTTATAGAGCTGGCTTATTTAGTTTCCAGGTAAGATTTGTGAATGGAATTGCACCTTACCATGGAAATGGTCTTGTTTCAACTGAGTTATGGTTAGTTTCTTTTGTCAAAAAAAAACTGTATATATGTTCGAAAATAAAGTTAGAAATAAACAAATAATAATTCAAGGTGATTATTGGTTTGATGGTCTGGAAATAGATCAAGGTTTTTCCAAGGTTCATCATAAAATGCCCTCTCTTGTTTGCATATTGATCATAGGGATACCCTTTTTCTTCTAATTTTCCTTTGTCAGTTGAGTATCATTATAAATGTCTTGGGATGGGAAAATACCACTATTTCTACTGGATCTAGTTGTACTCTTACAGACTCACTTTTGGATTTGAGACAACATATTTTTTCTTGCTAACATATCTCTCTTGAATTTTTTAAGTTGATTTGTACAGAGATAATTTCTTTGCCCCACTAGTCGCCATTTGTTGTTGGCACAACAAATTCCATTTTATTAGGTAAAATGGGAGCCCCATTTTCTCATCATTGAGGTAATCTTCATGGTTATTGTCTTACTTATGGGGTATCATTCATATTTGTATTCATATTTTTGTCTTTTTATGTTTGGTGTTAATAAAATCTTGCTTCAAAGCCTTTTTTTTGGGTTTTGTGAATTGCGGAAAATCTACTTTTTTCTTTCAAATTTTTTGTTTCCTCAATCCGCATTAGCAAAAGTCCTTTTTTTGGAGGCTTTGAATTTTTTTCCCACAACCTGCAATTCACAATGTAGATTGCGGATGTTGGAATCTTTTTGATCTTTTGTTTTGGCCTTTTTGCAACCTGCAATCCGCAATGCAGATTGCGGATGTTGAAATTTCTTTTATTTGTCATTTTTACCTTTCCGCAACCCACAACCCTCAATGCAGATTCCATATGTTGGAAAAAATTTTCACAGTAAAATTTCAATTTATCGGTCCCACAATTCACCCGTAATGCGGATTACAGAAAACGAAAACCCAAAATAAAATAAAATCATAAAATTGCACTTCGTGATTCCGCAACCCACAATGCAGATTACGGATTGCGGAAGCAATAAATTAATTTCTAGTTAGAAAATTTTACCCCTCAATTCTACAACCTGCAATGCAGATTGCAGATTGCAGAAATCAAAAAATAAAAAGTTGTCAAAGTTTCTTCTTTGCAACTTTCTTTCCCTCTTTCCCGGATTAATATTAACCGTCGATCTATTTGAAATATACGATCTAAATTCATTTCATCATTTAATTCAATCATTTAAATATTTCATATTTTCATTATTTTCATATCATTTTAAATTTATGAATTTCACCTCGAAAAAATATTTTCCTACAAATTTTCACGTGGTCAACGTATTTTCTTACTTTTAAGTGAATTGCTAGTAATTTGTTTGAAATTGTTTTCTTCCATTGGTCCAATTTAGGTAAATTGTGTTTGGTTTAAAATTGATCCTTGTTTTTCGTGTTTTATCAGAATTGACCATGTCAATCATGTCGAGGAACACCAGGTCCAAAAACGCTCTTAATGAGCAGAAGAATAAAGACCCTAAATATGGCATCTTCTCAGACACTAGTGGACGTGTATCAGAAACCTACCATTTAGACTGATCCATGATTTATCCCATTTTTTATAACGACAACTTTTCAATCATTCAGCATTACCACTCTGCATACATTAACATCAATAAATCCCAACTCCATGAAATAGTAGCTAGACCTGCCTTTATGTCTCACACAAATCCTGTAAAGTGGGTAATCGACCATACGAACCCTCAAGACTGTTCATTTAATGACCTGACACAAACCCATTTTTCCTCTTTTCACCCAGATGTTTTTGCAAGATCCTATGCCCTCAACCCACCTCAACAATTGCTCAATAAACAATTCCTTGAAACTTTTGAGACTTAGTACAATTTTGAGGAAATTATTAAGTCCTGTATGGACGAAACTGTTGCATTCCCACCCAAGCCCAACAAGCTATATCCGAACTACTAGTTTAGGGAACCATTCTCCTTGTTAGCAACAATGTTGTGCAGGTTGTATGGTGTCGAGTTGCATAGTGTTCAAAGCAGAATGGACACCTCTTGCACATCGTATTCTTACAACAGGGGAGTCATTCAACCGGGCTCAAATTCTATAGGTCATCATGAAAGAAGTAATTGAGAAGTACCAAAAGATTCCAGCATCCAGGAAGCCCAATTTTTATCTTTTTGCCTACGTAATGGATGTGTTTTGTGTGGAATTTACTTGCCCATCAATGGGATGGAATTGGATGAGGGTTGGACCTCCTATCCATATTTATTGCTCAACGTTGTGGGAAGACAATTTCATTCCCTTTGTCTATGATATCTATGACCATTTCATAGGTTCAATTTATCAAAATATTTTCAAAGGGGATGCACCTACACTCTCAGATAGAACTAGAGCACTGATTTCCACCATGAGGGATTGGTATGTTGGTGAATACTTTGTATATATCAGAATCTGTGGTAGCAACACTGGTCATGTGCTACCCATAATAGTGCCAGATAGAATGGTTCTTTAGGAGATTTCTTTCTAGACCATTGTTGATGGATTTTTTCCAAAAATCACTGAAGCCAAAAGGAAAGGGTGGCCAAAATTCCCCATCATCCTTGGGTCTTTAGTGATACAGAATTCCACCCATGCAGGAATACTGGGAAATAATATTATTACTCTGAATCTTGCAGAGGTCGCCAATAGGACGCATGACCATAATTCTTTCTTTTCTAACTATTCTACCCAAGAGCACATGAAGACTGCATACACTCATCAAAAAGGACCCTGATGATTCAATCTACCAAGGGACAAATGATTTATTAGAAGTTGTAATAAGAATTACTTCACCTGATGACAAGTGCTTTGTTTTCCAATACTAGCAAGAGCTGAAAACTAAGGTGCTCCACTACAGAAAACTTGAGTTTTTAGTAGAAGAGAAGGCACAAAAGTAGCTGGTCGAAAAATAGGCACATAAATCATAGGACATCACTTCTTCCATAACAAATGAGCAATCAAAGGATGATCATGGAAAAGTTGTGATTGAATACCCTCCACAACCTCAACCTTTATACACTTTTCAATATATAAAAAGGTTAGCTGAAATAAATAAGAGATTAGAAAGAGTGAGTTCAGAAGTAGAGGAACATGAAGCATTTTCTGCAGCTCAACCAAAGAGACAAAGAGTTAAGGATCCTACACCTCATGTTAATCCACTACATTAGGTCAATCCTCTATCATAGGTAAACTTGTTTGAAATACAAGACATTGATCTTGAAGAGGAAACTCTTCCCAACAGTTTCACATGCCCAATCACTATCCCTATTACTTTCCCTGCAATGGTTTCCGTGGCTTAGACACCTGCGGACCCACTGGAGGGTATAGTTGATAATGATTCATTCTCTGAGATTCACCTCTTAGAAATTATCACCATTTCCATTGAGGCAATTTCCTTTCCTTGATCCCTTTCAACCACTACCCCTTCAATTACTTCATCTAGAGTTGTATTCTCATCCACAAAAGTAACTAAGCATCCTATTGCTTGTATTGAGTTGACATATTTGCAACCATCTCAAGCACAACTCCTTCTAGTATCTATATAGCTTGTAGACATTCTTGCTCTCACTACCTCTATTTAACTCATTTCTCCTATTCCTATCTCCATTCCATCACTAGTTTCTCAAGCCAACACACCATCCATTTCAATCCCTCCAGTCAATATTCCCATCCCAACCCCTCCTATTTCCCAACCTGTGTCTTTAGTCATAGTGTCTGAAGTATCAACTACCACATCAGAAGAAATAGTAGAATTTGGAGATAATGCAATGGTATCACTATGAGGGTATTTCTACAGCAGGGTAGATAAACCTGTAGTGAATAAAGGCTCAAAGAGGTCTATAGAAGGGACATTCAAGGAAGGAAAAATACCAAATCAAATTATATGGAAAAGGGAATCAAAATATGCTAAGCATGAAGCCTTAGAAATTGTAGTTGCTATGGGAGCCTTTACATGGGATAATTATGACTCAATTGCCTCACTCAATAAGGAATTTGAGATGAAACAACCGGAATTGTAGAAGTTCAAACATGATCAATCTCAGGCATATGCACATCATCAATATGAGATGGAGGATTTGAAGAATAACTACGAGGACTAGATAAAGCAACTGCAATAGAAGAATCATCTTCTCAAGAAAAATCCTGAAGAAGCACAAGGGCTCAATGTTAAACATGCTGAAAAGATTGCAACCCTCGACATCAGTTGCAATATTTCCAATTCATATATCTTACTTTATCTTTTTCCAAATTTACCAAGGAATAGTTCCAACAACTGGCTTCCAGTATCCAGGATGACCTACACAAGGTGATGGTTGGTTTGTTTGAAGGATTGAATGAGATGCAAGAAACTTACAACGCATTTGAATTTCAATATGACCTCCCTTATGATCATAATCAAAGGAGGAAGGAAGCAAGAAAAGCATATGATAATCTGGTGGACTGGCAGAGATATATCTAGGAAATACCTAATGATGTGCCAGCCCTTGATAATATCAAGCTAAGGAGGATAAATATATCTTTAGAATCCCGGGAGAATGTTTGTGAATCGGTAGATTCCACCATTCAATATGGAAAGGTGGACTACAAGAAAAGGTGGTTCATGTTGAAGAATTTTCTAAGTTTTCTAGACTTACCACTGATGGATCCAATTGAAGATGCCATGCCTTCAAAGCTCAAGCTGGAACAAACTGAGAGGTAGATTTTGAAAGCTAAGGAGAAGATTCAACAACTTGATCACCTTCACATGGTAGATATAAAGGAATGGAATGAGTCTCCTTTGACTTTGCAGATGAGGATCAATCTCTTTCTCTGAGAATGGGAGAAAGTAAATAAGAGGGAATTCGAATCGATCGTTTGCAAGGCTTAGTTGCAACTAGAATTTGTAGAGTATAAGGACATAGAGGATTTATTATATGTGTTTTCCAAGAAGCAATCTACTCTTGGAAAATCACGAAACCATATTTTGTGATCCCCACTTTTGTGTAGAATCCCTTTCTTTGTAATATTTTGTAATTCTTATTTAAAGAGTTTGAGATCTCATGTAAAGGGACTCATGATCCTACAAGAGTGACCCTAGAGAATGATAGGAGAAAGAACCACAAGAGAAAGACTGGAGATACTCAGTATTTCAGAACTGTAATTTGTTACACTCTCAATAAAATTCATTTAGTTTCTTTTGTCACCGTTTGGATATTCTTTAAATTTCTTTGGTGAATTTTGGTTATCCTTTTATTTATCTGATATCTTATTGTATGTTGCATATTTATTGGACACACTAATAACTGTATTGATTTCTCATTACTATTTTATTGTGTTAATTGTTACAGAGAGAAATTCCTATGGCTTGGGGTACCACAATAGACAGATTAACTCTAGAAATCAATCCTTTCCTATATGCAAGAGAAACCAAACATCTAACACTAAAGGATCTCAATTCGTAACTTATTCCGGATGGTTGATGTAGATCCCTGTTGAGCTTTTCCAATCTCACTTGTATTAGCAATTTGCTTCCTCAACATTCAGCAAACAAGACCAGCATGCTATATATATTTGTGTTAGACCTACTCTAGCATATATAATCAATAACATATAAGCATTTAAAATTATCCATGGATCAAATACTCATTCAAATACACATTATTGGTCAGGAAAAGATATTTCTATTGATATAAAAAAAATATTACAATAGTGACAACCTCTGTCGGCACGTCTACAAATCAAAGAAACTGAGTCCCCCACTTGGGCCTCCGCCACTTCAATCCTCCATATCTCTATAGCAAGCTCACAAGCAAAAGGCAAGCTTGGGAAGAACACAAAGTGCTCCAAGGGACAAAGGGATGCAGAATCAAGTATAAGCTCCGGCAACAATGGACTATAGTTTTCTTGCTCTTCAATTCCTCCCCCTTCAATGTATCCAAAGGGTTCCTTATATATCTCTTCAATGGGGTAATGGAAGGTCGAATCCGAGTGATCTCAAGGAATATGGAAGGCCAAGAGACAAGTGACTTGGATCCTCATCAAGGAAAACTCCAAAATCATTTGGCCTTTTGCACACATCCCGATGTACGCAGGTTTAAGGGTCAAATCCACGTATATACGTGAGAAAGGGATTAAAAGTCACGTATGGAAATTATTGCATGTTTTTAGGGATGATCTTGGAAACATCAAAGGTACAAAAATGGTCCATGGGGTCTAAAGAGTTTGCAGAGGGACAGGGAAGGCCATAAAGGTGTGATCCACCATGTGTGGTAAAATCAGCTGTAATAGATGCCCCCTAATGTGTGAGGTCAGAGGGGTCATACAATGGCCAAAATACATTATAAGTCCATCCCAGAAGTGGAGTGATGAAGAACCCAGTGGAATAACCAGCCATCCAATCAATACAATACAATGATCAAACTCTACACATAACTACAAGTAAATGTAGCAGTCCCAGATACATAAGAGTACAATGGCCATGAATAGGCATGATACAAAATATGAAATGTGTTGTCATCGCCATGTACAATATAGATAGCTTAGAATCTCCATGACGAAGATATACACAGGATCATGATCTCCATGTAGGTTGAAGATATATAATGGATCAAGATCTCCATAATGGTTGGAATTATCTGACATATATTGGAATCAAGTCATGAGAGATGAAATCTCATGAACACTGGCACGATCAAGGATGTAGCATATATAATATGCCACTAGTTTGGAAGTATTCTACACAAACTGCTATGAGTACATGTCCTACTATGTGAATAGAGGTGTCAAGGTTGAACATAGTAGTCCATCATCTGATTACCGGTCATTGATGTATACCGTTAACAGACACGAGATCACCCACCGATAATGAAAATGGGAATCAAGGTACTAGAGTGAAAACTAATAAGTGGGAATAAATGTGTTGAGGTTGAACACTTGAAAAGGATCCATCGATCAGGGGACATTGATGTATTCCCAAAACTATCAATGGCGAGAGAACCTACCACTGATGACTACAAGTCTCAAGGCACTAAAAAATGACTCTAGATTCCTATCCCAGAATAAATGATCTGAAGTCGATGGGATGAAATCTGCTGGAAGGAGGGCATTATGGCATCCCCCATCATCCAACATAAGGTACTCAGCAAAGCTGTATAATGTGGAAGGACTCGATCATAATGTGCATGAACCAGTAAGTGTACCAGGAATGGCCGACATACAAAGTCAAGATAACTGAGGAATGTTTGACTTAGGTTTCAAATTCCTTCAAACAAGAGCATAAAGGTGAATGGTGACTGAACGTAGGCAGCATAAACTCGATATACAAAACTAGGACATCTATGTGACACAGGAGGCATTGAAAGAGGATCCATAGGGACTGGAAGCTTAACCAGTCAGTGGAGATAAACTCAGAGAAACGAGTATAGCTCCTAAAGTCAAACTATTAACCGAACCAATAGATGTGATATACAGTGCTCTGTTTGAAGGCGACACGACTCGACCACTACCAAAGATAAAATCTTTTCTTGTCCGGCTTTTTGGTTTTTTGATTTTTTTGGACTTTTTCAAATATTTTGAAAAGATTAAAAAAGAATAAAAGTGCTTTATAGTTACAAACTAGGAGGAGACGAGTGTCAATGGGAAAACAAACTAGTTCCAAGTAGTGGAACATACCTATGCTCAATGCAAGGACACATGTGTAGGATAGCGACACTCGGGGGAAAGTCCCCTCTCGGTAAAAATAGGGAATCAAGCTGCAAAGAATATACAAAATGGCTCTGCATGGCTAGACATGAGACAAGCTTGGGCTATACGACTGATACTCAAAGTTGGGGAAGTTGGCATAAGGCTCAATAATGGAGGCAAAGCTCATGATAATGCAATTACAACTTGACATAAGGGAGTCCTGAGGAAATATGCCAGCAAAATATCAAGAGTAGTATGAGGCTCTTGCGAAATGACATGGTGATACTATACAAAAGACTCCCACACCCTAAAGGACAAAGCATCGGCATGGGCGCCAAATGCAAACAAGGAGCTAACTAGGGCACCCATGTAAGTTCAAACTCTACCATTCACATCATGTCACTTCTAAAACAACAAGAAGGTTCTGTGACAGGATAGAATGGGTTTGTACCTAAGGTTATAATGAAATGGTCATAAGGTCATGCAAAATGCAAACAGAGGTGAAATATAACCTATATGCCGATTTAAACATCATACCTAATATCGGCACGAATGGGTCAAAACAATGGTCAAAACGATGCTCAAAATGGTTTCCTACATCATCATATTAGTAAAAAACGGTCCAAAAGGGTTAGAAACGGTTCAAAACTGTAGAAAAGGGGGTAAAATTTTTCCAAAATTTGAAAAATTTCTATAAATAGTAAAAAATTCAAAACATTATATATCATTTGAAATTTTTACCCAATTGAGCTCAGAACATCAAACGTGAATTCCGGGAGTTTCGTTTGGCGAAATTCGACACTGTTTTTTCCAAGTAACTTCCCATGCCCTGCTCTTCCATTTGCATGTAATTTTTTTGAATTTCCATAGTAAAAATAAATTTCTATGCCGTTCTAAGATAGTCACTTTGGCCCACATAGAAATCGAGGATTTTTTCGTGTATAGGGCTGGCTATACGCAGAAAAATGGCCCAAATTTGCGTACATCCACGTTTGATATTTTTTAAGAAAAATAATGACCAAAAATCAATGTAAATGTGCAGGATGGTTCTAGAATGGAGGGAGAGAGAACATGGGGATGTAGAAGAGGCTGTACGGGGCGATCTAATGGCTCAACAAGCTCTTTGTGCATGTGGGCTATACAAGTTTTGGTGTCTTGGGGGCTTAAGGGCCAAACCAAGACTACTGCAGATGTTAGTAGACTACCGGGACCTTGAATCAGAGTCATTCTATATCGACGGGATGTCCCTCACTGTAGAGGTGGAGGACATATACTTCATTACAGGATTGTCCCGACGGGGGGAAGTGGTGAACCTACGTTCTCGCAGGCCTGGAGGTGGCCTCACCATTGATGAGTATATTGCTATATACTATTATTAGGACACGGAGAAGGTTGGGAGTCATATCCCAGCAAAATCCATACAGGTACTAGGCCTGAAGGCCATATTATTGACACTCAGTAGGATAGCAAGGATAGCCTCACTCCACCAGGCCTCACGACCCTTGATGTTCTATGCAGTGGAGTGCATGAGACCCATAGTTTACGATTGGAGTACTGTGCTATTGAGTAACATGAAGCAACAACTCAATGACTACAAGATGGGTAGGGTATGAAACTTCGATTTTAGTAGTATACTGAGCACATTCTTCTTTGAGCGTGTTCTGGGGCTCAGCCCTAGAGTTGACATTCCTCCTCACGAGGTTTGAGATCTAGCCTAACAATGTTGGGCAGATCCGATGCCCAGACTGGGTGGAGGTAGGGTGTCCAACCCCTACCTAGCTGATTTCTTTCCATGGTGGTGATGGCAGATAGTTGCCATTGATGATTACCCCTATGCGGGGATAGATTTTTTGGGAGATGCCGACATGCCCCTACCACCAAGATCAGCATACAATGACATTGGTAACGAATCCCAACCCTCTTTTTAAGTTTTTTGAATTATTTAATTTTTTTGTGTTTTTTGATATGTGAAACCAAAAGACATGTTTTTGCATGACGACACATAGTGACAATCTATCATATGTATGCAGATGTAGGACCATGGTGGCCTGACGATTTCCCTCGTCATAGACGGAGGGGAAGAGGAGATGACATTATGGGTGTGGATGTGGAGCGGATGCTCCAAAGCATCCACACAAACTTTGTGCGGCTAACACATACGGTACCCATGGCGCAAGTCGAGGACTTACCTGAGGCCATGCAACGCTAGGTGGTGGGTGTACCACAAGCATGGGTGCGGTTGTTTTGACGGCTAGCTAGAGCCGTGGTAACTTTCCACGATCAGAACCCCCCTCCTCCTCCCCAGGCTTAGATACCTGGGAGTGACTCATTTTGTACTACCGTGTATTATATTTTGGTGGCTCAGAAGCCCCATTTTCGTATCATGACACTTATGTATTGTCACATTTTGGATGTTTAATGAAAATATTTTATGATGATCGATTTTATTTATTTACATGTGTAAAAATGTATGTTTGTGATGAGCTTATGGTCTGTGAAACAAATGCCAATCTAACACATAGTTAGCATATGAGTCAGCAACTTGATTATAAATTCTTGGGACATGTATGTATGTTATGTTGTCAAATTTCCGTTCTAACAATATCACACATAAGAATCTTCATAATAATAATGGATCCCTAACATGATATAAGCCATTCAATTGTGACACTATTAA
This sequence comes from Pseudotsuga menziesii, assembly GCA_001517045.1. NCBI lineage: Eukaryota > Viridiplantae > Streptophyta > Pinopsida > Pinales > Pinaceae > Pseudotsuga > Pseudotsuga menziesii. The sequence continues at coordinate 202,671 of LPNX010314665.1, read as the reverse complement.
CTGCGAATCAAGACGTACCTCAAGAGAGAGAACACCATGCAAAATGGTATCTCGTAGAAGCTCGATAACGACACTATATTCAACAACATTGTTTGAAGAGGGCCATAAACATATGCCTCCTGAAGACAATACCTGACCCGTAAGAGTATAAATCACCCAAGCAGCAGAGGCTGAGTGTTGAGTGTGACGGCTGGCACCATTAGCGAATCCTATATATATGGAAGACTCCATTGACATTTGCCATAAGAAACGAAATCTAATCAACACCCGATCACCATAAGAAAAACCTAACTATGCAAAATACTGTTTAATAATATACAATAATAAGCCCTAGTTGAGGATCATGCATAGTACTTTTTTAAGATATAGCCCATTTCTAGGCTCCGCCAAGGCTGTCCCCTCATAATCTACTAGCTCATAGGTGCCCTTCTCTAACACACGTTTGACAACGTAAAGACTATGCCACAGGGGGTTAAACTTTCCTGCCCCCAAGGGTTCTTTAGCTTGATCCCACAAAAGGACCAAATATCCTTCACTAAACTTCCTCGGATGGACATACTTATCATACTGGACCTTAACACGATGCTTATTTACTTCTAGAGCCACTAAGGCATCTCGACGCTGCTCATCAAGCTGCTCTAAGTGGACCAAACGTTCCTCCAATGGGGAAGTGTTTGGTAAGAGCTCTATGGCTAGCTTCAATGAAGGGATTTCGCATTCAACTGGCAAGATAGACTCCACTCCATGTACAAGATGATATGGAGAAAAACCGATGGCAGTCTTAACCACAGTTCTATAAGCCCACAAAGCAAGATATAACATGATATGCCAGTTGGTCTTGCTTTTCGTGATGGTTCGTTGGAGAATGGACTTAAGTGATTTGTTCAATGCTTCAACCTGTCCATTTTCTTAAGGGTAATAAGAAGAGGAATGCTCCTGCTTATACCCTAACTTCAAGGCCAACTCTTCCATCATCTGATTTTGAAAGTGCCTACCATGGTTAGTGACAATCTCCTTCAGAATACTGAACCGAGTAATGATCTGGTTGAATACGAAATGCGCGACTGTCTCACCTTCAGATTTAACTGTGGGTATAGCCTCAGCCCATTTCATGAAATAGTCAACAGCCACTATAATATGATGATGCCCCCCAGCTGAAGCTGGGTTGCAATCCATGAAATCAAGCCCCCACTTAGTGAAGGGACCGATGGTGATAATCGGATGTAATGGGGTAGGATGTGAGCACATATTGTGTGCAAACACTTGTCAAGGGTGGCACTTCTTGACCGCATTGACACAATCTTTAAAGATCGACGACCAAAAATAACCCACTCTCAATAGTTTTTGGGCTCTAGAAAGCCCAGATAAATGACCACCACATGCCACTTCATGGAAATCATTCATCACAAGCTCAACCTCCTCATGAGTTAAACAATGATGTAAAATGGAATCTACCCCACGGTGGTACAATGTGTTATCTATTATAAGGTAGTTCTTGGATACGTGATGTAACCGTCATCATTCATCCCATGAAAGGTGAGTAGGGAGTTTCAATGTTTGTAAATATATGATGATATCTTCATACCATGGATCTAAAGTTGAGATCAGGAAAATGTGCTCATCAACAAACGTATCTTCACCAACTTCCTACTCCTCGTCGCTTGGGAAATCAGATATAAGCTCTGCAAAAATCAACAATTTTTTTGATTTTGCCGAAACAAACTCGAGATCAAATTCTTGCAAGATGACAATCCACTTATTATACTTTCCCTCGATCATCCTTCGAGTGAGGACGAACTGAAATGGATTGACATGGGCTACCACCAAGGTCTGGTGAAGGAGAATATAGTGTCTCAACCTTTGAACCGCATGAACAGTAGCTAAGGCAAGTTTCTCCACATGGGAATAACGGATCTCTGCATCTACAAGGTTTCAGCTCAAATAATATATGACATGCTCATGGAGCTCCTCATCCTCTTGAACCAAAACCATACCAATCGTCTCCATGGACGTGGCCACATAAAGCAAAAAGTCACGGCTATAGTCGAGTGGACTTATCACGGGGGCCAATGCTAAGGCTCGTTTAAGTGCATCAAAGGACTCTTGGGGTCGCTCATCCCAGCAAAAGGTAGTGTCCTTCTTCAAAAGACGCATAAATCCTCTAGTCAATTTGGCAAAATTAACCACAAATCTCTGTAAGAAATTTTCCATGCCTTGCAAACATTGAAGATGTCTAATGTTTCTTGGGGGAGACAATTGAAGTATTGCCTCAACCTTTAAGGGATCGACTCTTATACCATCCTTGGAGACAATGAACCCTAATAAGTGACCATACTTCACGCAAAATATGCATTTATGAGGATTTAACCTAACCAAATAATGGCGACATCTTTTGAACACTAATCTCAAATGGTAGAAATGACGCATCCTCGGACAAGAATGAGTAGCAAGGTCATCCAAAAAGACTTCAATAAAAGATTTGAGATCATGGAAAATCAAAGTCATAGCCCGCTGAAATATGGCTCCAGTGTTTTTAAGGCTGAAAGGCATCTTCTGATATGCAAAGGTACCCTAAGGAAAAATAAATGCAGTTTTATGTTGGTCCTCGGGTTTGATCTAGATTTGATTGTATCCATAAAAGCTGTCCATAAAGGAAAATACCTCGCTTCCTGCACACTCATCCAAAATTTGATCAATAAATGTTGTGGTAAAATAATCCTTAGGACAAGCAGGATTCAAGTCATGGAAATTAGTGCATATACGGACCACTCCCTGCAGCTTATCAACCGGAATGAGGTTTGAAACCCACTCCATCAAGGGAACGGGATAGATAAAACCAGCCTTTAACAACTTTTCTATCTCAGCCTTAATCACGGGTGCTTTTCTAGGATTTACCACATGCAAGCATTGTTGAATAAGGTTAGCATTAGGATAAATTTTAATTTCATGTTCAACAATGTGAGGGTCGATACTTAGCATTTCCTCGTATGACCAAGCAAAGACATCACGAAACTCTTTGAATAGCTCGGTATACTCTTGAATCTCAGCATGGGAACATTCTGCCCCAATATAGACATTCTCAATCTTGCTAGGATCATGAGAGATATTGATAGGGATGGTAGGAGATATATTCGCCATGTTTCCATCAGCCATCGGACCAGGAGAGCTCAATGGAACCACGAGACTACCAGTTCTCTCATTAAGAATCTCCCTAAAGTCTTCACACTCCAAATGGTCAAGCTCAGGAAGAAAATAAGATCTGTGATGTAACTCTTCCCAAGGTGGCTCAACTCCAGACATGGCCTCAATAATAGCTTCTTCTGATGGAAAAACACTATCAAGGAAATCATGTGCATGAGAAGACTCAACTACCCATGCAAGCAGCACATATGGGTCCTCCTCCTCCGTTCATGAAGAGGAAGGACTAGGCTTTGCAACACATTTAAGATTCACTTGATATGCTATCATTGCTGTAGGAAATGACATGTACATTTCGATAGGCTTACTCAAAGGACTCGGTGTAGGAAGGATCCAAGGATCTTCCATATGGGAAGTGTGAAAAGACACCGATCTCAATGAAGATGAAGCCCCACCGGAACTATACCCGATCATAAGAACGGGTGCAAGACAACTAAAGCCTCCCATAAGGGATGGATACATGCCAACACCCACACTCCCAGTTGCCGGCTGAGAATGATCGATAATCGGGATAGAGCTCCCGATGATGTAGTAACACTTAGATTTTTGAATGATGTCTGATCAATCGTAACAATATTCCCATTAAATGGAAAGCATACAACACAAAATAGAGAAGAAGCTACGGCTTGCATACTATACATCCAATTCCTACCTAGTAATAGATTGTAGTCAAAGGGTGCATCAACCACCTCAACCTCGATCGCGACGGTCTTCCCTCCCAAACGGACCTTAAGAGAAGGAAGAATTTCGTCCAGCTGAAACGATCTACCATCAAAAGAAATCAACATGGTAGTGGATTTAGACAGCTCGGGGGAACCCAAACCCTCCCAACACGACAAAGACATCACGGAAGCAACAGCGCCTTCATCAATTATAGTGTGCTTGACGGTCATGTTAAGACATTCTACATGAATCAAGAGAGACACATAGTAAGGCAAGAGAGGCTGTAGTCCAACAGTTTCAAATTTGATGACAGAGGAAGAGTTATCATCGTTAATACCAAGAGAAGAAAGAAAATCCTTCCTTTACGAAGGACAACTCTGAAGTACTTCAAGTGCAAACATCACACAAGGAGTGTGGCCCAAATCCTTGACAACTGAATAGTTCTGGGTGGCTCAGGCATTAGGATTGTGTCCTGAATGCTTTAGGACTCCCTTAGGAATGTGAGGTGCAACTTCAGGTTTATGCACATGGTTTTCAATACGCAAAGGACTCCCAGGTAGAGCAGGTTCCTTTCCAAGGTCTGGTTGTGACGAACCATAGTCCTTCGCATGAGTCACAACCTTAGTAGCATGCATCATGTTGATGCAACCATGACCACTACTGGCTTCCAACGGATCTTGATCTCCACCAGACTGATCATGGGTCCTTGAGTTCATGTTTTGATTATGGGCTATGAATATCGAGGGCTCTTCCATACGAGGGCACAAGTGAGTGAGGTGATCATCCTTACACAACTTGCAAGGAAAATTAACCTTACATTTAGACTGTTTGTCCCCCTAGAATTGTGGGTGTTCTTGTCATTAGAATTGGCATTTTCATTCCTATTCCCACCCTTATGATTGTTTTTACCCTTTTTCTTATTCCTTCCGGGTTGCTGGTTACCCTTTTGGTCCGACAATTGCACCGAAAGCACATTCGCCATTTGGGTGGGTTGAGACGAAGCCGTGGCTTGTCCCGAGGAAGATTGGTTGATAGACAATTGACTCACCTGTTGCACAACCCAATCCACAGGTTTGGTACTCGTACAACCAACAATGCCATCGGCATGTGGTCCAGGTTCGACCTTAGGGTCAAAACTAGAATGTGAAGCGTTAGGAATGATCTCATATCATAATCTGGATTGTGCATAAATCAAATCCAATTCCCGTGCCCTAAAAATGGCTTGTTCCTCGTTCTGAACTCCGGACGTAGAAACATCCTTTTCTATATAAGGCAGTAACAATTTAAGGAACCACTTGAGGAGAAACTCTAGCGGTATGAAGGCTTTAATCAATATCTTCCGTCTACGGCACTCTTGGATATGGTTTGAGATATGCGTGGCTTTGTCTTGCCAAAATGTCAACAAGAGTTCTGTACCAACGTCATAATGCATTGGTAGTTGGAAGTGATTGAGAAAAGTCATAGCTAGGTCATCGAACAAAATGAATGCCCCCCTAGGTAACTCTATGTACCATTTCACTGCAGGCCCAGTGAGGGTGCATTGAAACAACTTTAAACGGATCGAATCATTGTGTAATGAATTAGAAGAGCACCAAAGGTGAAATGTAGTAACATGTTCACTAGGATCTTCTCCTGGTTTTCCCTTGAATTTGGGAATGTTCGAGGGAAGCTTGGTAGGTATAGCTGGCCAAGCTGGGTCATGAGATACCGAATCATTCGTTAGTCTCAACAAGTCAGGTAAATTTAACGTTGTGAGGAAAGGGAGCCTAGGTTGAGAAGGTTGATGTCACGTTCCCTGATAGTTTTGGCTCACATAAGACTGACTACCATAACCACCATGGCCATGGCCATAGTGTCCTCCTCCCGTTTGACCCATGCAGGGTGGCATGGAAGCACCATAATGTGGTGTACCTTGACTATTTGGAGATACAAAGCCAGAATCTGAGGAGTAAGCGGGTTGTTGATACCCGTACCCATAAGGTGAACAAATCTGTGCATATTGCGGTCCATAATATTATCCATAATAAGCTCCATAAGATGTCCCATGAGAAACTACATAAGTAGGAATATGAGGAATTCCCTGCGATAGACCATCGGACATTCCAAAAGTAGGAATATGACCTCCCAAGACAATAGGAGGTACTTGACTCTGAGACACAAATACGCGAGTAGCAGCTACTCGAACATGACTAGTAGCAACATTATGGGCTGAAGGACCACGTGAATGAGGGGGAGGAATAACATTTGAAGAAATAGGAATAGAGGACAAAGGGACATGTGATGTGATGTAAGTGGTATTCCCTATAGTCACTCGTCTTGGTTCTGGTATCCGAATAGGACTACTAACACTAGGTCTAGGATGGACATGTGATTTATCCTCCACCACTGGGATGGAGGGTGCAATGTGACTCGTGCTCCCAAATCTCTCCACATGGAAAGGAATAGGAGTGCCCCCAGGAGTAGTTTTAGGTTCAAACTCTGACTCGACATGGTGTGCTAGATCATGTGTAGGGATACCAAACATGCCATAACTATTATAAATAGTGCTCGTAGGTTCATGATGAGTCTCATCACCCATCATCCAATACTGGCGACCTGTGAATGAGGGATCATATATAGAGTGTGTAGGTATATCAGGTGAAGGATCGTACCTAGAGTGTGTAGGTATATCAGGTGAAGGATCATATACATGAGTAGGATCTTCTTCCCCAACCTCATGAGGTGGAGAAGACAACTCAAGAATTTCATCTTCATAATCTCGCATCGTGTGTGAATCAATGTGAGAAGTAGTCTACCTGGACTGTCTATTTCTCTCTCCCAAAGTAGGAGGAGATGTAGAAGGCAGAAGTCCTACTAAATGATGAGAACGGCGAAGTGCCACACTCGAATCCACAATGACTCAAAAAATGAAAAAGACTCTTCTAATTACGCAAACCATAAGCAAGCTAGCATGCACAGAGAATACACCAATATAATCTAAAGCCAATCACAAGTAAACAAGGGTAGTATATGTGAGCTCCCGAATGAAGCAGGTATGTCTCGCCTAGGAGAGGCTTGAGACTCCCATACACAACAAGCGGAGGTTCGTAGCCAATTATTGTGGCCCTTAGCTTCAACGCATATAGTGACTGTGCTGTCTGACCCCAACCTGGCTGGGACACCTACAGAATAACCCTTGTGAAGTACCTCCTCGATAACCTAGGTAAGGCAACTAAGGTCACCTCAATATAATCAATGCTCAGGTGGATAGTTGTAGGTGGGATTGACCGTATGGGCAGGGTAGGAAATCCTGAAACTCTCGAAATAGCCCTCAGATATGCTCCTACTTATACCCTAACTTTGAGGCCAACTCTTCCATCATCCGATTCTGAAAGTCCCTACCATGGTTAGTGACAAGATCCTTCAGAATACTGAACTGAGTAATGATCTGGTTAAATACAAAATGCGTGGCTGTCTCACCATCGGATTTAATTGTGGGCATAGCCTCAGCCCATTTCGTGAAATAGTCAATAGCCACTATAATATGATGATTCTCCCCAGCTGAAGCTGGGTTGCACTCCATGAAATCAAGCCCCCACTTAGTGAAGGGACTGGCAGTGATAATCAGATTTAATGGGGTAGGATGTGAGCACATATTGCATGCAAACACCTGGCAAGGGTGGCACTTCTTGACTGCATTGACACAATCTTTAAAGATTGACGACCAGAAATAACCCGCTCTTAAGATTTTTTGGGCTGTAGAAATCCTAGATAAATGACCACCACACGCCCCTCCATGGAAATCATTAGCAGAATCTCAGACTCCTCATGAGTTAAACAACGACGTAAAATGGAATCTACCCCATGGCCGTACAATGTGTTATCTACTATAAGATATTTCTTGGATACGTGACGTAACCGTCATCGTTCATCCCATGAAAGGTGAGTAGGGACCTTCAATGTTTGTAAATATATGATGATATCCCCATACCATGGATCCAAAGTTGATATCAGAAAAATGTGCTCATCGACAAACATATCTTCACAAACTTCCTCCTCCTCATCACTTGGGAAATCAGATATAAGCTCGGCAAAAATTGATGATTTTTTTGATTTTGTCGAAACAAACTCGAGATTGAATTCTTGCAAGATGACAATCCAATCATTATACTTTCCCCTGATCATCCTTCTAGTGAGGATGAACTAAAATGGATTGACATGGGCTACCACCAAGGTCTGGCGAAGGAGACTATAGTGTCTCAACCTTTGAACCGCATGAACGGTAGCTAAGGCAAGTTTCTCCACATGGGAATAACGGATCTCTGCATCTACAAGGTTTTAGCTCAAATAATATACGACATGCTCATGAAGCTCCTCATCCTCTTGAACCAAAACCATACCAATCATCTCCATGGACATGGCCACATAAAGAAAAAAGTCATGGCTATAATCGAGTGGACTAATCATGAGGGTGGATGCTAAGGATCATTTAAGTGCATAAAAGGACTCTTGGGCTCGCTCATCCCAACAAAAGGTAGTGTCCTTCTTCAAAAGACGCATAAAGCCTTTAGTCAATTTGGAAAAATTAACCACGAATCTCTGTAAGAAATTTTCCATGCCTTGCAAACATTGAAGATGTCTAATGTTTCTCGAGGGAGACAATTGAAGTATTGCCTCAACCTTTAAGGGACCGACTCTTATACCCTCCCTGGAGACAATTAACCCTAATAAGCGACCAGACTTCATGAAAAAGATGCATTTATGAGGATTTAACCTGACCAAATAATGGAGGCATCTTTCAAACACTAACTCAAATGATAGGAATGATGCATCCTCTGACGAGAATGAGTAGCAAGGTCATCCAAAAAGACTTCAATAATTGATTTGAGATCATGGAAAATCAAGGTCATAGTGCACTGAAATGTGGCTCCAGCGTTTTTAAGGTTGAAAGGCATCTTTCGATATGCAAAGGTACCCCAAGGACAAATAAATGCAGTTTTATGTTGGTCCTCGGGTTTGATCTGGATCTAATTATATCAGGAAAAGCCATCCATAAAGGAAAATACCTCGCTTCCTGCACACTCATCCAAAATTTGATCAATAAATGGTGTGAGAAAATTATCCTTAGGACAGGCACGATTCAAGTCACGTAAATCAGTGCATATACGGATCGTTCCCTGCTTCTTATCAACCAGAACAGGGTTTGAAACCCACTCCGTCAAGGGAATGGGATAGATAAAACCGACATTTAACAGCTTTTCTATCTCATCCTTAATCACAGGTGCTTTTCTAGGATTTAATGCACGCAAGCATTGTTGAATAGGCTTATCATTGGGATAAGTTTTAATTTCATTTTCAACAATGCAAGGTTCGATACCTGGCATTTCCTTGTATGACCAAGCAAAGACATCACAAAACTCTTTGAACAACACGGTATACTCTTGAATCTCAACATGGGAACATTCTGCCCCAATATAGACATTCTCAATCTTTCCAGGATCATGAGAGATATTGATAGGGATGGTAGGAGATATATTCGCCATGTTTCCATCAGCCATCGGACCAGGAGAGCTCAATGGAACCATGGGACTACCAATTCTCTCACTAAGAATCTCCCTAAAGTCTTCACACTCCAAACAGTCAAGCTCAGTAAGAAAATAAGATCTATGATGTAACGCTTCCCAAGGTGGCTCAACTCTAGACATGGCATCAATAATAGCTTCATCTAATGGAAAAACACTGTCAAGGCAATCATGTGCATGAGAAGACTCAACTAACAATGCAGGAAGCACATATGGGTCCTCCTTCATTCGTGAAGAGGAAGGACTAGGCTCTACAACATATTCAAGATTCGCTTGATAAGCTATCATTGCTGCAGGCAAAGGCATGTCTGTTTCGATAGGCTTACTCGAAGGACTCGGTGTAGGAAGGATCCAAGGATATTCCATATGGGAAGTGTGAAAAGACACCGATCTCAATGAAGACGAAGCCCCACCGGAACTAGACCCGATCATAAGAATGGGTGTAGGACAACTAAAGCTTCCCATAAGGGATGGATACATGCCAACACCCGCACTCCCAGTTGTCGGCTAAGAATGATCGATAATTGGGATAGAAGCTCCCGACGATGGGGTAATACTCGGATTTTTGAATGATGTCTGATCAATTGTAACAATATTTCCATTAAATGGAAAGCATACAACTTGAAATAGAAAAGAATCTATGGCTTGGATACTATACATCTAATTCCTACCCAATAACAGATTATAGTCAAGGGGCGCATCAACCACCTCGACCTCGATTGCGACGGTCTTCCCTCCCAAACGGACCTTAAGAGAAGGAAGAATTCCGTGTGGCCAAAATGATCTACCATCAAAAGCAGACAACATGGTAGCAGATTTAGACAGTTCGGGGGAACCCAAACCCTTCCAACACAACAAAGACATCACGGATGGAGCAACGCCTTCGTCAATCACAGTGCGCTTGACAGTCATGTTAATACATTCTACATGAATCAAGAGAGACACATAGTAAGGAAAGTGATGCTATAGTCCCGTGGTTTCAAATTTGATGATGGAGGAAAATTTATCATCGTTAACACCAAGAGCAGAAAGCAAAGCCTTCCTTTGTGAAGGACAACTCTGAAGTACTTCAAGTGCAGACATTGCACAAGGATTGTGGCCCAAATCCTCAACAACTGAATAGTTCTGGGCGGCTCGGGCATTAGGATTGTGTCTCGAATGATTTAGGACTCCCTTAGGAATGTGAGGTGTGACTTCAAGTTTATCCATAGGGTTTTCAATATGCAAAGGAATCTCAGATGGAGCAGGTTCCTTTCCAAGGTTTGGTTGTGACGAACCATAGTCCCTCGCACGAGTCACAACATTAGTAGCACGCACCATATTGATGCAACCATGACCACTACTGGCTTCCATCAGATCTTGATCTCCACCAGATTGATCATGGGTCCTTGAGTTCATGTTTTGATTATGGGGTAAAGGGTTGGTCAGCAAAGCTGGGCCCTGTGCTATGAATCTTGAGGCATCTTCCATACGAGGGCACAAGTGAGTGAGGTGATCATCCTTACACAACTTGAAAGGAAACTTAACCTTACATTTAGATTGCTTGTCCCCCCTAGCATTGCGGGTGTTCTTGTCATTAGAATTGGAATTTTCATTCCTATTCCCACCCTTACAATTGTTTTTACCCTTTTTCTTATTCCTTTCGGGTTACTGGTTACCCTTCTAGTCTGACGATTGTTTCGAAAGCACATTCACCATTTGGGTGGGTTTAGAAGAAGCCATGGCTTGTCCTAAGGAAAATTGGTTGATAGACAATTGACTTACCTATTGCACAATTGAATCCATAGGTTTGGTACTCGTACAACCAACAATACCTTCGCCATGTGGTCCAGGTTCAACCTTAGGTTCGAAACTAGAACGTGGAGCGTTAGGAATGATCTCATATAATAATCCAGATTGTGCATAAATCAAATCCAATTCCTGTGCCCTAAAAATGTCTTGTTCCTCATTCTAAACTCCAGACATAGAAACATCCTTCGCTATATAAGGCAGTAAATATTTAAGGAACCAATCGAGGAGAAACTTCAGCGGTATGAAGGCTTTAATCAATCTCTTCCATCTACGCCACTCTTGGATATGGTCCAAGATATGACTGGCTTTGTCTTGCTGAAATGTCGACAAGAGTTCTGTACCAACGTCATAACACACCGGTAGTTGGAAGTGATTGAGAAAATTCATAGCTAGGTCATCGAACAAAACGAATGCCCCCCTAGGTAACTCTATGTACCATTTCATTGCAGGCCCTCTATGTACCATTTCATTGCAGGCCCAGTGAGGGTGCGTTGAAACAACCTTAAATGGATCGAATCATCATGTAAGGAATTAGAAGAGGACCAAAGGTGAAATGTAGTAACATATTCACTAGGATCTTCTCCTAGTTTTCCCTCGAATTTGGGAATGTCCGAGGGAATCTTGGTAGGGATAGTCGGCCAAGCCGGGTCATGAGATACAGGATCGTTCGTTAGTCTTGACAAGTCAGGTAAATTTAACGTTGCGAGGAAAGGGAGCCTAGGTTGAGTAGGTCGATGCCACGCTCCCTGATAGTTTTGGTTCACATAAGACTGACTACCGTAACCAACATGGCCTTGTCCATAGTGTCCTCCTCCCGTTTGACCCATGTAGGGTGGCATGGAAGCACCATAATGTGGTGTACCTTGACTATTTGGAGCTACAAAGCCATAATTTGGGGAGTAAGTGGGTTGTTGATACCCATACCCATAAGGTGAACAACTCTGTGCATAATGTGGTCCATAATATTGTCCATAATAAGCTCCATAAGATGTCCCATGGGATGTCCCATGAGGAACTCCATAACTAGGAATATAAGGAACTCCCTGCGATAGACCATAGGATGTTCTAGAAGTAGGAATATGACCTCCCGAGACAACATGAGGTACTTTACTTTGAGACACAACTACACGAGTAGCAACAGTACGAACATGACTAGTAGCAACATTTTAGCCCAAAGGACCACGTGAATGAGGGGGAGGAATAGCATTCAAAGAACTAGGAATAGAGGACGAAGGGACATGTGAAGTGATGTAAGTGGTATTCCCTATAGTCACTTATCATGGTTCCAGTATCCAAATAGGACTACTAACACCAATTTTAGGATGAACATGTGATGTAGCCTGCACCGCTGAGATGGAGGGTGCAATGTGACTCGTGCTCCCAAATCTCTCCACATGGAAAGGAATAGGAGTGCCCCTAGGCGTAGTGTTAGGTTCAAACTCTGACTCGGCATGGTGTGCTAGATCATGTGTAGGGATACCAAACATGCCATAACTAACATAACTAGTGCTCGCAGGTTCATGATGAGTCTCGTCGCCTGGCATCCAATACCGATGACCTGTGAATGAGGGATCATACCTAGAGTGTGTAGGTATATTAGGTGAAGGATCGTACCTAGGGTGTGTAGGTATATCGGGTGAAGGATCATATACATGAGTAGAATCTTCTTCCCCAACCTTATGAGGCGGAGAAGAAAACTCAGGAATTTCATCTTCATGATCTCCCATCGTGTGTGAATCAATGTGAGAAGTAGTCCACCTGGACTATCTGTTTCTCTCTCCCAAAGTAGGAGGATATGTAGAATGAGAAAGTCCTGCTAAACGACAAGAACGATGAAGTGCTGCACTCGAATCCACAATGACTCAAAAAATGAAAAAGACTCTTCTAATTACACAAACCCTAAGCAAGCTAGCATGCACAGAGCATACACCTATATAATCTAAATCCAATCACAAGAAAATAAGTGTAGGATATGTGAGCTCCCGAATGAAGTAGGTATGTCTCGCCTAAGAGAGGCTTGAGACTCCCATACACAACAAGCGAAGGTTCGTCACCAATTATTGTGGCCCTCGGCTTCAATGCATATAGTGATTGTGCTGTCCGACCCCAACCTGGCCAAGACACCTGTAGAATAACCCCTGTGAAGTACCCCCTCGATAACCTAGGTAAGGCAGCTAAGGTCACCTCAATATAATCAATGCTCAAGTGGACAGTTGCAAGCAGAATTGACCATATGGGCAGGGTAGCAAATCCCGAAACTCTCGAAAGAGCCCCCAGATACAAATACAATCCTGGAAATATCTCCGTTTCTACTCAATTATGACTAGGGGTCATCCCAATCAATAACCGCTCACAATGCCTCATTCTTAACTCCCTTGTAAGAGGAGGATCCTAAGAAACACTAATTATACCAAGGAATTTCACACTCTCACCTGGACAGACACATACATGTTGTTGTTTAGTGGTCTTGGAGAATTTACTCACAATGAACTATTCCAAGACCCTAAAACCTAATCTTGTTGGTGTACCCTATAAAAGAAAATAGTGTAATCCATTTTAATTAAGCAATGATTTTATTTGGCTTATTACTCAAAAATGTAGATGATCGTGCAACCAATGGTGTTATGACGCAACATGAAGTAAAATGCACACCTAACAATCAATGCAAATGCATTGTGTCGAATGAAAAATAGGGCATGCTACTACATGAAATGCAAAATTTTCTTCAAGTGACAAATGCAATTATTCTTATATGAAAGTATGACTAATACTTCTCTAAGCAAACCTAGTCCAAGTACCATGCAAAATTCAAAGTGCAATGATGCATAATGATGCAAAGAAGCAAATATTTTTGGATTTTTTGAATAAAAATGAGATAATAAAGCAAAAGAATGACTCTACCAGCCCCAAAATTTGCAAACACTATCAAACAACACCCATGCAAAGCAGTAAGGTGAAAGAGACCTAATGCACTAATCCCAAAAAAAAATCGAAAATGCAATGACAAGAACATTCTTAAAAAAAAAATTACCCTAAAAGGCATCTCTGGTTAGAAACAGAGGTGTCTACAGACTCTAGAAGCACCTAAGGAGAATCAACAATCATCAAAACTTACCTAGCAACACTCAATATTCCTCTAAAAGGAAAAACTCAGGGCATACGCGACTATGTGCAGAAAACCCACGTATATACGCAGATATCTCAGTCAAAACCGCGTGTACACGTGACTGTGAGGCAAAAACTCACATACAAGAATAAAAAGAGATAAAAATTAAGGCAAACATATAAGGTGAGACAAAATTCATTCCTATCAGACAATACCAGGAAAACATGCTCCCATACCCAACTTAGAAACAGAGAAATCAGAGCAATTCAAGAACATTGAATGCTGATAAACATGATCCTAGTTTCAAAAAGAAAGCCTTTCACTATGTCAAGTGAATTCAGATAGGTGCAAAAAGCTCCGAGAGAGATGTGATACATGATAAGGTCGGATCAACAATTCTACTCACTGAAGAACAAATTGGATCATTCACTCTTCCTCCAAAAAGAGGATACAAAGGAAACATTCCTTCTCCTCTCTTTCATTGGATTGGAAGAAGATGGAAAATTTCACATGTATATCCCCAGGAAACTAGTGCACACAAGAACCATCACTCTGCATTACTGTTCCATAGAGATGTAGATTGCAAAAAAAATTTCACAAGTTCTTACTCAAGAAGAATTTTTTTCTCTTAGTATGAAATCTTGTTTCTGATTTTCCTGTTTATTTTGATGGGGGGAGGGGGGCGGTTCCCATGAGGTTTTCCCCATTTCCTCAGTTTTGTTAAGAAATTATTATTTTTTGCATTTAGATTGTATTGGTGACCTTCAATCTTAGTCTCTAGGGCCCAAGTTATCCAAAGTTGGGATAAAGGGGGAATGTTGGGAATATTTTTAATCCTCCCTTTGACCACATAGTCTATTTGTCCATTTTCTTAACTTAGGAGGTCTTCATCACTCCATTAGTGCATGGGGACACACTTATGGGACATATTCCACTTATTGCACCTGATTGCAGGAGTTTAGGTGCCTCAAGTCCAATCCCTATAATTTAGGAACCCTCTCTAAGGGACACCAACAGTATCGAATAGTTGACTCTAGTAGGTATTTAGTTAAGTCTAGTTATGATCGAATTCACATCAGTTAGATCACTCTTAGTCATCCTAGCACTAGTTTCCATGATTCATTGGAAGTAGGGTGCATTTTCTCACCTTCCCTCTTCAGTTAACTGGTTGTGAACTATTTTAGTAATCCAGAGTTGCATTAGTGAGCTGTAGTGGTGATTTTCCCACATTGATTTATCCCCGGAGTCAGTCTAGTTTGGTAGATTTGAATCATATATTAGGTATTCGAATTATCCTATATGTATTACCATTGTGTTAACAGTCCATTTTTAACAGTTGATCTAAGGGATTGACAGAGGTTCGGTAGGGCCCCCAGTCCCTTGAATCTCATATGGGTTCCCTTCAATGAGGAAAGCAACAGGTGCACTATTAGCATTGGGCAGGGGTCATAAGCAAAGGTTGCGATTGATCGGAGGTGGATCAATGGATCCAAATTGCTTCCCGTGAGCAAACATGCATGATCAAAGATTCCTTCTTGGATTGTGAAATGTGTTAAAGATAGGAAGCTTTCGACGGCTGAGATAAGGTCTGGAGCAGATCTACGGCTTAAATTAATTTCGTGACCCATACTTGTATGGGTAAAACTACAATCTCAAATCACGAAAGGGTGGTAGATGTCGTGAAGATCAACGGCCGTGATGAAGAAGGAGATAAATATACGGCTCCGGTTAATTTCATAATGTGAAATAGCACAGAAAAATATCAAAGTTTCTCATTGCGAAAGATGGTGGGGCCCACTTGGATCGATGACTACAGGAAAGGTTGGTCTTGATTAGCAGTTAAGAATAGTTCATGCTCCAGAATTGTCCATAGTGCTCAGAGGAGAAAAGTTGGTGGCAGGAGGAATGGAACGTGGATGATGGATGTGAAATATTCCTTTGATCGGATGACTAAGAAGACTCCCAGGGAACAGGTTTCTCATCCAGTATGGAGATGATAGTGGAGGAGGCATTCACGTGTGTAATATGCCCCATTGCAGATTGTCCGAATCCTCCGATGCCATTCGGGATATGCTTGAGGTGGAAGTCTTGTCCAGCAGCACTGTTTTTCCCGGTTCCCAAGTGTGGCACGTGGTTCGTTTCGAAGGAAGCCGTGAGAGAGATAGAGGTTTGATTCATTGAGGCAACAGGCATGGAATTTACACAAGGCCAAGGGATGTGATGAACTAGAGTAGATTGATGCCACCATCAAGGTAATTGAAAGGGCAAGGGATGGTCAAATCCGCATCCCTTGGGACCATCCTGGTAGCCATGTGAAAATGGTTTATAATATTAGTTATACCAGATAATATGATTGAACATCAGGAGGGAAGGTCCTCACCCTGGCATCACACATGCCACCATCGCAGTTACTTTAAGGGTATATCCCTTCCTGAGCCATTCCTTCTCACACTATACAACACCATCTTCCAAATATATTTGAGACATGGAACTGTGTAGATGATAAGAGATATAGGGTTGAATTCTGAGAAGTGTCAAAATCCTTCATAGAAAACCATGGCTGTGTAGTTCAAGAATTTAGTTTGGTAAGGAGTACTCTTGGTAGGAAAACATGAATCTGTGTTCTGGTTATCTATGCTAGAAAATCGCCAACCATTGGGGCATAGATGTTAAACACCAAGGGAGGTTCACTCGCTTCTACACTACCTGGTCTTCGGATGAATGGTGCATGGGTTTTGACATCCTAGCGGCATCCCTCCGACACTCCCAGCTGCAGTCACGACCTCTGAAGTCCCAGCTCATGGTGGTGGCAGTATTGTTGGAGTGAATGCTCATTTTGGGACCGGATGGGTCCAGAGTCTTTGACACCATTCCTAGAGTCTCCACTTGGCTGCTTGGTCGTGGGAGAGGAGAGGTTCAGATGCACACTTGGCTGCATGGCTCGTAGAAGAATCCTCCTCGTAAGAGGAAGAAGACAGTACAAGGATGATAAGATTCTTAAGTCTCTTATGAGTCACCAAGTGTTTGGCCACCTTTTCTCTGGCCTCTTCCTATAATAGTATTACTTGACGGAGGATGAGGTCGGGAGAATGGTAGGGAAAAGGATTCGGGTCTTCTTGTTAGCCTTTGAATGACATATGCCAGCTGGACAAGGAGACCCAAAATAGGTCTAGAACAGCTTGTGTGGATGATTGACCGTCAGCATGCCGCATGGGAATCATTTTCACGAAGTATGATGGTAGGGGGCTCTGCACTGTCAGCCTACATTATCATGCACTGCATCTCCATAATGTCTGTTTATATTTATAAAACATGGTGATAGTTCACTCCTTGCACTATTAGCAACTTTTAATTTGGTAGTATTAGCAATAGGATTGTATAAAAAAGCTCCCGATAGAGTGAGAAAGGAGTTAGTGAATTGGATTGGGAAACATTCTCGGGCTGAGGCTCCCCATTTGTAAAAATTGATACCTGTGTATGAAAAAATTGCAGTGAAGGAACTATTTCTCATGGAAGAGATTCATGTGTCTTTGCTTTTGCCAATATGTATTTTCCTTTGCATGTAAATGTGTTTCCTATTTCCATTCCAGTTTGTTGATTGCTTTCATGTCTGCAACATAGTGTATAACAGTTAGGAATTCATACTCGCTATGCTCCTACTGTTGTTCTAGGCATTTATCAATGGTTCTTCTAAATTTGCATGGAATTCATCTTGCTGGTGCTCCATGCGATGGATTGTCCCTTCTTGTCCTCTAATCACTCGCTAAATATCTCTTGATCAGTGGCTATCTTGCCTCTATTTGCAACCCCATGTCATTCTTTCCTTTTGTAATAATTTCTTATGCAGGTTTCGACTCCATTTTCCCATGGTCCCTTGCCCCTGATAATCCCACCATGCTCCTTTCCTCAACATACTTTGCCCCATTCAGTATCCTAACCCCTTGATTATACTGATTGAAAATCCTATACGGAGTAGGCTCTGGTGACACACGAGATTAAACATCTTATGCGGAGCAGACTCTGGTGACAAATGAGAGATCCCTCTCTGACTGCGCAGGGCCAGAGTCATGGTCTAAAGTGGTTCTGCTATTTCCCAGGAGCGGCCTCCCCTCGCTTGACCTTGGGGGCTCAAATCCCAGTGCCAACAAACTGTCACTGTTGTCGGGGAGCGAAATTGAAGATCCTCCCTGGGAAAAACGACATGGTTTTAGATCTAGTTATTGATGGTGAACAATGACCAAACATGAAGAAGGTTGAGCACTTTTCACCTGGTGACTCCACTCTTAAAGGATTCAGACTTCAACGACTCTGCTGGTGGTGTGACCCAGAAATAAAATGACCGAGGAGAGCTGGCATACTCCGCCTGGAAAATGGACCCCTCATAAAGCTTAGAAATGCATGGTGGAAGGTCCAAGCACTCGAGTCCACATTTCTTCCAGGATGCCTTATCCTATCTTGTAAGTTTGCTCTTGTATTTTCTTAGATTTATCAAAATAGCCTTCTATGGCCCAGCTCATTCTGAGCAGAGCCATGAATATATTCCTGTTTATCCTTCTTTACAAACCAAAAGTGTTGCGTCATCTTGTACATCTGATTATGGCCTAGATTTCTATCCGAGGGCACCCTATGTCAAAGGACACCCCTGTGAAATTCATGAAATCTCGGACGATAGCTTAGCTATTGTACCTAACCTTGTCTGCCCCATTTCTCCAAGCCGATATAAACCACTGCAATTGCCTCCTATCCTCCATGATTTTCTTGCGAAATATTACAAATACCTCCCCAAGTTCGACGGAGAATCTGAAGACTTAACTGCTGAGAAACATGTACAAGCCTTTGAGCATTTCTTTGACCTTTTCGAGATAGAACATGATGATGTCTGCATGCGGGCGTTCACTCTATCCTTGCAAGGAGATGCCAAAGTCTGGTTTAAACACTTGCAGCCTAAGTCCATCAACACTTGGGAAGAGCTTTCTTGCATATTCTTGAGGTTTTTGGGTAGGAGAAGGCCACTGGAGCAAATACTTTCAGAGTTTTATTCCCTGAGGAGGCATGAGAGTGAGGCCATATCTAGTTTTAATAGAAGATTCGCAAGATTTTATTCTAACATGCCTATGGAAGTTCAACCTCTTGAGAATGTTGCTAAGATCTATTACGCAACCGCCTTTTCCCCTGACCTATCCTTGCTTCTTTTGGAGAGAAAATCAACCACCTTGCATCATATGTTCACTAATTGTTTGGAGGTTGAGGAAAACCTTAATATTTACAAGAAATCATTAGATCAGGATGGTAGTGGTGAAATAAAAGATACATTCAAATTGGTTGGGCCCTACAAGCAGAGTGGGAAAGTCTCTGGCCTTTCAAAGCTCTCTCCTGATGTACTAAAAGATGACCGGCCCGAGGCAGGAGTAGGTAGTTCTGCAGGATTATTCTCTGAATATGGCGACCTACACCATCCATGGTCAACTAGGGACAATTTCAAGAAGGAGTTTGGTGTGCCTGTGTATGATGAATATGAAGAAGATACCTATAGAATGTACTTGACGAGCCAGCTGTTGAAACAACACCTTCTGATGAAAGAAATCGAAGTGCAATGCAAAATCAGGAGGTTAGAGTGGGAAAAGATGATGAGGGCACTGGAGGTGATATCCTGCCCTTGTGTTATGCCTCTTTTGAGTTAATACGACACATGGTTAAGGCCTCCAAGCAAAAGCAGAAAGAAACAAAGGTGGTGCAGGCCAGAAACTTGTACATAAATGAAGATGGATGCAGCAGCTTACAGATGAACACTTTTTTTGATACTCCGCCTTCACGAATGCCACCTCACATAGGAGGAGTATGCCTACTCGATTCCACTAGAGAAGCTGAAGACCTCCCTCTCGAAGCGCATCAAGCCCTTGTAATAGAAATTTCAGGTGGAGAGAGGGATATTCCATTGGAGAGGGATTCTGTGGGTCCTCATCTGCAATCTTCCAAGTGTCAGCCTGACGACTCCCTAGAAGCAGGAAGCTTCAAATAGCTTTTCCATGAGCAGGTGACAGAACGTGCTGGAGGTTGCTGTGATTTCTACGATCCTGTGGCCGAATACATGGAGGGTTTGGGTGAAGGCAATGATTGGTCACGTCTCTGCCTTAAAGATTAGTTTGTTTATCATTTCCTTCTCCCATTATCTGTTTCATTTCTGTCCATCAAGGACCATACAAGAACAAGAATATTAGGCAAGTTGCTTGATTTGCTTCATTGGAAGTCTGATTTCACTTAATCGGACTTGTGTACAAAGTTAGGTAGAGTAGGTAGGAGAATAACATCCCTCGTGGATCTAGTTGTTAACACTCCATTTTTAACAGTTGATCTAAGGGCTTGACGGAGGTTCGGTAGGGGTTTTAGTCCCTCAAATCTCATATGGGTGCCCTTCAATGAGGAAAGTGGCAAGCATGCTATTAGAATTGGGTAGGGGTCATAATCAAAGGCTGTGATTGATCAAAGGTGGATCAACAGCTCCAAACTGCTTAGCGTGAGAAAACATGCATGATCAAAGCTTCCTTCCCGGATTGCGAAACGTGTTAAAGATAGGAAGCTTTCGATGGCTGAGATAAGGTTTGGAGCAGATCTATGGCTTAAATTAATTTTGTGACCCATACTTGTACGGGTAAAACTACAATCTCAAATCATGAAAGGGTGGTAGAGGTCATGAATATCAATGGCCGCAATGAAGAAGGAGATAAATCTACGGCTCCGGTTCATTTTGCAATGCGAATTAGCACGAACGAATATAAAATTTTCTCATTGCAAAAGATGGTGGGGCCCACTTGGATCGATGGCTGCATGAAAGGCCAGTCTTGATCAGTGGTTAAGAACATGTCATGCACCAAAACTGTCCGCGGTGTTCAGAGGAGAAAAGTTGGTGGCAAGAGGAATGGAACGTGGACGGTGGATGTAAAATATTCCTTTGATTAGATGGCTGAGAAGACTCCCAAGGTGCAGGTTTCTCATCCAGTTTGGAGATGACAGCGGAGGAGGAATTCACACGTGTAATTTTCCCCATTGTAGATTGGTTGATTCCTTTGACGCCATTCGGGATATGCCTGAGGTGGAAGTCTTGTCCAGTGGCACAATTTTCCCCAGTTTGCAAGTGTGGCATGTGGTTCATTTTGAAGGAAGCCGTGAGAAAGATAGAGGTTTGATTCATTGAGGCGATAGACCTGGCATTTACACAAGGAAGAGGGATACAATGAACTAGAGTAGCTCGATGCCACCATAATTGAAAGGGCAAGGGATGGTCAAATCCACAGCCCTTGGTACCATCCTGCAGGAAGCCACATGAAAATGGTTTAGAATCTTAGCTATACTGGATAATATGATTAAACATCAGGAGGGACAGTCCCTGCCCTGGTGTCACACATGCCACCATCGTAGCTACTTTAAGGGTATAGCCCTTCCCAAGCCATTCCTGCTCACACTGTATAACACCATCTTCCGAATATCTTTGAGACATGGAACTATGTAGATGATAAGAGATATAGGGTTGAATTCCGAGAAGTGTCAAAATCCTTCATAGACAACCATCACTGTGTGGTTCGACAAGTTAGTTTGGCAAGGAGTACTCTTGGTAGGAAAACATGAATATGTGTTCTGGTTATATATACCAAAAAATTGCCAACCACCGGGGCACAGATGTTAAACACCAAGGGAGGTTCACCCGCTTCTACACTACCCGGTCTCCTGATGCACGGTGCATGGGTTTCAACATCCCAGTGGCATCTCTCTGACACTCCCAGCTACATTCACGACCTCCGAAGTCCCAGCTCATAGTGGTGGCAGTACTGTTGGAGCGAATGCTCGTTCTGGGACCGGTTGGGTCCGGAGCCTTCGACACCATTCCTAGAGTCTCCACTTGGTTTCCTGGTCGTGGGAAAGGAGAGGGTCAGACGCACACTTGGATGTATGGCTCACAGAATAATCCTCCTTGTAAGAGGAAGAAGACAGTAAAAGGATGATAAGCTTCTTAAGTTGCTTATCATCACCAAGCATTTGGCCACCTTTTCTCCGGCCTCTTCCTATAACAGTATTACTCAATGGAGGATGAGGTCGGGAGAATGGTAGGGAAAAGGATTCGGGTCTTCTTGTCAGCCTTTGAGTGACATATGCCAGCTGGACAAGGAGACCTAAGATAGGTCCAGAACAACCTATGTGTACAATTAACCGTCAGCATGCCGCATGGGAATCATTTTCATGAAGCAGAATGGTAGGGGGCTCTGCACTGTTAGCCTATGTTATCATGTGCCACATCTTCATAATGTCTGATTATATTTGTAAAACATGGAGATAGTCCACTCCTTGCACTGTTAACACCTAATGGTGACTTGTAACAGCTTTTGATTCGATAGTCTCAGCAATAGGATTGTATAAAAATGCTCCCGATAGAGGGAGAAAGGAGTTAGTGAATTGGATTGGGAAACATTCCCGGGCTGAGGCTCCCCATTTGTAAAAATTGATACCTGTGTATGAATAAATTGCAGTGAAAGAACTATTTCTCATGGTAGAGATTCATGTGTCATTGATTTTCCCAATATGTATTTTCCTTTACGTGTAAATGCGTTTCCTGTTTCCATTCTAGTTTGTTGATTGATTTCATGTCTGCAACTTAGTGTATAATGGTTAGGAATTCATACTCGCTATGCTCCTGCTGTTGTTCCAGGAATTTATCAATGGTTCTTCTAAAGTTGCATAGAATTCATCTTGCTGGTGCTCCATGCGGTGGACTGTCCCTTCTTGTCCTCTAATCACCCGCTAAATATCTCCTGATTGGGAGATCAATGGCTGTCTTGCCTCTATTTGCAACCCCATGTCATTCTTTCCCTTTGTAATCATTTCTTACACAGGTTTCAACTCCATTTTCCCATGGTCCCTTGCCCTCGATAATCCCACCATGCTCCTTTCCTCAACATACTTTGCCCCATTCAGGATCCTAGCCCCCTGATTATGCTGATTGAAAATCCTATGCGGAGTAGACTCTGGTGACACATGAGATTGAACATCTTATGCAGAGCAGACTCCAGTGACAAATGAGAGATCCCTCTCTGACTGTGCAGGTCCGAAAGCGTGGTCTAAAGTGGTTCTGCTGTTTCCCAGGAGAGGCCTCCCCTCGCTCGACCTTGGGGGCTCAAATCCCAGTGCCAACACATTGTATTACTTAATTATATACTGATTAATGGATTATGATTATTATTCCAATGATTGGTCTCATGAGCATTTAATCTCCATGAATTATTGAGAAGAGTTTACTAAATTGATTCTCTCTCTTCTACAATCTCATTCTCCATTTGAACTTTGTAGGCTTGATGATATTATGGTTCATTGAAATTTATAGAGATCCTTCTAGAATAAATCCCTTGTGGAGGCTTATCCCAACTGATCATATTAGGTGGAATTTGAGCCCCTAACCCCTAGGGATGATCCCTCACCTTCTTCCAACACAATTTCAACCCATTTGATATCCTTTTGGACTATAAATGTAAGCTTTCCTTCATGGTTGAGGGAGGACCAATAAGAGCACCTTTATGATGTTGAAATTATTCTAGGATTGAGAGGCAAAGAGATTTTATTTTGACAGTGAAAGGCTTGTAGACTATGAGAGTGAAAGGATTGTAGGGAGTGTTGTCACTTAATACACACTTGACCATGGGAAAGTATTCCAACAACTAGGTGTGTTCCTGAGGGAAACTATGAGTTTAGAACCCAATGCCACCTTGGTTTCTAACTCCCCCGTTTAGACCCAACTCCTAAAAAGGTCAAGGGGAGTAGTCCCTATTTACTATGTTTCAAAGGTTGTGTTTTAGGAGTTAAACAATGATTAGATTAATTTAAGTTTTATGGCAATCAATCATGAAAAAATGCAATAATTTCAAATGACAGGAAAACTCATTTTTGAATTTTCAACTAATTAAATCTATAATAAATAATAATGATCACTTGATTGCTAAACTAGTTCCTATTTCGTTAGGGATATGGAGTCACAAATAAACTAACTTGAACTTGACAAAATTACTAGATACATAAATTGATTTGAACTATTCACAATCTACAATAACCAACCATCAAATTAAATTACTTAAAATACACTAAGCAAATAAAACCAATGGTGAGTGAAACTTGCTTGCAACTATGTCAGATCAACTAAAGAACTTGGAATAAAATAAATTTGAATAAAGAATTTTCAATGGAGTGCTATTCAAGTAATGGATGCAATATTTTTTGAATGGTCATGTATGTTTTAATTAATTTTAGGTCTCACTTGTGCTTAGGGGTATTAGAGTGTTGTACAAGAAAATGAAAACTAACGAAGGTGTCTACCTCCAATCCTTATCCCTCAATTGAGAGAAACTTTCTGGGGTCAACAAGAGAGGACAAGGCTCTCTCTTAGCTCCACAAACCAATCCCAAGGAAATGTTCGAGTACACAAGGTACTCCCAAAAGATCGAACACCAAGAGAATCCACTCACACAAATAGATCACAGATCGACACATCGATGTTTTGACGTGGTTTAAAACCTTGAGAGGAAAACACTCCATGACCCCATCCAAATAGCTACTTGAGTTAGTTTATTATGCAAAAGAAAGAAACTTACAAATGAGCTTCTCATAATCGATCAACTAGCCAATGATCCTCCATTCTCTTCCGATATATATCATGGACAAATTGGGTGTTAAGCCATGGATCAAGGGTAGGTATGATCTAAGAGTAGTTGAACCATCAGATCACTCTATGTCTAGAACATATCGTGACTATCGAATTAAATATTTACAAATGCATACTAATGCATACTAAATAAACACACTTTACCTAATGAATATATTACACAAGTTGATATTAACTAACTCTTAAGTGTCTAAATATCCTAACATCCCCCCATAAGAACAACTTGGGATAGGATTGAAGGATATACAAAAGTGACACTATTAGGAGAAGGAAGGAGGAATTAGAGC
The DNA here is from genome assembly GCA_001517045.1 of Pseudotsuga menziesii. NCBI lineage: Eukaryota > Viridiplantae > Streptophyta > Pinopsida > Pinales > Pinaceae > Pseudotsuga > Pseudotsuga menziesii. Next base: position 177,366 of record LPNX010314665.1, on the reverse strand, counting down.
CTATCCCCCCTTAATGACAAATTCCCGAACTCCTAACATAGATCGAAGTTTAGAAAACTTCGCTTATGTAAGAGACTTGGTGAAGATGTCTGCAACTTGATCATATGTAGGGAAAAAGAGCACTTCAAGAACACGAACATGAACAATATTTCTGTTGAAGTGCATATGTATCTTAATGTGTTTGCTTCATTGATGTAGAATTGGATCTTTGGTGAGCTTGATGGCACTTTGATTAATGTACCAAAGTGGAGTAGGCTACTGCTGCTCAAATCCAAACTATGAAAGGACCTGTCGAAGCCATAAATATTCCTAACTGGCATTAACAGGGCTCGATATTCTTCCTCTGCTGAAGAAAGAGAAAGAGCTTGTTGTTTCTTACAAGCCCAAGTGACAGGTCCAGATCCCAGACTGAAAACATAACCTGCAGTAGAATTTCGATCATCAGGATCACCAACCTGTCTGAATTAGTGAAACCAACCAACAAAGGTTCCCCCCTGTACTGTAATGAATCCCAAACTGAATTGTACCTTGAATATATCGAAGTATTATTTTTGCTTCTTTCTAGTGACTTTCATGAGGTGTTTGCATATAACAAGAAACACGACTAATGACAAAGGAAAGGGCAAGACAAGATTGAGTCAAGTATAAGAGACTACCAACAAGCTGACGATACAAGGTGGAATCTACTTCATGTGAAGTACAAGTGGTAGAAAGTTTGACTCTACACTGGAAGGGAGAAGGGGATGGTTTACAATCTTCCATGTGAAAGTGACGAAGAAGTTCACAAGCATACTTAGACTAGGAAAGAAAGATTCCTTCTTTGGTTTGCAAGACTTGGAGACTAAGAAAATAATGCAAATGTCATAAGTCTGACATTTCAAAATTTTTCTTAAGACTAGATTTCACATGGGTTAAAAGATTAGGGTCACTACCAGTAAGGATAAGATCATCAACATAAAGAACAAGTATGATGAGATGGTTTCCTACTTTCTTGGTATAGACATTGGGGTCAGAATGGCATCTAGAAAATTAGTGTCAAGTAGAAAGCTATCCATTTTGGCATACCAAGCTCTAGGAGATTACTTAAGGCCATATAAGGATTTCTTAAGGCGACAGACAAGGCTAGAGTTATTATAAACATATCTAGGAGGTTGTTCCATGTAAATTTCCTCCTATAAATCAGAATGTAAGAATGCAGACATGACATCCATTTGAGGGACTTCCCAACTATGTAAGGCTGCAAGGGAAAGAACAAGGCAGATGGAGTTTATTTTTGCGATAGGAGCAAAGGTTTCTTTGTAGTCAATCCCTTCAACTTGGGAAAAACCTTTGGCAACTAACCTTGCCTTAAGTCTTTCAACACTTCCATCTAATGCACACTTAGTTCTATAGACCCATTTACATATGACAAGTTTTTTTTCTTTTGGAAGAGGTACAAGAACCCACGTATTGTTCGTCATTAAGGAACGATATTCTTCATCAATAGCTGCATCCCAATATGGATTTCCTAAAGATTTTGCAAAAGTTTCTGGATCATGATTCTCGAAAATGTAAGCCAAAAGAGAAGAGGCTCACTGAAACTGAGAACGTGTTCGACGTTGATCTCTAGGATCACTGACAAGATCATCAACTACTTCACATGTTGAATGGGCCCATTGAGGAAGCAATTGTGCTGGTGCAACTGGAGGAACATGAGCAGGAAGAGGTGTATTTTCATCCTCACTGTCATCATTAGACATTGCTGTAGTTGGAAATCTGTCAAGGAAGTTGGAAGTAAAAGAAGGCACAATTGCTGAATCAAGCTCACAGGCCAAGGATGGCACAACCGCTGAGTAGGCTCGTAGGCCAAGATATTTTCATCAAATTTAAAATCTCTTCTAATGATTATATTATGAGAATGTGGCTGAAGAAGGCTATAACCTTTTACATCTTTAGAATATCCAACAAATATGCACTTTTCACTTTTAGCCTGCAATGCTTTCTATTTTTCATCCAAAATGTGAGCCCATGCTTCACTACCAAACAAACATAAGTGACTTACATCTGGTTTAATTTTACTCCATGCTTCTTTCGGTGTACTACCTTGTAAAGCTTTAGTGGGGGTGCGATTAACTATGTAATTTGCACAATTTTAGGCTTCAACCCAAAATTGAAGACTTAGTCCCTTAGATTGGATCATACAATTAACCATTTCTTTTAAAGTGCGGTTCTTCCATTCAACTACACCATTTTGTTGTGGTGTATATGGAACAATGTGTTGTTGTTGAATTCATTGTTCAATGCAGAAAGTAGTAAACGTTTTGTTAACATATTCTCCTCCATTTTCAGATCTTAACTTAATAATTTGATGACCAGATTGTTTTTCAACAAGGGCCTTGTAGGCCAAGAACATGTTAAATACTTCGCTCTTAAGTTTTAGGAAATCAACCTAAGTGTGTCTAGAGTAATCATCAATGAAAGTTAAGAAATATTTGAAACCAGAAAAGGAAGCAGATGGAAGAGGACCACATAAGTCACTATGCACAAGCTCCAAGGGAACCTAGGTGTGCCAAGAGGCACGCTTGTCAAAACTGTCTTGATGATGTTTTCTAAGTACACAACCAAAACAAACACCATCCCTGTAGGATACCATCGAAAGACCTGTCACCATATTGTCTTTACATAGTTTTTGCAATGAANACCAAATCGCTCATGCCAAAGTTTGCTCAAGTTATCACTATGAGCAACAAAAACTAAAGGAAAAGGTGATGACCCAAAGTTGTTAAATTTGTACAACCTGACAATATCATCAACAATTCTGGTATCTAGGACATGTTGAGAATCTTTAAAATCCTTGATTACAACTTGGTGAGGTGTAAACGTTATAGTTTTACCTTCACCAAAATGAGTGATTTGATAGATCGACAAAAAATTGCAGGAAATTCTTGGAACATGTAGTACATCACTAAAATGACCATTTTCTACTAGCACTATTCTAGATCCTACAATACTTAGAGATATATCATCACCAACAAATATTTGTTTGGTGTTACATTCACGCATAGTAGAAAATATGGCTTGATCCTTATCCATATGATAAGATGCTCCAGAATCAATGAGATATTCATTTTGAGTAGAAGAAGAAGATGCAGTATAAGAATAACCAGAAGCACAAAGTGCATGTCCATGAGAGGTAGATTCTGAAGACAAATCTAGGCCAGTGTGGTGCTTCTTCATTGCTGCTTCCAAGGATTCCATCTTCTTGAAACAGTTAGATTCTCCATGATTATCTTTCCCACGATAGTTGCAATGAGGCTCAATCTTCTTTCCTTTTGGCTTGGATCCTTTGTCATTGTTTAAAGAAGGAGTTGACTGAGAGGGTTTGAGACCCTTGTTTGGCTTATTATTGTGAGAATTTTGTTTCTTGGGAGGCTTGGACTTTTCTTTCTGTTGGGACAATAAGGCTTTCCCAGATGTATCTGCATTACTGATAATTCCAAGATGGATGAGCTTATCTTGCTCTCTAATCAAGGATTCACAAAATGATTCAAGACTAGGCTCTTGATAGCTATCTGCATTTAAGGATTCTTTCATGGAGTAAAATGTAGATACAAAAATAGAATATGCAGGTCCAAGTTTGGAAAGAATATGATAAATGCATTGTTTGGCTTCTCTCTTAATCTTGCATTATTCACATAAGCGTCTAAGAGTTTTGTACTTAGATAAATAATCTTGAATGCATGAAAAATCACTTGGATTTAAAGAAATCAACTCATTCTCAAGTTGATGACCTCGAATTTCATTGTTTTTACCAAACAAAGATTCCAACTTTTCCCAAGCTTTATTAGGTTCATAAATTCCAGATATGTGGAATCACAAATCTGTAGATATTGACATCCCAATCAATCCACGAGCTTCATCACATCTATTTTCCCATTGTATTTTCTTATCATCATCAGTGGGTTCTGTTTCTTTCCCTGAGGTAATTATGAAAAGTCCCCTACTTTGTAGAACATCCGCCATACAATATTTCCATGAAAAATAGTTGGAACTGGTAATTAAAATATCACAAGGGGCGACCATACTATAAAATAATGGCTGAAAAAGAAAAAACCAATTGTCTGGATGAAAAGAGCTCGAAAACTCAGGTCGTTTAAAAAAAATGGCACTGAAAATTGATTCTGAAAGAGGAAGTTATGCTTGATCAAAGAAAATGTTGAAGATGTCCCCAATAGTGACGTGGCATATAGAGAATGACCAACTGAAAAAAAGAACCCCCCTCTTCCCAAGATGAACCTTTGGCAATCACTTTACAAGAACTTGCTTAAAGTGAATCACTTTTGTAAAATAAATGATTTTCACATTTACATCGATGTTACTTTTAAATAGTGTAACAAAAAAGACTTAAGTGATTCACTTTTTTATTTTATTTTATTTTTAATTTAAGTGAGATGCACTTTTACAATAAAGTAACTTAAAATTAGAAATTGCATGCACTATTAAAAAAGTAACTTAATAAGACTTGAAGTGAAGACCTATTACGGAATAAAACAACTATGAACCAAGTGAGCTAAGCTTAAAAGGTACATAAAAGAAGGGAAGGAGGAAGTGTTTTTTGTTTTTCTCTTATCTCTCGGTCTCTATGCTTGCTTCTTTTCCTATGAATCACACCAAAAATCGAAACGATTTTTTTTCCACATTTTGGGGTTAGATATCATTAGCTTTTCCAAAAAGTCTACATTTTCTCTCTATTTTAGATTCACCATGATCGCACAAGATGCACACCAAAGAGCATATGTAGCTGAGAAAAACCCTTTCCCTTTCTGTTTTCGATTCGCCGCGGTCGCGTAAGGTACACGGAAAAGAGCATACGCATCTAGGGAAGGAAACAATCTAAGACTAAAAAAAATAAATATCTAATAATAAAATTGATAAAATATGATATTTTTCCTTTAAAAAAAAATAAAAATAAAAAAAACGTCATTGTAACATTATACCTTCATATCTGTTGAAATCGACGTCTTTGGAGCAAACATAAACCATTTTCAATCAAACGAAAACTATTTCCCAATAGAAACAATGCTTCGGACGCAATGGAATACCTCCTAGAGCCCCAGAAACCCTTTCAAAGTTTTGGCAACACCAATTCAAGATCTAGATCATAAAAGGAAGTGGCTCTTCATAAACTCTTTGATACCATGTTGGGGTACACAAGGTACTCCCATAAGACCAAACACCAAGAGCAACCACTCACAAAAACATATCACAGATCGACACACTGATGTTCTTACGTGGTTTAAACCCTCGAGAGGGAGATACTCCACTACCCCATCCAAATAGCTACTTGAGGTAGTTTATTATGCAAAAGAAAGAAAGTTACAAATTAGCTTCTCATAATTGATCAAATAGCCAATGACCCTCCATTCTCTTTAAATAGAGATCATGGACCAATCGGGTGTTAAGCCACAGATCAAGGGTAGGTATGATCTAAGAGAAGTTGAACTATCGGATCACTCTATGTCTAGAACATATCATGACCGTCAGATTAAATATTTACAAATGCATACTAATGCATACTAAAGAAACACACTTTACCTAACATATATATTACACAAGTTAATCTTAACTAACTCCTATTTTTCTAGCCAAATCAAATCTTTTCCTTTTCTTGTCACCAAGGGTCGAACCAATCGACAAGGGAAGTGAATATGGGGTGAAGATTGGGGAAAGGTCGATTTTGATTGAAATAAAGAATTAACAATTATTAATAATGCAAGCCATCACAATATTGCAAGGGTGACATAACCAACTCACTTTCAAGCTGTGGGAAATTGAAAATAACAAAAAATGAATGTTTATTTGACACGATTTTGCAAGGATGACATAGCCAAATCGCTTGAAAGGTGTGGAAAAAATGAGATTGAAATAAAATAGAATGCTAGACGACACTATTTTGCAAGGATGGCATAGCCAAATCACTTGCAAGGTGTGGAAAAAACAAAAAAAACAAAAAAAAAATAAAATGAAACTCTAACTAAGCTAAACCCAAGCCAATATACAATTTCTTATGCAAAGGTGGGAAAGCCCAACTTATTTTGTATGCAAGGATGGAAAACAAGGAAAAATTCAATTTGACTTAAAATGAAAAATAAGAAATCAAGTCCAAGAGACTCGCCTATACTTTTTACAATGGTTGAAATTTCAGCATAAATACTAAGAGGAAAGAAGTGGGAAAAACTGTGTTTTTGTCCCTTTCTTGTGATGGCCTTAAAATTATTCCTTGGGTAGCCTTTGTAGCCTTCTATGGATGAAATTTGACATAGTTTTGCCTTGTTTTGTCACCAACCTGCTAAAAACCAACATAACAGAAAATTATAAAATGGTCCCAAATTCACTTTGGGGAATTAGTATGTTAGTATGGATTGATGGTTTTTAGGTTCATTTTTCATTTTTTGGGAAGGGTAAATAGCTCCAAGGAGGTTTGTGACAATTTACATCGAGAGATCAAGGGGAAATCCAAGGTTTTATTTTCCATTAATGGAGAATTTGTGGAGTGTGGATTCCCCAATCAACACAATGTATAATAATGGGTAATATTAAATGGTGCTATTAAATTCTTAAAGTAAAAGTGACATTCTCTTTTTCTTCCATTTTATATCCTTTTACTTAAATTTTTAACATTACCATTAATGGTTTCACGGTGTTTGAGAGTGGTTCTAACCTCATCAGACTTCATATGAAAAAAGTAGAATTTTATATCCCATTCAGAATTTAACAGACTTAACAGTTTTCAGATTTTTAGGATTGCAACAATTCCATTGGATTTTATCATGGATAAGGGTATGAGATTGGAATTTAACTAAGCACATCAACTCCTCTATGTACCTTGATGTTGATGGCATTAATTATTGAACTCCTTTGTCACGACCTTAATAAAAATGTACCCTTCACTCATTAATCATGGGAAGTGTCATCAAAATTGTAGAGTGTTGACTAATTTCGTTGGAGGATCAACTTTGAGATTCGAGGTAGAGGCAAGGATTAGAGCCTATAGGATGGGAGCATAGAGTGTGATTGATGAATACTATCCAAATACAGGAAATAATTTTTATGATATGTAGTCATGGGAGGAGGAAACTCACATTAGCTTCCACCTCAACCCCATTACCTTCCACCATAGCCTGAGTAGTTTGAGCTTCCAATTTGACCCCTAACTCATGCAAAGCACATATAGGACCCCCACTACTTCTAGAGGAAGAGTGGTTCCCCTTTCCCATAAAAGGGGTAGAGGGGATTGATGATTCCTATTATTTATGATTGTACTATATAGTACCTAGATGCCTCATGAGTCATGATCATTCATCTCCTGAGAAACATTTGTTTTAATCATTTGATGTGATGTTCTATCATTCCCTCAGGAACATATATTTCAGTATTTCAGTTTATAGTTGATATGTTATCATGATAAACCATTTGACATCTTATGCATCTTATATATTAGTTATATTTTCATATTTATGTGGAAATTTGTTTATTTAATGTTGTTGTTGCTTTAGATGTTAATTTTTTTGAAAAATGGTTAGTTTTGTAATTTTTTTATGCTTTACGACATTTGTAGATATTTTTCGTATTTTCACCATTGTTGCCGATAAGTTACATTTTGAACCCTCAGTGATATATTCGTCGACACGATATATGTAACTTTGATTGCATCCTTCAATAGTTTGTTTACTGGGTTAATAAAGTTGAGACTACCACCACTTTGGGATAGAGATGTAGATTTTTATGCTAAAGAAGAGTAACAAGAACTACTAATACAAAAGAGAAATGAAGATCCTCAAGAAGAGATACTAGAAGGAGTGATCAGTGGAAACCAGGTAGTGGATAGGTTAAGAATCATTTTTCAAATATGGATAAGGATTAGAACCATTTTTAGAGAATTGAAGCCCTAGTCATATAAAAGACATTTAAAGTTGAACTGACATTTAAGAATATGAGAACAAACAATATCCCACTAGGGAAATATTGGAAATTAGTCACAAAGTATCATAAAATAGAATTGCCTCCCCAGTCACAATTAACATAACAAAATTCAAGTCAAGATTCATGTTTAGCAGCTCTACAATATTGATCCAACCAGCAACCAAGAGGTTCACCTTCGACAGGTCTACCTCGATATGTTCATTCGATAGGTTCACCTTCGACAGTTCCACCTCGACATGTTCATTTGATAGGTTCACCTTGACATGTTCATTCGATAGGTTCACCTTGACATGTTCATTTGATAGGTTCACCTAGACATGTCCGCTTCGACATACAACATACCAACATGCTCTGCAATGGTTGAACTTCTGAACCGTTACACCGTCTTTTGTAACTGAACGTAAGGGGTAGTCACCCAAGAGTCTCAACATCCTATATAATCATGTGCATTAATGTAATATAGAGATCAATATGATTCCTCCATCTTTCATGGAGCAAAAGTAATAAATTGGTTCAAATTCTTGCATATTGTTTGTGTGTATATTTATTGTTGACCTAGTGTGTTTCCTGCTTTGTTGATTTTTATAGTATGCTTCTGCCATACTAATACTCAACTCATTCAGTCGACTATTGTCCTTAGCATGCACCTGGGAATGATCTCAAAAGGGAAATCAACATCTCGTTGGGAAAAAGAATAAAGAGAAGAAGGGTGAGGGTAACCAAAACAAGAAAAAGCCCACAAACAATGCCGATTGGGGAAAGAAAGACAAGAAAAATATCAAGTTTCCTTGTAAGTTGTGCCAGGGAGACAATCTTACTTATCAATTCCCTCTAATGGAACAAGCATAGAAGTTGTTGAAGAATCAACAACTGGATGTCCTGAAGGATCCCTTTCCCCAAGCACAGAATGCATCTTCTTCTTTGAATGTAGCTGGGGGCACTTGTAGTGCTCCTAATGATCATAATTATATCAATATGGTACGATCCAACAATTTCCTCCAAAGAAGAAATATGAATTACAAATCAGAGGCTCAAGAGAAGGGTAAGTCTACTGCTGAAACTTCAACCCCTCTCACTATCGAAAAACCTACTGAACCAATGCTCAAGATACCGAAAGCTGTATTTAAGAAAACATTTCACAACCCTAATGCTAGGGATGCTTCCAAATATTCTGTAGTTGAAGACTTAGCTCAAAATCCTTGTGCGATGTTGGCATTGGAGGTGTTACAGAGTTGTCCTTCTCAGAGGGATGTACTCTTAGCAGCCATAGGTAGCATGGATTCAATGAGCTTGCTGGAAAATTTTAATCTTTTTAATGTTAAAATATGCCTACCATACCATGTGGCTTTGTGAATTGATGTCGTCCATGGAGGTAAAGCCATTGGACAAACCATAGTTGATGAAGGTACTTCTACGTGCATCATGTCGATGTCTTGTTGGAAATACTTAGGATCCCTAGAGCTGGTTCCATCGAACACTCTACTTCTTTCGACAGAAGGCCTTTTTGTCCGCAAGGTATCCTACTAGATTTAAAAATAAAGTTTGTAGGGAAAGTCGTGTCTGTGGAGGTGGAAGTGATTGATTCCCCATTGGATTATGATATGTTATTGGGGAGAAGTTGGACTTATGCCATGTGTGTTATCCCCTCAACCATTTTTCAAGTTGTAGTGTTTCCGCACGAAGGGAAGCTGGTTACCATTGAGCAACTTAGTTTTACTCAGAAAGGTATTTTGGATACTAATGAGTCCACATTATCTTTGATAGATCAGTCGAAAATAGATAATTAGAGCTTGGGGGTTGGAATGTATGCATATTTGATGGGAACATTCGATATACCAACCCCTATTAACTACTTAGGTTCTATGAGTGTAGGGAAGTCGATCATGATGGTTGTATATAGAACTGACCCCCAGGTCCTTCCTACCATTTGTGAGCCTCAAGTGCCTTTATCTGCAGTGGAGGAATCTCATCAAGCTGTTTTTAATGCCACTGTTGATTCCATCGCGAATCCTTCTTCAATCTCAGAGGAGTCATATGAAGCCTATCTTCTCTCTTGGGCAGAGAAATATACATATTCATATGATTGATTGGATATGTTTTTTCCTTCAGATGAAGTCATTCTGGAAGTTATGATTGGACGAGAAAATATTCATGAAGACCTTCACCATAAGTCCTTCTTTCTTCCAGAGTTAAGAAAAATTGAGAATTAGGAGTTCCATGTGAGACTGGCAGAGGGTGTTGATCTACTGATTAATCCTTTACCTACAAAAGGATTATTTGCTGAGGGGAATAGGGAAAATATATCTGCTACCATTCCAGTCAAGATCTCTGTAAACCCTAATGTTGTTGAAAATGTCCATATTGGTGCAAACTACTCTTCGGATGAGGTTTCCATATATACTTCCTTATTTAAGGAATTTCGTGACGTCTTTTCCTGGTCATATGACGAGATGCAAGGAATTGATCCATCTATAAATGAACATGAAATACATACTTACCCTGACGCGAAACTTGTTCGACAAAAAATTAGACTAGTAAATCCATGCAAAGTGACAGCCGTTAAGGATGAAGTGGATAAATTGTTGAAAGCTGGGTTCATTTACCCAATTGCTCTAATGAAATGGGTATCCAATCCTGATCCTGTTGATAAAAAATAAGGGACGATACATGTGAGAACTGGCTTTTTTGACTTAAATAATGCGTGTGCAAGGATAACTATGCCACACCCTTCATTGATCAGATTATTGATGCTTGTGCAGGTAGTCAGGTATTCTCGTTTATGGATGTCAAATTAAGTCGAAAGACCAACATAAAATGACCTTCATTTTTCCTTGGGGGACCTTCACATATAATAAAATGCCCTTCGGGTTGAAAAACCCTGGAGCTACCTTCCAGGGGGGAATGAATTTTTCCTTCCATGATATTAAGAATACTATCGAACCGTACTTATATTATCTGCTTGCCCATTCTCGCAAGAGCAAGGACCATCTAGATCACATTCGTATGATCTTTGAATGATGTAGACACTATAAAATACGCTTGAATCCCACAACTATGTTTTTCACGTCGAGTCGGTGAGGTTACTAGGGTTCATTGTGTCAAACAAAGGAATACAGGTGGATCCTTTGAAAGTTGAGGCCATTGTAAATATGTCTCCTCCTCGTTTTATCAGGAAATTGCAGAGTCTGTAGGGGAAATCCAATTTTCGTCGACATTTCATAGTCAATTATTCCAATGTTACAAAGGGTTTCACGCACTTGCTGAAGCAATACACCCTATTCCTGTTGGATGAAACCACACAACTCACTTTTGAGGTATTAAAGAAGGTTTTATTGTCGGCTTCTTTACTACATCCACCTGATTACGCTAGGGATTTTATATTATATATGATTGCGTCAGAGTCGACCATAGGGGTAGTACTAGTTCAGGAAGATGACAAGCTCCAAGAGCATGTTGTATACTACCTTAGTCATGCATTAGATGGTCCTGAACTTAGGTACTCCCACGTCAAGAAGTTGGCATTGGCAATGGTCTATGCTATTTAGAGGCTACATCACTACATATTACTAAGGAAAAATACAATGGTTGCAGATGTGAATCAGTTCTAGTTCAGATGTGAATAAGTTCCAGTATGTTTTATCCTGACATATAATCGAGGGAAAAATAAATAAATGGATAGTCATTCTCCAAGAGTTTGACTTGGATTTTCAATCTGCTATGTACAAAAAATCCTTATTATTTGCATAATTGATCTCGAAATTCCCTATAGAAGAGACTATAGTGGTGGAAGAAGAATCATTTCCATATGAGTATATATTTATGATTTCCACCTCTGATCCATGGTACAGAGATATCCTAGTATATCTCGAGAATCTAAAGTTTCATGCGTCCTTCTTGTAGTAAGATCAACTTAAGTTGTGGGTTAATGCTAAAAACTACTTGATCATCACCGATACCTTATGTCTATGAGGGTAGATTCGACCTTGCATCAATGCCTCACCCATGAGGAGGAATAGCTTGTCCTAAATGATTCCCATAACAGAGCATGTGGGGGTCATTTATCTGGGTTAGAAACAACCCAGAAAATTCTATGTGTCGGTTATTTTTGGCCCACTATCTTCAAATATTGTGTGGAAGCTGTAAAGTGTTGTCTTCCTTGTCAGCTTTATACCACAAATATGCGGTCACATCCCACTCCTTTGTTTCCCATCATCGCGGTAGGGCCCTTCACTAAGTTGGGGGTAGATTACATGATGTGTAAACCAGTTTCTGCTGGGGGGGACAAATACATCATTGTTGTTGTAGACTACTTTATGAAGTGGGCAGTGGCAATGCCTACCTTCAAAGCCGATGGCGAAATGACAACTTACTTTGTATTCAACCAAATCATTTCTTAGTTTGGTATACTAAAGAATATTGTCATTGACCATGGTAGTCATTTTCAGAACAACATGATGGGTGAGTTGACCACCATGCTAGGGCTTAGGCAAGATCATTCATCTTCCTTTTACCCTCAGGAGAATGGAAAAGTAGAGGTGGTTAATAAAACCTTGAAAAACATTCTAAAGAACACTATAAACATGAACAGGTCAAACTGGAATATCATGATGTACCCTGCACTTTGGGCATACCGAGCTAATGTCAATATTGCTATTGGTTTCTCATCATTCCAGCTTATTCACAGAGCGGAAAAAGTCACATCGATTGAGTGTGAGATTCCATCCCTTAATATTGTTATTCACGTGCTTCCTAACACTACGGATCTGGAAAAATGTTTGCTTCACCTAGAGAATTTGGATGAACAACGCAGACATGCGTTGACTGCAAACAAGGCTCATAAAATTTGGGTCAAAAACCAATACAATAAATCCGTTAAACCAAGAGTTTTCTCCGAGGGAGAACTTGTTTTGCTCTGGGATCAAGATAAGGAACCCCTGGGGAAAGGAAAGTTTAATTCTATGTGGTTAGGCCCCTATGTTGTGTTGAACGTTTTGAAAAATGGAGCTTATGAATTAACCGATTATGATGGAAACAAGTTTCTTGAGCCCAGGAATGGGATCTACCTGAAGAAGTATTACGCTTAGGCGTGGTACCTTTTCTTGTATTTTTATTGTATGTATTTTTATGTGCAATAGGTCATTAGCTGGTTAGTGTTTCCTATACAGTATGTTGGTTGTTTCATATGTCATCTGAGTGGTTTGTAGGTTTTTTCGATGGCCCTAGCCATCACACTTGTAATCTAGCTTCATCCTCCTAGGTTATCTATTCACCCTCAGGACAACTGATTGCCTCTAGTGGCGTCTTCTTAGGTCGTGCGACTAATAATGTGGCTGAATACAATGCAATCATAGATTTGTTATGGTATGCTACATTATGTGGCATTACCCATCTAGAGGTCATAATTGAGTCATAACTTGTGGTTTCCTAACTTAATGGTGATTATCAGGTGTGAAACCCTAACTTACTACATCATTTTTTATGTGTAAGATTACTTGTAAGAAACTTTGAATACATTTCATACAATCATATTTCAAGAAATGAAAACATAATTACTGATGCATATGCGAATTATATACTCGACTCGCACTTAACACACACATTTTAAAATAAAGTATAACAGACACATTTTAGGTACATGTACATACCCAGGAATATATATATATATATATATATATATATATATATATATATATATATATATGTAAAAATATGTCCATAGATATAGAGAGTTTGATCCGAAGATCCTAGCACAAGTGTATCAATATATAAAAAATAGGATAATAGTTTATAATATGCTTAATTCTAGGCCTGATCCTCAACCTCCTTGGCTGTGGATTCCCCTATAGCCTCCCTATAATATAGTACAACGCTAGGCACCCTTCTGAGAAGATGTAGCCAAGTCGAAGGAACCCCAACCACATACTCTTACATGATCATTGGGATATGATCCATCCGAAGTGTAGGGACATCCTGGGTAAGCTTGAACAGCTTCCCCTCAATAACATGTAGCAAAAAATCATCCCCATTAGCTTGCAAGGGCTGCACAAAAGTTCTAGGATGCCCATAGGGGCGAACCGTTCCAACATCTGCATATAAACATAAAGAAGAATAAAAATCGTATACATATGTATATATAATTTTATGAATATAACTCATGAAAATCAAATAATATGAAAAGACATACCTATATCCCCCCCCACTCCTCGAGGAGGGAGAATGAGTTCTGGATCTCCACGAAAATTTATTCTGGCATATGGAAAATTCTCAAGAGCAGGCACCTATTTATCCCACCAAGAATAGAAGTCATCACCATAACCACTTTGGATCCTGCCTATGCCACCTTGATGGAGAAAAATGTCCCCCCACTGCGTGAGTCTAGGCTAACAGGGTGAAACCGATGGTAAGGGTACCATGGGGTTGAGGGAAGGAAACCTCTCGAAGAAAAATGCAAATAAGATACTAGCATAGCCAAAGTTCTTTCTTCGACCCCTCTTGTAGTTAGAAAGTTGTTTCTTCATTATTGGGAGCAATCCAAAACACCAATCGAACAATGTACCCCACATACACTCCACTGTAACACGCATGTGGGTATGTGTTTCCAAATGCAAGGTAGATGAACCAACAACTCTAGACATAGTGCTTACCATTACCTTCAATGGAAAGTTGGTTATCTATGAAATTGGGACTTATGTCCCCGACTTCTGTGTTCCAAGCAGGAAGTAAGTATCGAAATAGTTTTGCACGCTAAGAGGGTCACCGACCCTACCGGTGCCCTCCAGGGTTACAAGTGAACCCCTGCAAGAAATTCTCGTGATAAAATAGATATAATATATTGTCAACTCCTAGGTCTCTCCTTGGAGGTCAAAGAGCCCGAGCTCATGATCCTAGTATCTCACTAAAGTATCCAAAAGATGAACTTGTGCTCTCATGTTTGAAGAACAATAGAAATTTAGCAAGTTGCATCCTTGTAGAGCTTGTAAAGTCATGGCATCTCACATGGCCTTGTGATCCATGTCCTCATGCTCGCATTCTCTCCACTCTAGAACCATGTTTTCTTGCCAAGAGAAAATTTTCATCCATTAGAATTCATCAAAATTCATTTTCATTTATTTATTTAAAAAAAATGGAGGTCATGCAGTATTCGCGACTGTGCTTTCTGCACAGCATGAAGCACACGTGGGTTGCACTACAGGTAACCAGTGAATAAAACTTGCACTTGCGACAGTAATGAAGCGCACCCGTGAAAACTCCCGGATGATTTTAGGAAAAACATAAAACCACAAAATTTTACATTAAAAAAAAAAGGAATGGATAGAAAGGAAGAGAGGGGAGAAATCACCAACTTGCAACTCATGGAATTGAAATTGGTCCATTGTATTGTCCTCTATGAGTAGTTTAAATTCAAAGGTAAAATTTCTAAATATAGTCAAATTTCCAAATGGTATGTTTATTTTTGGTTTTGAGCTATTTATAGTAAAAATTTCAAAATTTTACCCATTTTCTATAGTTTAAAATCATTTTTTAATCTATGAACTGATACCATGGTCTTTTTTCTATTTGCAATAGGTATTGGATCATCGAAAAGTTGCTTTTCATCACATATAGGGTAAGATATGGTCTGCATTGCAGACTTTGCACTTACACCTTATCCTCTGCTTAACCATAGGATCACTTTTTCATCCATGGACTATGGTGTATAACCAATTTTACCTCATACACATCATTTTTCTTCCATGGATAGGGCCACCTTTACATGGGTACCCTATTTTAGAACGTCTTATTGTATTTTGGTACCCATGCCGCAGTTGTTGTAGGTTTGCGGGAGCCTTCTTAATTGTTTTTCATGACAAAATGAACCTCATTTTGCATCTTTTACAAGTTGTACCTTATTATAAGGTTCTCCATCCTTATGGAGTTTTTCTTTAGGCCCTGGTTTGACTCCTCAAAATAGACTAGACAATCGAGTAAACTTGTTCATTCAGACTCGTTAAGAATAATTGAATAATCATCTACATTGGTGGTGATTTATCTCTTTCTCGGACCATGTAGATTATTTACGCAAAAGGAATACTCTTTTCTGTGGAATTAAGAAGAGTATCTTCAGGTACAGGTTTATCTCTTTTCTAGACCCGAGGGACTAAATTTACAGAAAAGGAACACCTGGTATGAGCTTAGTTTTCTCTTTTTCGTTCCCTAGACCCAAACATGAAAAATATTTCAAGCGTACTTTATGTCTTTGTCATGCTCACAAAACCTATATAACAAAGCATCAAGTTTACTGTTGTAAACCCCATTTATCATAAACAAATGGATCTTTCGGAGCGATATTGCCTTCCTTCACACTCATTAAACTCAGGCTATATGCTGCTTTTGAAGGTTCGTCGGTTTTGTATTAGTTTACCCCTTTTTAGGACCCTTCCTACTAAGTACGAAAAAAGTATACCTTAGTCCTTCGGGAGCTAAGAGAGTTCTTTTGTGGATTGTTTTATACTTTTCCGACCTCATGAGACTAAATTGTATAAAAAATCACCCCCTAGAGTCTTCTTTAGATTTTTGAGACTCTCAAAACTATGAAAACACTAATGAGCATCTACTAATTCCGGCTCATAAAATCCATGAATTAGTGACATATCAAGCATTATTCTCTATCTTCTTCAAGCTTGTAAAAAATGAAGAGAGACTCGAGTTGAATTTCTTGGACTCATTAAAATGTAACAAAAAAGGTAAGACAGAATTTCACTCTTTGGGTTATAAGCGGTGGCAGCATGTCATCCTTGAACAAAGAACTTTTTGAACTTCCTGATACTCATGTCTCAGTTTCACACTTTCAGCTCAAGTATTGCTTTTAGTTTTTACTCCTCCACTTGTCCTTTATACATGGGGAATCTAATCATGTCTCCTACATGACAGATAAGTTTAGATGTCCTATCTGAAAGTCTACAATTTCCTTGGGTCATCTCAGTGTTGTGCTAACTGTTCAAGGATATCTACCTCTATCTGATTATCCTAATCCCCACCATTATCATATCTGAAAATTCCTTATGTCTACCTTCCCTCATCCAGCTTCCTAGTTACTTTGTGACTGTTATAGTGGCTTTCACCACTCTAGGTGAATCACACTTTGTATGGCCTTCCCCCGTCCCGCTGTAGACTCTTTAGACCCCATGGACCATCTTTTATCCTTTGATGTTTCCTTGATCATCCCTAAAACCATATGAAAAATGATATACGCGGATTTTAACCCGATAACCACGTACATCCTCGGGTTTGACCCCGATAACCGTGTACATCGGGATGTGTACATAATCCAAATCCTTTTGGAGTTTTCCTTACCTTGGATCCGACTCATTTGACTCCCGGCCTTCCATATGCCTTGAATCGCTCGGATTTGACCCTTCATTATCCCTTGTGAAGCTATATAAGGAACCCCTTGGTACATTGAAGGCATATAGAGAGAATTGAGAGAAAAGAAACTATAGTCCATTGTTGCTGGAATTTATACTTGAGTTTGCATCCCTTTGTACCTTGGAGCACTTTTGTGTTCTTCCCAAGCTTTCCTTTTGCTTGTGAGCTTGCTATCGAGAGATGGAGGATTGAGGTGGTGGAGGCCCAAGTGGGGGATTCAATTTCTCCGGTTCGCAGACATGCCATCAGAGGTTGTGTCTATCTTGTAATCTTTGATTTATATTAATAGAAATATCTTTTCCTGTCAAATGATGTGTATTTGATTGAATATTTTATCCATGGGAATATGTCAAATGCTTTTACATTATTGATTATATATGCTAGAATAGTTTTAACACCATGATATATAGTATGCTTTTATTGTTTACTTGTTGTTGAGGAAGTATTATATCAGTACAAGCTGAAGATTGGAAAGCTCAACATGGATCTACTTCAACCATCCGAAATAAGGTACGAGGTCTGATCCTTTAGTGTTAGACATCTTATTATCTATTGCATATTGGGAAAGATTGATTTATGGAGTCAAGCTGTCTGTTGTGGTACCCCAAGCCATAGGAATTTCTCTCCATAATAGAATTGGAGACTCCATTAGGGAGTTCCTAGTCATTGAGGTGACCTTAGTTGCCTTACAGAACTGGCGACTCTGCTGGGGAGTTCCTAGTCATTTTTCCTTTGGGGGTTTTTATCGGTACAATGGGCTTGATATTATTGACTTGCTCTTTGTTTCTCCTTGTTTCTGGGTTTCATTTTATAGTATGTTCATCCATTGACACTCCCATTTATTTGTTTGACCCTTGGCCTACTTTTTACCACTGCCTTCTGTTACGGAGAGAAATTCCTATGGCTTGGGGTACCACAATAGACAACTAGAATCTAGAAACCAATCTTTCCCAATATGCAATAGAAATAAAATGTCTAACACTAAATGATCAATCCTCGTACCTTATTCCGGATGGTTGAAGTAGATCCCCATTGAGCTTTCCAATCTTTAGCTTGAATTGATAGAATACTTCCTCAACAACAAGTAAACAATACAAGCATACTATATATCATGCTGTTAGATATATTCTAGCATATATAATCAATAATGTAAAAGCATTTGACATATTCCAATGGATACAATATTCATTCAAATACACATTACTGGACAGGAAAAGATATTTCTATTAATATGAATCAGAGATTACAAGTGACAACTTTTGACTGCACGTCTACGAACCAGAGAAACTGAATCCTCCACTTGGGCCTCCACCACCTCAATCCTCCATCACTCAGATAGCAAGCTCACTAGCAAAAGGAAAGATTGGGAAGAACACAACAGTGCTCCAAGGGACAAAGGGATGCAGACTCAAGCATAAGTTCTGGCAACAATGGACTATAGTTTCGTTACTCTCAATTCTCTCTTATGCTTTCAATGTCTCAAGGGGTTCCTTATATAGCTTTTCAAAGGGATATTGAAAGGGCAAATCTGTGCAATCTCAAGGCATATGGAAGGCCAGGAGTCATATGAGTCGGATCCAAGTCAAGGAAAACTCCAAAAGGATTTGGATTATGCACACATCCCGATGTATGCGACTATAGGGGTAATATCTGCGTATGTATGTGGTTATCGGGGTAAAAGCCGCGTATATCACTTTTCTTATGTTTTTAGGAATGGTTAGGGACACATCAAAAGACAAAAAGTGGTCCATAGGGGCTAATGAGTCTGCATCGGGATAGGGGAAGGCCATACAATGTGTGGTTCACCTAGTGTGGTGAAATCCGCTATAACACCTTCTCTATATACAGAGGTTTTTGGCCAAAAGTCGCATACATATGCCTATCCACGTAGTTTTTTGGCC
Source organism: Pseudotsuga menziesii (assembly GCA_001517045.1). Taxonomy (NCBI): domain Eukaryota; kingdom Viridiplantae; phylum Streptophyta; class Pinopsida; order Pinales; family Pinaceae; genus Pseudotsuga; species Pseudotsuga menziesii. The sequence goes on along the minus strand of LPNX010314665.1, from coordinate 158,098 downwards.
AAAATTTGCGTATATACATAGCTGTTCTTTAAACAGTCGCGTACATCCTCCCTTTTTGTGAGTTTGATGTTACAGGAAGTTGCTAGGTGGGTTGTGAGTGTGGTTGGGTCTTCCTTGGGTCTGATGTTGTCTGTTGGATGCTTCTTTTGTGACCAGAGACCGCTTTTTCATTGATTTTTCTTTGAAAGTAGTTTTAGTCATTTTTCCTTTTTGTTTTTCCATTAGTGCATTACTCTTTTTGTCTTGGTGTCTTGCTGGGCTTGTCTTTTATACTTGTTGCAGATACTGAGAGTTTTAGATGACTTTTATTGCATTTTTCATTCTTTTATATTGAAAAATACAAAGTAGTTGCACTCTTAGTTGTATCTTAGATTTGGATTTGAGGAGTTACTTGCATTATATTGCTTGGATGAGAGTTGTGTTTAGGATTTCCCGATAATGAAAATGGAAATCAAGGTACTAGAGTGCAAACTAACAAGTGTGAATAGATGTGTTGAGGTTGAACACTTGAGAGGATCCATCGATTATGGGACATTGATGTATTCCCAAGAAACTGTCGATGGCGAGAGAACCTGCCACTGATGACTGCAAGTCTCAAGGCACTCAAAAGGACTCTAGATTCTAATCCCAAAATAAATGATCTGAAGTCGATGGGATGAAATCCACTGGAAGGAGGGCATTAAGGCATCCCCCATCATCCAACACGAGGTACTCAGCAAAGCTGTATAATGTGGAAGGACTCGATCATAAGGTGCATGAACCAGTAACTGTACCGGGAATGGCTGACATGCAAATTCAAGATAACTAAAGAATGGCTGACACAGGTTTCAAATTCCTTTGAACAAGAGCATAATGGCGTATGGTGACTGAATGAAGGCAGCATAGACTCGATATACAAACTGGGACATCTCTGTGACATAGGAGGCATCAACAGAGGCTCCATAGGGACTGGAAGCTTAACCAGTCGGTGGAGATAAACTCAGATAAACGAGTACAGCTCCTAAAGTCAAACTATAACCCAGCCAATGGATGTGATATATAGTGCTCTGTTCGAAGGCGACACGACTCAACAGCTGCCAAAGATAATATCTTTCCTTGTCCGGCTTTTTGGTTTTTTGAATTTTTTTTTTGGACTTTTTCAGTTATTTGAAAATATTGAAAAAAGAATAAACTAGCTTTATAGTTACAAACTAGGAGGAGACGAGTGTCATAAGGGAAAACAAACTAGTTCCAAGCAGTGGAACATACCTATGCTCAATGCAAGGATACATGTGTAGGATATCGACACTCGAGGGAAAATCCCTTCCCGGTAAAAAGGGACATCAAGCTGCGAAGGATATAAAAAATGGCTCTGCATGGATAGACATGAGACAAGCTCAGGCTATATGGCTGAAATGTAATGTGAGGGGAGCCGGCATAAATCTCAATAAGGTAGGCAAAGCTCATGATAATGCATTCACAAATTGACATAGGGGAGTCTGGAGGGAAACAGGCCAGCATAAGATCAAGAGGAGTATGAGGCTCTTGCAAAATGTCATGGCAGTACTATACAACAGACTCCCACACCCTAAAGGAGAAAACTTCGGCATGGGAACCAAATGAAAATAAGGTGCTAACTAGGGTACCCATGTAAGGTGAAGCTCTACCACTCATATCAGGCCACTTCTAAAGCAACAAGAAGGTTCCGTGACATAATAGAGTGGGTTCATACCTAAGGTCATGGTGACATGGTCATAAGGTCATGCAAAATGCAAGCGGTGGTGAACCTAACCTATATTCCAGTGTAGACATTATACTTGAGATCAGTACAAATGGGTCAATCCAAAACCAGAGATTCTGGGTTCGATCCCCAGCGGAGTCGCCAATTCTGTTACGCAGAGAAATTCCTATAGCTTGGGGTACCACAATAGACAACTTTGACTCCTGAAATCAATATTTCCCAATATGCAATAGAAATAAGATGTCTAACACTAAAGGATCAGACCTCGTACCTTATTCCGGATGGTTGAAGTAGATCCCCATTGAGCTTTCCAATCTTCATATTGAATTGATATAATAATTCCTCAACAACAAGTAAACAATACAAGCATACTATATATCATGGTGTTAGAACTATTCTAGCATATATAATCAATAATGTAAAAGCATTTGACATATTCCCATGGATAAAATATTCAATCAAATACACATCATTGGACAGGAAAAGATATTTCTATTAATATAAATTAGATATTATAAGATAGACACAACCTCTGACGGCACGTCTGCGAATCAGAGAAACTGAATCCCCCACTTGGGCCTCCACCACCTCAATCCTCCATCTCTCGATAGCAAGCTCACAAGCAAAAGGAAAGCTTGAGAAGAACACAAAAGTGCTCCAAGGGACAAAGGGATGCAGACTCAAGTATAAATTCCAGCAACAATGGACTATAGTTTCTTTTCTCTCAATTCTCTCTATATGCCTTCAATGTACCAAGGGGTTCCTTATATAGATTCACAAGGGATAATGAAGGGTCGAATCCGAGTGATCTCAAGGCATATGGAAGGCCAGGAGTTGAATGAGTCGGATCCAATTCAAGGAAAACTCCAAAATGATTTGGATTATGCACACATCCCGATGTACATGGTTATTGGGGTCAAACCCACATATGTACACGGTTATCGGGTTAAAATCCACGTATATCCTTTTTCATATGGTTTTAGGGATGATCAAGGAAACATCAAAGGGTAAAAGATGGTCCATGGGGTCTAAAGAGTCTACAGCGGGATAGGGGAAGGCCATACAAAATGTGATTCACCTAGAGTGGTGAAATTCGCTATAATAGATGCCCCCTAATGTGTGAGGTCAGAGGGGTCATACGATGGCTGAAATACATTATAAGTCCATCCCAGAAGTGGAGTGATGAAGGATCCCAAATGGAAGACCAGCCACCCAATCAACATAGTACCATAATACCACTCTGCATATAACTGCAAGTACATATAGCAGTCCCGGATACATAAGAGTACAATGGACATGAATAGGAATAATACATGATATCACATATGTGGTCATCGCCACATACAATATACATAGATCAGAATCTCCATGATGAAGATATACAAAAGGACCATGATCTCCAAAATGGCTGAAGATATACAATAGATCAAGATCTCCATAATGGCTGGAAATGTCTGACATATACTGGTATTAAGTCACAAGAGCTGAAATCTCATGAACACTGGCACGATCAAGGAGGTAGCATATAGGAGATGCCACCAATCTGGAAAGTCTTCTACACATACCGCTATGAGTACATGTCCTACTATGCGAATAGAGATGTCGAGGTTGAACATAGTAGTCCATCGTCTGATTACCGGTCATTGATGTATACCGTTAACAGACGCGAGATTACCCACCAATAATGAAAATGGGAATCAAGGTACTAGAGTGCAAACTAACAAGTGTGAATAGATGTGTTGAGGTCGAACACTTGCGAGGATCCATCGATCAGGGGACATTGATGTATTCCCAAGAAACTGTCGATGGCGAGAGAACCTACCACTAATGACTGCAAGTCTCAAGGCATTCAAAAGGACTCTAGATTCCAATCCCAGAATAAATGATCTGAAGTCAATGGGATGAAATCCGCTGGAAGGAGGGCATTAAGGCATCCCCCATCATCCAACACGAGGTACTCAGCAAAGCTGTATAATGTGGAAGGACTCAATCATAAGGTGCACGAACCAGTAACTGTACCGGGAATGGCCGACATGCAAAGTCAAGATAACTGAGGAATGGATGACACAGTTTTCAACTTCCTTCGAACAAGAGCATAACGACGTATGGTGACTAAATGAAGGCAGAATAGACTCGATATACAAACTGGGACATCTCTGTGACATAGGAGGCATCAACAGAGGCTCCATAGGGACTGGAAGCTTAACCAGTTGGTGGAGATAAACTCAGATAAACGAGTACAGCTCCTAAAGTCAAACTATAACCCAACCAATGGATGTGATATACAGTGCTCTGTTTGAAGGCGACACGACTCGACAGCTGCCAAAGATAACATCTTTCCTTGTCCGGCTTTTTGGTTTTTTGATTTTTTTAGACTTTTTCAGTTATTTGAAAATCTTGAAAAAAGAATAAACTAGCTTTATAGTTACAAACTAGGAGGAGACGAGTGTCATAAGGGAAAACAAACTAGTTCCAAGCAATGGAACATACCTATGCTCAATGCAAGGATACATGTGTAGGATATCGACACTCGGGGGAAAATCCCCTCCCGGTAAAAAGGGAAATCAAGCTGCGAAGGATATAAAAAATGGCTCTGCATGGCTATACATGAGACAAGCTTGGGCTATATGGCTGAAACGCAATGTTAGGAGATCCAGCATAAAGCTCAATAAGGTAGGCAAAGCTCATGATAATGCATTCACAACTTGATATGAGGGAGTCCTAGGGAAATGGCCAACATAAAGTTCAAGAGGAGTATGAAGCTCTTGCTCAAAGACATGGCAGGACTAAAGGGGGACTCTCGGACCTAAGAGAGGACTCACAGCATGGGTACCAAATGCAAAAGGGAGATAATTAGGGAACCCATGTATAGGAAAGCTCTACCATTCACACAGTACCACTTCTAACAACAACATGAAGGTTCCGTGATACCATGGAATGGGTTCGTACCTAAGGTTAATATGGAACGGTCATAAGGAAATGCATAAGTGCAAGCAGATGTGAAATCCTAACCTATATGCCAGTTCAGACATAATACTTGTGATAGGCACGAATAGATTGAAACCTCGGAGAGAGTGTACAAAAAATGGAGCCTACATGACAACAATATTAGTCCAGAACAACCCAAAATAGTCAATAAAGAATCCAAACTATAGGGAATAGGGAGGAATGATCATGACAAATGCACCCAAAGGAAACAATGTGGTGAACGATGGGACATAAAAAAGGAAAGTAAGGTGTAAACCCAACATTCACGCATCCACTACCACCCCCATGAGGGTGACCATCGGTGTAAAGACCGAGCGAAGGGAGTCAACATCCTCCACAAATGGAGTAGAGGATAGAATATGACCATTCCCAAATCTATGAGCACGGTAAGGGTTTGTGATGCCCCCAAGTCTGACACCAGGGTCCGTACTGGGACCAAGGAAGGGTGATAGGATACCAGGCATGCCAAAAATAAAAGGACCCAAACTCAAGAGAGCCTAAATATACTCAATTAACCGCGATCCCAAAGGCCAACTAGCGCACAAAGAGCACACTCCTAAGAAAATCTACATCCAACATACAAGCAAACCAAGGGGAGGATATGTGAGCTCCTGAATGTAGCAGGTATGTCTTGCCTAAGAGAGGCTCGAAACTCCCATACACTATAAGCGAAGGTACATAACCAATTATAGTGGCCCTCAGCTTCAACGCATAAAGTGACTGCGTTGTCCGAACTCTACCTGGCCGGGACACCTGTAGAATAACCTCTACAAGTACCCCCTCAATATCCTAGGTAAGGTCACTAAGGTCACCTCAATATAATCACAGCTCAGGCGGATAGTCGCAGGTGGGATTGACTATATGGGAGGGTAGCAAAGCCTGAAACTCTTGAAAGAGCCCCCAGATACGAATACAATCCTGGAAATATCTCCGGTGCTACTCAGTTATGACTAGGGGTCATCCCAATTGATAACCACTCACACTGCCTCGTGCTTAACTCTCGTTTGAGAGCAGGATCTTGAGAACAATGGTTATACCAAGTATTTCACACACTCCCTGGATAGACACCTAGATGTTGTTGTTTAGTGATCTTGGAGAATTGACTTACAATGAACTATTCCAGGATCCTAAAACCTAAGATTGTTGGTGCACCCTAGAAAAGAAAAGAGTGTAATTCATTTTATTTAGCATTGATTTTAGTTGGATTTATTACTCAAAAATAGGATATGGCTGTGCAACTAGTGGTGTTAAGACTCAACAGTGAAATAAAAGTGCACACCATAACAAACAATGCTAAGTGCAATCTTTGTCAAATGAAAAATAGGGTATGCCACTACATGAGATGCATAAATATATATTCCTTTCCAAATGCCAATGCAGTCCTTCCTATATGAAAGCCTAAACACAACTCTCATCCAAGCAATCTAATACAAGTAACTCCTCAAATCCAAATCTAAGATACAACTAAGAGTGCAACTACTTTGTATTTTTCAATATAAAAGAATAAAAAATGCAATAAAAGTCATCTAAAACTCTCAGTCTCTGCAGCAAGTATAAAAGACAAGCCCAGCAAGACACCAAGACAAAAAGAGTAATGCACTAATGGAAAAACAAAAAGGAAAAATGACTAAAACTACTTTCAAAGAGAAATCAATGAAAAAGCGGTCTCTGTTCACAAAACAAACATCCAACAGACAACATCAGACCCAAGGAAGACCCAACCACACTCACAACCCACCCAGCAACTTCTCGTAACATAAAACTCACCAAAAGGGAGGATGTATGCGACTGTTTAAAGAATAGCTGCATATATACGCGACTTTTGGCCAAAACACTACGTGGATAGGCATATGTACGCGACTTTTGGCAAAAAACCTGCGTATACAGAGAAGGCAGTGGTAAAAAGTAGGCCAAGGGTCAAACAAATAAAGGGGAGTGTCAATGGATGAACATACTATAAAATGCAAACCAGAAACAAGGAGAAACAAAAAGCAAGTCAATAATATCAAGCCCATTGTACCGATAAAAACCCCCAAAGGCAAAATGACTAGGAACTCCCCAGCAGAGTCACCAATTCTGTAAGGCAACTAAGGTCACCCCAATATGCAAGAGGAGAGCAACTAAACAAGTGTTTCTGCTTGACTTGACTTGCTCTTTGTTTCTCCTTGTTTCTGGGTTGCATTTTATAGTATGTTCATCCATTGACACTCCCCGTTATTTGTTTGACCCTTGGCCTGCTTTTTACCACTGCCTTCTTTGTATATGCAGGTTTTTGGCAAAAAGTCACGTACATATGCCTATATACACAGGTTTTTGGCCAAAATTCATGTACACATGCCTATATACGTAGGTTTTTGGCCAAAAGTCGCGTACATATGCCTATCCACGCAGGTTTTTGGCCAAAAGTTGCGTATATATGCAGTTGTTCTTTAAACAGTCACATACATCCTCCCTTTTGGTGAGTTTGATGTTATGGGAAGTTGCTGGGTGGGTTGTGAGTGTGGTTGGGTCTTCCTTGGGTCTGATGTTGTCTGTTGGATGCTTCTTTTGTGACTAGAGACCGCTTTTTCATTTATTTTTCTTTGAAAGTAGTTTTAGTCATTTTCCCTTTTTGTTTTGCCATTAGTGCATTACTCTTTTTGTCTTGGTGTCTTGTTGGGCTTGTCTTTTATACTTGCTACAGAGACTGAGAGTTTTAGATGACTTTTATTGCATTTTTCATTCTTTTATATTGAAAAATACAAAGTAGTTGCATTCTTAGTTGCATGTTAGATATGGATTTGAGGAGGTACTTGCATTGGATTGCTTGGATGAGAGTTGTTTTTAGGCTTTCATATAGGAAGGATTGCATTGACATTCGGAAAGGAATATATATTTATGCATCTCATATAGTGGCATACCCTATTTTTCATTTGACAAAGATTGCACTTTGCATTGTTTGTTATGGTGTGCATATTTATTTCACTGCTGAGTCATAATGTCACTAGTTGCACGACCATTTCCCTTTGAGTAATTACAACCAATTAAAATCGACGCATAATAAAATGAATTACACTCTTTTATTTTATAGGGTGCACCAACAAGCTTAGGTTTTAGGATCTTGGAATAGTTCATTGTAAGTTAATTCTCCAAGATCACTAAACAACAACATGTATGTGTCTATCCAGGAGAGTGTGTGAAATCCTTGGTATAACCATTGTTCTCAGGATCCTCCTCTCAAATGGGATTTAAGCATGAGGCAGTGTGAGCGGTTATTGATTGGGATGAACCCTAGTCATAACTGAGTAACACCAGAGATATTTCCAGTATTTTATTCGTATCTGGGGGCTCTTTCGAGAGTTTCAGGCTTTGCTACCCTACCCATACGGTCAATCCTGCCTGCGACTGTTCGCCTGAGCATTGATTATATTGAGGTGACCTTAGTTTCCTTACCTAGGTTATCAAGGGGGTACTTCGCAGAGGTTATTCTGCAGGTGTCCCGGCCAGGTAGAGGTTGGACAACATAGTCACTTTATGCGTTGAATCTGAGGGCCGCTATAATTGGTTACATACCTCCGCTTGTAGTGTATGGGAGTTTCAAGCCTCTCCTAGGTGAGACATACCTGCTGCATTCGGGAGCTCACATATCCACCCCTTGGTTTGCTTGTATTTTGGCTGTAGATTTTCTTAGGAGTGTGCTCTTTGTGCACTAGTTGGCCTTTGGGATCGTGGTTATGTGAGTATATTTATGCTCTCTTGAGTTTAGGTCCTTTTATTTTTGGCATGCCTGGTATCCTATCACCCTTCTTGGTCTTCGTACAAACCCTAGTGTTCGACTTGGGGACATCACAACCCCTTACCCTGCTTATAGATTTGAAGTGGTCACATTCTTCCCTCTACTCCATTTGTGGAGGATGTTGACTCCCTTCGCTTGGTCTTTACACCGATGGTCACCCTCATGGGGGTGGTAGTGGATGTGTGAACGTTGGGTCTACACCTTACTTTCCTTTTTTGTGTCCCATCATTCACCGCATTGTTTCCTTTGGGTGCATTTGTCATGATCATTCCTCCCTATTCCCTATAGTTTGGATTCTTTATTGACTATTTTGGGTTGTTGAACTAATATGGTTGTCATGTAGGGTCTAGTTTTTGTACACTCTCTTCGAGGTTTCGACCCGTTCGTGCCTATCACAGGTATTATGTCTGAACTGGAATATAGGTTAGGATTTCACATATTCTTGCACTTATGCATTGCCTTATGACCGTTCCATATTAACCTTAGGTACGAACCCATTCCATGGTATCACGGAACCTTCATGTTGTTGTTAGAAGTGGTACTATGTGAATGGTAGAGCTTTCCTATACATGGGTGCCCTAATTAGATCCCTTTTGCATTTGGTACTCATGCTGTGAGTCCTCTATTAGGTCCGGGAGTCCCCCTTTAATCCTGCCATGTCCTTGAGCAAGAGCTTCATACTCCTCTTGAACTTTATGCTGGCCATTTCCATGGGACTCTCTCATATCAAGTTGTGAATGCATTATCATGAGCTTTGCCTGCCTTATTGAGCTTTATGCCGGCTCTCCTGACATTGCGTTTCAGCCATATAGCCCGAGCTTGTCTCATGTCTAGCCATGCAGAGCCATTTTTTATATCCTTCACAGCTTGATTTCCCTTTTTAATGGGAGGGGATTTTCCCCTGAGTGTCGATATCCTACACATGTATCCTTGCATTGAGCATAGGTATGTTCCACTGCTTGGAACTAGTTTGTTTGCCCTTATGACACTCGTCTCCTCCTAGTTTGTAACTTTAAATTTAGTTTATTCTTTTTTCAAGCTTTTTAAATAACTGAAAAAGTCCAAAAAAAAATCAAAAAACCAAAAAGCCGGACAAGGAAAGATGTTATCTTTGGCAGCTGTCGAGTTGTGTCGCCTTTGAATAGAGCACTGTATATCACATCCATTGGTTGGGTTATAGTTTGACTTTAGGAGCTGTACTCATTTATTTGAGTTTATCTCCACCGACTGGTTAAGATTCCAGTCCCTATGGAGCCTCTGTTGATGCCTCCTGTGTCACAGAGATGTCCCAGTTTGTATATCGAGTCTATGCTGCCTTCATTTAGTCACCATACGCCATTATGTTCTTGTTCGAAGGAAGTTGAAAACTGTGTCGGCCATTCCTCAGTTATCTTGACTTTGCATGTCGGCCATTCCTGGTACAGTTACTGGTTCGTACACCTTATGAATGAGTCCTTCCACATTATACAGCTTTGCTGAGTACCTCGTGTTGGATGATGGGCGATGCCTTAATTCCCTCCTTCTAGCGGATTTCATCCCATCGACTTCAGATCATTTATTTTGGGATTTGAATCTAGAGTCCTTTTGAGTGGCTTGAGACTTGCAGTCATCAGTGGCAGGTTCTCTCGCCATCGACCGTTTCTTGGGAATATATCAATGTCCCCTGATCGATGGATCCTCTCAAGTGTTCGACCTCAACACATCTATTCACACTTGTTAGTTTGCACTCTAGTACCTTGATTCCCATTTTCATTATCGGTGGGCAATCTCGCGTCTATTAACGATATACATCAATGAACAGTAACCAGACGATGGACTACTATGTTCGACCTTGACACCTCTATTCGCATAGTAGGACATGTACTCGTAGCGGTATGTGTATAAGAATTTCCAGATTGGTGGCATCTCGTATAGGCTACCTCCTTGATCGTGCTAGTGTTCATGAGATTTCATCTCTCGTGACTTGATACCAGTATATGTCAGACATTTCTAGCCATTATGGAGATCTTGATATATTGTATATCTTCAGCCATTTTGGAGATCATGGTACTTTTGTATATCTTCATCATGGATATTCTGATCTATGTATATTGTATGTGGCGATGACCACATATGTGATATCATGTATTATGCCTATTCATGGCCATTGTACTCTTATGTATCCGGGACTTCTATATGTACTTGCTGTTATATTCAGAGTTGTATTATGGTACTATGCTGATTGAGTGGCTGGTCTTCCATTTGGAATCCTTCATCACTCCACTTCTGGGATGGACTTATAATGTATTTCGGCCATCGTATGACCCCTCTGACCTCACACATTAGGGGGCATCTGTTATAGCAGATTTCACCACTCTAGGTGAATCACACTTTGTATGGCCTTCCCCTGTCCCGCTGCAGACTCTTTAGACCCCATGGACCATCTTTTATCCTTTTATTTTTCCTTGATCATCCCTAAAACCATATGAAAAATGATATACGCGGCTTTTAACCCCATAATTGTGTACATACGCGGGTTTGACCCCGATAACCGCGTACATCGGGATGTGTACATAATCCAAATCCTTTTGGAGTTTTCCTTGACTTGGATCCGACTCATTCGACTCCTAGCCTTCCATATTCCTTGAGATCGCTTGGATTTGACCCTTCATTATCCCTTGTGAAGCTATATAAGGAACCCCTTGGTACATTGAAGGCATATAGAGAGAATTGAGAGCAAAGAAACTTTAGTCCATTGTTGCCAAAATTTATACTTGAGTTTGCATCCTTTTGTCCCTTGGAGCACTTTTGTGTTCTTCCGAAGTTTTCCTTTTGCTTGTGAGCTTGCTATTGAGATATGGAGGATTGAGGTGGTGGAGGCCCAAGTGGGGGATTCAGTTTCTTCGGTTCGCAGACGTGCCGTCAGAGGTTGTGTCTATCTTGTAATCTCTGATTTATATTAATAGAAATATCTTTTCCTGTCCAATGATGTGTATTTGATTGGATATTTTATCCATGGGAATATGTCAAATGCTTTTACATTATTGATTATATATGCTAGAATAGTTCTAACACCATGATATATAGTATGCTTGTATTGTTTACTTGTTGTTGAGGAAGTATTATATCAATACAAGCTGAAGATTGGAAAGCTCAACGGGGATCTACTTCAACCGTCCGGAATAAGGTACGAGGTTTGATCCTTTAGTGTTAGACATCTTATTTCTATTGCATATTGGGAAAGATTGATTTCTGGAGTCAAAGATGTCTGTTGTGGTACCCCAAGCCATAGGAATGTCTCTCCGTAACAATGACCTATTGAAGGATTCATTGCCTTCCTCCTCACATTATGGTTTCTTATTAGTATCTCTTGAAGACAAAGACCTAGAGTTTTGAAGATAATACCTCCATATTCACTATCCCTATTGGTGAACTCATTTTCTTCAATTGTCAATATCACTCATTTGCTGACACTCTGTTGAGTTCCTTCCATGTTTGACTTCAAATTATCTATTCACATGGTAGGAGTTGTGCTGGTTACTATGGATTTGGATGAAGACCTTAGGTTAATACCTCTATAACCTAATTTGCACAAGATTGTGTTATGTTAAACAACACTAATTCCATATTTTGAGGACTCATCATTGTATATTGTGGCTTTGATTGACCCTTTTAATATACATGGCGTTGCTTCCCGTATCATATGATGTAATCAAATATTGTAAAGGAGATAGTGTTCTGCTTTATTGAACATGGCATCCTCAGATATGATTTTGTATATAACTTTGATATGCATGTTTCAGGTACCTCTCCATAGCCTTGGTAATTGAGTTCTCCAAGAATAAAGTTTGTAAATTATTTTGGCCATTGCTTCCCTATGACCTCACACATTAGGGGGATTTTATTATCCTATGAAATGACACTTCTCCATCTGAGTAATGAAACTCAATGTGTCGGTACACAAAAGGACAAAATGGATGGTAGTGGCCAAAACCTATAGATGTGCATGTTCCTTCATACATCATCATATTTCCAACCTTGCCTATTTTTTATAAGGGCATAAGGACAATTCGTGACTATTGTCATTGAAACCCACAAACCATTAACGAGTATTTACATTACAACCTGTGAATACATTATCATGGTTTGCACACATGGGTTGCCCTTATAAAAGTCACGAGTCACTTGCGACTTGTTAGTATCAATAATCACAAGTGTCCTAGTTCAAAATAAAAAAATTATAAAACAAGTTTAGTCAAGGATAGTTGGGCACTTAATCATAACTATCCCAACTTTCTCAACCATCTCAACCTTAGTAACCTCTCTCTTTCCTCAAGTATAAATAGAGGGTAGGGGTTGAGGCTAAAGGACATTAAATAAAGAGAATTACAAGGAGTAGGTGATATTCATACCCCTATCCTCTAGGGATGATCCCTCACCTTCCTCCCAAAGAATCTTAGCCCCTTTGGATCCTCTTTGAACTCTATATACAAGCTTCATGGACCATGATAGGAGAGGACCAATAGAGAAACTTTATGATATTGAAATAATTTTTGGTATAGGAGGAAAAGGGTGTGGTTTATGAGTGATATTTGTTATATTTTGTAGAATATGTGTGAAAGTGAGTCAAAGACATTGTGAAAACAAAGTTTCGACATCAAGGCTTTGGTTGTAGTTTTCTTGTCTTATCTTTTTAATACAAATGTGTTCCCCTTTCCAATGAATTATTTGTGTTAATATTAGTTATTCAATAGTTTTGTCCTTGATCATTAGTATAGATCGTTAAATTATCTTGTCTATTTCACTATTGTATCTTGTTCCTTACATTCTTTTGCAGGTACAACTGATCATAAGAGAATTACAAGGAGAGGATCGCCTTCTTAGTGAGGTAAGAAATCATGAAATTCAAGTAGTTTAGCATCCTAGGGAGAGGATGCATTGCTATGAGCCTTTTGTTATAGATCTTCCCCATGTAGACTAAGGAAACAATCTTTTTCCATATTGATTGAGAATTTGTGGTAACAAAACTGGTGACCATACTAGGGAAACTAATCATATCTATGAGTTTTGATTACAAGATCTCAAAGTTTTTTATCTTTCTCATTTGAATATTTAAGGTGTGAAATTCATCTTGAGACAATTTCATCTACCTCATCAGGTTAGTGTTTACACTCAGCAAATTCCAGTTTGATTTGTTATCTTCTTTTTGGTTCTCTAGATCTGCAGATGCACCTGGGTCACTTTGATAGAGCGCCCCCTATCTAATGCCTCTTTCCTATTGTCACATAGAGCCTCTAACATTGTTTTGCCATAGGCATAGTGTAGCAGGGACATTAGAGGAAATTTCAACTCAAATTGGGCCTCCTAAAAAAAATTAATAAAATAATAGTTAAAATAATAAAATAATATTTATTAATTTTGGAGGAAGAAAAGAAAAAAACTACTTTTTTGTTTGTATTTTCGACTTATCTCCCCGTATTTTTACTCAAATTTCGATTGGGAGAGATCATTGGATGTGGAATTAAATTCTGCATCCAACGAGTACCCACTCGGCATACTTTTACTGGACCCCACTATCCCAAAAACAGGAAATACCTGAAAAAACGTGATGATGACACATCACGTTTTTTCAGGTATTTCTTGTTTTTGGGGTAGCAACATCCATCAAAAGTATGCCGAGTGGGTACTCGTTGGATGTGGAATTTAATTCTACATCCAATGAGCTCTCCTGATCAAAATTTTAGTAAAAACATGAGGAGATATGTCGAAAATACAAACAAAAAAAGTAGTTTTTTTATGATACCTATCCCCAAATTTATTTTAAAAAGTGTTTAAAACCTAGACGGTATTTCAAATTTAAAGCAATTTCATTGGCTAACACATGATGACATGGAATTTGATTTAAAGTTAAAAGGCCCATTTTGAGTTGAAATTTCCTCTAATGTTTCTCCCTTACTACAGAGCAAGAATGGCTACCTTCCGTCTATAGGATGGAAGGGTAGGGTTCCTGATGGTAATGCAAGAAAAACGAAACATAAATGAAGTAAAGAGAACATAAAAGAAAGAAATGGAAACCCTGCACACAAGGTTAGACTCCAGAACCCTGTATACAACTTGTTACAACATAAAATGAACCCGCAAGCAAATTAAGTGAGAAAAACTAGAATAAAAATGACATTAAACAAATCTTATACCTCTTGGTGGAAATGGGCCACCATGCCCTAGCTTGTAGAAGCACCTCTCTCTTGAGAATGGGGGAGCTATGACTCAATGGGAGGATGGATGAGAGGGAGTGCGAATAGCTTGAGAGGCAAATGGTCTCAAGGCATCCACTTGGGCAGCATAAGAGTATGCAAGGGAGGAATGTTTTGAGAGTGACCCCCAGCCCTCTATTTATAGCGTTTTTAGGGTTCTAAGCCCTTGGTCAGGGCTTTAGCCCCCTTTTTTGGGATTTTAGCCCCTTTTGCTCAATCTTTAGCTCCTTTTAGGGTTTTAGTCTCCTTTGAGGGGTTTTAGCCCCTTTCACTCAATCTTTAGCTCCTTTTAGGGTTTTAGTCTCCTTTGAGGGGTTTTAGCCCCTTTTTGGAGGCTTTAGCCCCTATGAGAGCTATTTAGGCTCTTTTTAGGGGTTTTTAGGCCCTTTTTCATGTTTTTAAGCCTTCCTGAGGGTGTGGGGCTCAAATGGGCTCAAATGAGGGTCATGCATGGGTGTCCTTGATTGGTGTAGGCCATGTAGAGCTGAATGAGGGATTTTTTGGGTTAACATATTTCCCCCTGATGTGTGAGGGTAGGAGCTCATCATATGGCCGACGGACATCATAGGATTTTCTGTGGAGAGGTGGTGCTTCCTGGGATGGGGCATGGTGGCTTTTGGTTTTTGTATTAATATGGTTCCCATCAATGGGTGAGATACAAATAATGTGTGATATGTATATGAACAAGGCAGGCATTCCCATGCTCATAACAATGTCAAAAGAATAATGTGACCTATGCTTTATAATACAAGAGCCGATCATGTACAACTAATTGTACATAGTGGTTGCCTCAATGAGAGGTTGAATACAATACTGATATGAAGAACTGCTACATTGGACCCATGGCATTCTCATGGAATGCTATATCTTTGTGACTAATAGCCTGCTGGATCTGGAATGGTACATAGCTTACGGACTCATTCATTGAGAGTCAGAGTCTCTGTAGTACAAGTATGTTGAATCAATCATAAATCTATATAGAAGCACTGCTGGGGTTTCTGAACACTGTATCCAACGCAACATGAAAATCATAAGGGACATAAACCTATTTAGGTCCCTCAAATAGACTCATCAATATGCTAGAGTCAGGTGACATCCGAGTTCTTTGAACAAATACTACATGGACCAATACCCTGTATGAATCTCAACGGTGCGATGATGTAGCTGGAGTCAAGCATGTGAGAAACAACCATCCTGAGAGGCACTAAGGACTCCTCTTAAGTGGTCCAAGGAACTAATAAATGAGGTTAAACAAAATAGTATATAGGGACCTCTGGATCTATCCTTTGGAATACATGTGTTGTCGTCGGTAGAGGGAGACCTGCCCCGTGTCAAGGCAATGGTGTTTCCTTGACCAGAAGCATGAGGGAGATAACCGAAAGATGTGAGACAATTTGAGGACTGACCCACTGAATTGGGGGGGGGGGGGGGGGAAGAGTTGAACAGGGGTATAGGGAGTGTAGTAGACTCAAACATCCTTTATTCAGAGTATGGCGGTAGAGAAGACCAGGAAACAAATGAAACTGACTCATGGGAAAGGGATCATAGATGTAATATTGGGAATTCCATTGCAGATGGGAAATACTTGGGGGAGGTAGACTTTTGGTATTGATGGGATCCAAGGAAGACACATTGCAGTTTACTCTGAACAAAAGCGACCCAAAGTGGGATTGCTGCCAAACTATTATATGTGGGGTGGTGTCTAAAGACACCGTTGTGGTACGATCTCGTGGATTTTTGGTGAGCCCAAGAAAGTAAATGCTCGATGGTGCTTTCAATTTTAGAGAGTCTGAAAGCATGAAGAAGACTCCAGTGGGGGCTCTTTTTCGTTGATAGTCTCCTGTGCTCAAAAAAGGATAAAAGTATACATAGGAGAGCTCGCCCATCCTGTAGGGGATGAGAGACTTCTTTACCGTTGTTAGTCCAATTAGGCTGGAAAAGGTTAAACCTATACTGACTGGTTGATCATTCAGATACTTTTACGAGCATGAACAAAACCAAGTTTGCTTGGAAATATTTTCTTGATGAGAAGGTTGGAAAAGAGCTTAATGACAACCCATGGTGAGCTTTTTCATAAAGTTTGGCCCCTCTGCCTGAGAAAGAATAAAAGTATGCAGAGGGGAATAGTCTTGGCTTGAATATGCCAAGGTGGTCCTTTTTGTTTGATGGTCTACATAGTCTGCAAAAGGAGATAAGCGAGACAATGTAGATGCCCTTTCCTATACTTTAACGAGTGGGAAAGGGAGCAGACGCACTCGACCATATTTTCATTCTTTTAGGAGTAAGTAAAGAGCTTAAAAGAAACTCTAGTATGGTCAACCGATCGAGGAGGCACAGGTGGTGCCCCATGTTGGGATGGTGGACAGTGGTCCAAAGGTCATCTGTGCAGTATGGATGGAGTAGGTGGCTCTTAAACATACCAATACATGCACGGGATAGATCATGACAGAGGCACGCAAACCAAGGTGGTTCTCGGATAGAGGTTAGGAGAGTCATGTGTGAATTATGGTGGATGGAATTGACTAAATGTGATGTGAGTGCAAGTATGGAGGCAGTTATATGCCAAATGCATGCAAAGGAAATGATCTGTCTTCTGGACGATGGTCCAGAGATCCGTATAAGGTGCGGTGGATGGAGTAGACAACTATGTGTTAAAAATCAAAATGATGTGCCTTACGGGCGGTGGCCCAAGAACCCGCATGAGTGGCGATAGACAAGCGTGATGCAAGTATAGGTCCGATGACACTTGTATCACCATGATGTGGCTCGTAAATTGAGGTAACTTCCAGGAAGCGGTCCCAAAATTTGTTTGTTAAACATGAGACAATGGTCTCATAAGGAGATAGAGGGCAGAATTCTAAAACCAATGGTGTGAACGACGTCTCAAACGGACTCCGTATGGTCCTATTATGTCGAACGGGAGAAAATAGGTCAAATGGGGCCTATATAAGGGTGGGGACCACTTTGTGAAGTGTCATTGTCACTATTCACTGTAGAGTTGGAGGTGGGCCCTAGATTTTCTTTTGCTGATTTCTCTTGTTTCGACTGGTGATTTCAAGTTCCATGACTTGTAGGTAAGAGCTCTTGCCAAATCTCTTCTTTTTGGTGGTTTACATTCTAAATTTGGTCACCTAGAGGTCCTTCATGAGCCTATTGGGGTTTCATGGAGCCAAGTTGCACCTTTTGAGGGAAAACGAGCGACCTGGTCGCACCTGTGGGGCATTTTTGAGCGACCTAGTCGCTCATTTTTCCCAAACAGGTGCGACTTGGTCTCTAGGTGACATTTTTTTGATGAGAGTAGTGGCTGACATCTGTGTTTTGCTTGTGCAGGATGGCTGAGATCAAGTGGCAGGAGAGAGACTGTAAAGATCTCTGGGAGGTGGCATTGTGGGATGCAAATGTGCGTGATACACTAGCCCATTGTGGTTTACTGAAGTTCATGAGGATATCCCTTATGAAGAGCCTGCGTTTGTTGCTGCAAACGTTGGTGAGTTTTGGGGTATTGGGGAGGAGGGGCCTCTTCTAGGGCCAGTGTATTGAGATCATGCTGGTGGATGTATACTTCTTGACTGGACTCCCTATGTTGGGAGTTGTTGGTGACTTAGTACCGGTGCTGTCACGGGGGGAGACATTCGAGGAGCTATGTGACAGGCACTGTTATGCTACTGCATATGTGCGAGGTTCACACATATTGATGTGTGATATTGAGGACCTGTTGACATGGGTGGTGGTGACATTAATGCTGCATATCTTGGGTTCCATGAGGAGCCACAAGATATCTGGAGGGCAGCTATAGTTGGTAGAGAGTGCTATGCGGGGCACTTATTATGGGTGGGACCAGATGTATCTTAAGGCTGTTTGGCGTCAGTTGAACAATGCAAAGACATCTAGGGAAAGGTTTTGCTTTGGCTCCTTTCTATGTGCTTTATTTTTTGAGAAAGTACCTACTTTGCGTCCGCACCAGGCCGTGTAGGATAGTGGTCCATGGGAGCCGCAGATGCATAGGTGGTGCCAGATGATGGTACGAGAGGGTGGCGGCAAAGTGGGCCACTTCTTCACTGAGGAGCTATTAGAGCAGTGGCGTCAAATTCCAGTGGTCATTGAGGAGTACCCGTATGTAGGTATGAACTATCATGGGGACTCCGAGATGCCCCGACCTCCAGGCCAGGCATGGGGACCAGCTGGTATGTATGTGTGATGTCTTTATGTTCATCTTTATACATAGTGTAGTTGAGTTGGTTGATAGTTGTATGATTATATGTGTAGACTAATGATGTCTTTGTTTGTGTATGTAGATATTGGTCCCCACCTGTTGCCCGGGTATCAGAGGCAAGTGGTTGCTATTGCACCCGCGGTGGTTCCTGCGGGGAACCCTCGCAGGCGACAAAAGGAGGTGGATGATTTTCTTCCGTATTTGGAGCGACTTGCTGATGGTATCTTTGATGATGGCTGGCAGCATTTGAACAATGATATAATTGATGAAATTCATAGTTTTCCTCCAGAGTGGACTTCTGTGATGAGGAGGGTGGCCGTGGCCTACGATTACGTTTGTTGGGTGGCGAGAGGTGATCTTCCTGCAGAGGATGAGTCTTCTCAGGAAGATGATGGTACTGAGCCAGATGATGAGTCTAAGTCAGATTAGCATCCTAGTGGGGCTGCCCCTAGTGCATTGGTGCACTTAGGAGTTTTTTTATCACTATGTATATTCAGCTAAGAAAGCATATGTGGCTTCTCGTTTTGTACTGAACATATTTTGGACATGTGGCTTATCTATCTATATATATTTTTGACACATGTGGATGCACTTTTTATGGCTTTATATGCGAGTTTTTTTATGCTAATGTGAAATGCAATGCCTAGATGATGTATTGTTACACTTGTGTGTGTATTTTATATATGATTATGCATGATGTTATGGTTGTATGTTTCCTATATGCGATTATGAATGTGCCAATTTAGAATGTCATTAGCCATTTGATTTGCTACACTATTGAGGTTTTTGGGAACATGTGTGAATGTAATGGATTCAAATGTTCTAACCATATGGTTAGTGCACAGGAATTTTCTAAATAGGTAGGGATCACGTACTCGGTAGTAGTTGTTCAACTGGGACACAAGCATTTGGGAGTCTAAGAAGACATAGAGATGGCGAATGCCTAACTGGAGAGTGGCTGCCAAGAGGCCATTGACACCATCATACTCAACCTGGTTGTTGGTCGCACTGCCTACGCATATTTCATCGATATGGATCAACTCATGCGACGGGGAGTAGATGACCCATGCAGCCAAGGCGAGGTTCGGAGACCATCTACTCGCTCCATCAGCAAATCCGATGTACTGGTCCAAGGTAGGATCCATCTAGAGAAATGAGGGGAAAAAATACATAAGACTGTCTTTTAAAAATGTGTAAAAAAAAGGGAAAGGACTATATTACAAGCTACACTACTGTCTCTTAAAGAGGTGATGTTAGAGGGAAAGTGGTTTGGACTTTCAGGGGATCAGCGGTCATTGCTTTGTGTGACACGATGAACCCTAGGAGATGGCCTGTTGGGACACAAAAAACACATTTGAAAGGGTTCAAGAGGATTTCATACTTGCGGCATCGTAGGAAGGCTTACCACAAGTCGTCTATGTGTTGTGATTGCTTTTATGATCGTGCAATGAGGTTTTCAAGATAAACCAACATGATGTGAATGAGGTCGCGGAAACAGTGTGTCATGGCACGCTGGAAGGTGGCTCCAGCATTTTTCAGACAAAAGGGAATTACTCGATAAGCGAATGTGCCCCACAGGGTTGTGAATGTAGTCTTATAATGGTCTTCTTTCTGTATTTGGATTTGGTTATATCCAAAAAATCCATCCATGAAGGAAAATACCTCATGTCCAGTCCATGCATCGATAATCTGATCGATGAAGGGTGTTGGGAAGTTTTCTTTGGGACACGCCCCATTTAGATCGTGAAAGTCTATGCAAATGCGGATGGTACCCTTTTTTTTATTCACAGGAACAAGATTAGAAACCCAAGTGGTGTACGCAATGGGGTAAATGAAGCTGGCTATGTGCAGCTTCTCTATCTCGGCTTTGACAGCGGCTGCTTTGGAGGGATGGATGGGCTGTTGCTTTTGGTGCACGGGGGCCACATCAGTCCATGTGTCGATGTGGTGTTCCACGATGGATGGATCCAACCTGGGAATTTCAGTGTAAGACCAGGAAAAGATGTCACAGAATTCTTGGAAGAGAGCTTTGTAGGCAGTGACTTCCTCCAGGGAGCAGAATGCCCCAGCATGATTTCTTCAACAACCTTAGGATTGGTTGAGATGTTGATTTTGATGGTTGGTGAGATGTTGGCCATGTTCCCTTCTTCAAAGGTGTCTGGTTTCGGAATGGGATTTTTGAACCAGGCAACTTTTCCATGAATGAAATCTTTGGTTTCCATGGAAAACTGGTCCGACTGTGACACAAGTTCTGCGGGGAGGAAGAATGAGCGATGGTGCATGTCGTCCCATGGGTATTCCGGGGCGATTAAGGATTCAAGTATCTCCTCATCATTGCGAAAGAAATAAAGAGACAGGTCTGATCGGCCATCATTGGTGGTGGATACAAGAGGGTCGGTGGAACTGGACATCATGTAAATGGACATGGTGTCCGAAGAAGGAGGTGGGGGGTGAACTTCTTCGATCAGGGTGATCTTAGATTCAAGGGAATGTTTTCAAAGGTTGGCTAGAGCCATTTGGAACTTAGACAAGTCTTGGCAGTGGTGAGAATAGTTTCCATACAAACCGCAGAGGGAAAAAGCATGGTTTGTTCTCAATAACTTGTTTCTCACTATTGGCCCACTTGGAAGTTCAACCATGGGGAGATTTTTCATTGTATCCATGGCATCCAAATGTGCGCAGATTATAGGAATCTTAGGGCAGTTTTGAGTTGGATGGCCTTGTTCTTCATAGACGACGCAAAATGAGATTCGTCGAGGTTCAGCAGTAGCTTTTGCATTTTTTCCCCTGGCCCTTTTTGGGTGGGGCGGTAGGGTGCAGGTGTGGTGGTTGGTTTTAGCGGGCCGAGTGGAGGATGAGATTCAACTGTAACAGGTTGCACAGGGGTTAAGACTACCTGGGGCATTGGTGGTTGAGCCGGTGGATCAAGATACCACAGGGAATTCCCAATGTAAATTTGGGTAAGTTTAAGGTGGCCATTATTGGCTTGCTCATGACACCAAGTGGGGGAAAGAGGAAGGGAATTGTGTGGACTAGGGAGGAGCCCAGATAACTCCCTGATGGTTGTATGTGGGGATGAGGTTGTGGTTGCATCTGCACGTAATGTTGCGGCTATGGATGATGCTGTGGCTGCGGATGATGCTATGACTGCTGATGGTGTTGCGGCAGTGGATGGTGTTGCAGCTATCGATGGCATTGTGGTTGCGGTTGGGGCTGTGGCTACGATTGTTGTTTGGGTGCAGTATTTCTAGATGAGAGCATGCACAAATCCACAGTCTTGTTTGCTGTCGATGGTGGTGAAACTAAGGGGAAAGAAGCCATCATTGTGGTATCGACAAACAACCAAGGGCCCACATTCAACAATGGGGAGGCTGGTATGTTGTCAACCATGGTGTTGACCACAGGGATAACATTGGCAGGTGTGGTCTGCCCTTGTGGATCAATGGTGTTGATCGTATGGATAACATTGGTGGGTGTCATTATCTCTTATGGATTATGATAAGTCAGTTGGTCAACCGTCATAATTTTCCCTTCGTGGGGGAACATCATGAGATGGAAGATAGTTGATGCTACAACTCTCATGGTGTACATATAAATTCTTTTGAGGAGAAGGTTATAGTCCAGTTGAGCATTGAAAACCTCTATGTCAATCTAAACTATCTTCTCAGCTAATGTGATGGGGACATGGGGGAGGATTCCTTGGGATTTAGTGGGATGTCCGTCATAAGCCCGCAGAGTAGTAGATGATGGTTGTAGAATTGGGGATCCAAGTTTCTGCCCAACTAGGGTAGACATAACGTATGTGGATGCCCCCTCATCCACTATGCACAAGTGCACAACCAAATTATGGATAGACACTGGGATTTGAAAGGAAATGGTTGATGGAATTCATGGTTCTCCATTCTCTGTGTCAAATGTGATCAACTTGGAGTCAAAGGGGTCCATGGCCCCAATGGTGGCTAGTAAGGATTTCCGCTGCATTGGGCAAGTTTTGAGTACCTCAAGAGCGGACACGGTGGTAGGTGTTTGGGCCAAATCATCCATGATGCTGTAGATGACAATAGCTCTAGCCGTGGTGTTGTTGGAAACCCGACATATGGGGGGGCACAGGAAAAAGGGTAACTGAAGAGGTGCATTGACTGTTTTAGATGTAGATGTCACTGATGTGTCAGTGGGTTTGGTGTTGGTTCCATACTAATTTTGTCTGGTTTGTAGATTGACCTCTTCAGTTGTCATAGCTAGCAGGTGGTGGAAACCTGTTACTGCCATGGGAGGTGCCCCCGGAGCATTGGGATTGGGTTGGGAAGGGGGTGCAGTTGCCACCAATCCTTGGACTGGTAATGGGTTTTGGAGCACCATAGGAGGAGGTCCTTGTGGTGTTGGGTTGGGTTGGGCTTGGTCTGTTGTATTGGTGGCATGTTGAAGCTCGTTTCTAATGGCCTGTTTAGCATGACCCATGAAGGGACACTCGAATGTGTAGTGCCCATAGACCTCACATAGCGTGCATGATTGTTTTTTCCATAATGGAGCGTTGTGTCTCAGTGCATTTGGTCGTTGAGGATTTTGGGCTGGCTGGTTCACCGCGGCATTGTTGGGAGGATTTGGTTATTGACAGCCTACTTGCGGTTGGTTGTTGCCTTGGTTCTGGGGTCGGTTATTCATGGCTTGCCCTTGTTGGTTATTAGGGGCTAGCTGGTTGGGATGGTTTTGTTGTGTAAACACCTGTCCCAATGGAGCAGGTGGAGTAGGGGCGGGGGCTTGAACAGCTTGCATCGGTGGTGCATAGTATACTTGGGTAGTTTTCAGTGCCACAAATGTGGGAATTTGTCCCGCGTGTTGCTGTATCGGCCAAGCTAATGCCCGGGCCTGCTGCGGTGGCGCAGGTTGTGCATAAGAAGTTATGGTGCTAGACTGGGACATCATTCTTGCATAGTTCAGAATTTGGTTTTGGTAAGCAACACTAGGGGTATTGCTTGGTTGTGGTGGTATTGCAGGTGGTGTTGGATGGTTCTGTGGTTGGTGAGAGACAAAACCTATGATGCCATCTGCAGCATGGGATGCCCCCGGTGCATCCCGGTAGGAGGTTGCTGCACCGAGAGCGTCTGGAATGACGATGTAAAGGTATCCAGACTGTGCATAGATTAGATCAAACTATTTGGATTTCAAGATGGCCTCCTCTTCAGATTAGGGACATTTATATGCGACATCCTTTGCTATAGGTGGGAGCAAGGTTTTAAGGAACCAATCTAGGAAGATCCTGTCATCAAGTTGGATCTTACACAAACTATGGAATCATCACCACTCATGGATGTGGTCAGTTATGTGGGTCGCAGTATTCTGGTGGAAAGATAACAAGATCTCCACCCCTTCGTCATATCTGACAGGGAGTTGGAAATATTGTAGGAACATGAAAGCCAGGGAGTTGAAATCTGGGTACTTGGCTTGTGGTGGCTCAATGTACCGCTTGGCTGTAGCACCTGTGAGGGTGCATTGGAATAGTCTTAGCATGATCGAATCATCTATGATGTTCTTTAATGAGCACCATAGATGAAACGCCATGATGTGGTTTTGGGGGCACTCCCCTGCCTTCTATTCAAACTTGGGTATGTCTGAGGGAAGTTTGTTTGGAATGGGAGGCCAATAAATTTGATGGTGGATAGGGTCATTTGTTAACTGATCCAAGTCATGCAAGTTGAGATGTGCCATGAAAAGAAGGTTTGACCCAAGGTTGATGTGAGATGGGGCAGCCATGGTGGTGGGGTTTGTAGGGACATGATGCACCTGCATAACTGGGGGTACTTGTGGCACCATTGTGGATAGGCTAGTGCCCCCAAGTGTGGTAGGAGGGATAGTGTAGGTGGAAGGGCCACTACCCCCATGTATGAAAAGAGGGGCAGTGTAGGTGGAAGGGCCACCGCCCCCATGTATCCCAAGTGGGACAGTGTGGGTTGAAGGCATACTGCCCCCATGTGTTGCAGGTGGGACAAATTGATTGGTTAATATGGGTGGTGGTAGTTGTCTTATGACAGTTTGCATGATCATACTGGGGCCACTTGCAGGGGTGTTGGTGGTGGTTTGTGGTGTGGACATGGGTCCACTAGAAATTACTACGTCGAAAAATGGATTCGGGTTTGCACCAACCATGGGGCTTGATGGTGCAGTGTGTAGATCTGGTTCAGACTGATATGAGTCTAAATCTAAATTATAGGTTGTGTGGCCTTTTGATGGTGTAGAAGTTCATCGAGAATGGTCTTGACGATGTCAGTTTAATGACTCGTACTGTGGTGGTTCGCCTCATAGGCATGAGGAAGAGTGTGAGGGATCAATCGTGTCATATTTATATGTCAAAATGGTGGTAATGATTTTTGGACCCCATTTTTAATGGCTTCCTATTGGATTCAGGTGGTCACTCGGCAACCAAGACTACCAGAAGACAGCGCTTGGCTTTTTCCTCATGGGAGTGCTAGTCAATCGGTGGGGGTCATTTCCCATTTCGCTTGGAAATTCCTCTCAGCGGCCAACTACTTTGGGGTTCCTATGGTACTCCTCACAATGAGTTTTTGGGCTGAGCCCAAGTACTTCCCATGGTTAAGGCAGTTAGGGACTTATGCCCTCAAAGAATGTAGATGTTTAACTTAGTGTAAATTGTAAATTTTAATGGCTCACTTAGTGTCATGAACAGAGTTGGGTTGATTTATATGGTATGGTTTGTGTGTATTTATTTTGTATTTCTGTTATACCTGGTGGCTTCTTCAATGATTTATGAATATTCCATAGAGTTCATAACATTGTTAATGAAAGCAGTAAATAGTAATCATAAATTTTACACATGTACCATTTGTGAACCTGAACTATGATATCCTGACTAGGTGACTACCTTGCACCTATATTTCTCTTCAACCAGGAAAGGGTGCTGGGCTCTCAACACAATGGGACTAAGCCCATTCGTAGATTCACATGTCACCCTCCAGATGTAAGGTTGGTCAACAGGGAGGATGTTGAGCACCATGAGAAGCCCTCCTTCTCTACCCACTCTACCTTCCAAGTCACCCATTTTTAGTGGCTTCGAAAAATAATAGGTGAAGTGCCTATTACTATACGAGCTCCACCCTCCATCTTATCCCAGAATACCCCGAAGGGTGATGAATGGGTAGAGGAGGAAGGGCTAGGCAAGATGTTGATTTTAATTAAATTTTAATCAAGATTTGTTCATGTTCATTAATCCATTAACCATTGATTTACACTTTGATTTACACATACTGCAAATGAAATGAACAAAAAAAGAAACAGAAATAGTTTTGATGGACAGAGGTGGTTGAGCTGCATTGACAGTCCTTAACTTTTAAAAAAACCAAACTCTGAGAGATAGATCACACTTTTTGGGTCAAATGTGGTGTGGGGGTCACCAAATTTTCCAAGAAACAGGAGAGGGGTCACTCAGAATCTACAAACAGAAGCGGGCTGACTTCAAAGAGGGGGTCACACCTTTCGGGCAAAATGGGCAACTTGGTTGCACCTGTAAGGACAGAATGAGTGACCTGGTCCCCTCTTTGGGCTCGATAAGAGTGACTTGTTCCGAAAAGTGAAAATGTTTTGGTCCTGAGTTAGATTCGGCCGACAGTAACCTGTACTATCTCCAAATGGGATCGTATTGGCCTTGAGGAGGCTCAACAGTAACTAGAAATGCAAATAAATAGAGATCTAGGAATTGACTTCCTGCTAACTATACCGTCAATATTCTTCCTCGTTTATTACCACTTAATTGTTCTTCTATTCCTATAGATATGGACAACAACGTAATGATAATTAAGAAGATAAATGAGTGTTCTGAGCGTACTTAATCTCCTACCATCATCAATTGATTCTAAAAATATGTATTCTTATGTTTAAAAACGCTTATGGGGAAAAACATAGATGAGTTTCACTAGGTCCAAACATTTCTTCACTAAGTGCATTTTCATTTGGATTTCGATATATCAAACCCATGCTATCATTAATACGAGCCCACCTTGGAGATAAAATTGAAATTGAAATTAGGTTATTCCTTTTGTAAAATTACAATATTGAATCATGAAGTTATTTAAAGGTTTTGGCTCATCATTTTTATCATAGGAAATTCAGATCTATCATTTCTCCATAGGAAAATAGGAAACTTTGGTAGGTATCAATTAAAACATCAAGCTAATTCTCATCGATACAGTGGCAAAACAGTCATTGCATGGTTGATTCCTCTACAATGGTAATGGTTAAGGCCCGATAAACATTACCATTCTAGACTTGAATGCTTGGTGTTACAGAGAGAAACTTCCTATGGCTTGGGGTGTACCACAATAGACAGCTAGACCTGAGAAATCAATCCCTTCCCAATATGCAAGTGAAACCAAACATCTAACACTAAAGGATCTCGAATCGTACCTTATTCCGGACGGTTGAAGTAGATCCCCATTGAGCTTTTTCCAATCCTGCTTGCGCTAGTAATTTGATCTCAACAACAACAAACAAGACAAGCATGCTATATAATATGGTGTTAGATCTACTGTAGCATATATAATCAACAATGTATAAGCAATTAAACATATCCATGGATTCAATATTCATTCAAATGCACATTAGTGGACAGGAACATATATTTCTATTAATCAAATCAGATATTACACAAGTGACAACCTCTTTCAGTGTGTCTGCAAACCAGAGAAACTGAGTCCTCCACCTAGGCCTCCACCACCTCAATCCTCCATCTCTCGATAGCAATATCACAAGCAAAGACAATATTGGGAAGAACAAAAAGTGCTCCAAAGGGAAAAGGGATGTAGACTCAAGTATATGCAAGCTACGACAACAATGGACTATAGTTTCCTTGCTCTTCAATTCCTCTCCTTCAATGTATCCAAGGGGTTCCTTATATAGCACTCCGAAGGGGTAATGGACGGTCAAATACAAGTGATCTCGAGGGATATGGAAGGCCAAGAGTCAAGTGGTTCAAACACACATGAAGGAAAACTCCAAAAATATTTGGATTTATGTACACATCCCGATGTACGTGGGTTTGAGGTAAAAAGTCACGTATACACGCGAGTATGGGATTAAAAGTCGAGTACAACAATAAATAGGTGTTTTTAGGGATGAAATTGGAAACATCAAAGTATAATATCAGTCCATGGGGTCCAAAGAGTCTACAAAGGGACATGGAAGGCCATAAATATGTGATCAACCATGTGTGGTAAAATTAGCTATAATAGATGCCCCCTAATGTGTGAGGTCAGAGGGGTAACATGATGGCCAAAATACATTATAAAATCCATCCCAGAAATGTAGTGATGAAGAACCAAGTGGAAGAACCAGCCATCCATCAGTATAGTACAATAATTAAACTCTGCATATGACTACAAATACATATAGCAATCCCAGATACATAAGAGTACAATGGCCATGAATAGGCATGATATACAAAATGTGACAGGTGTGGTCATCGCCATGTACAATATATAATATATTAGAATCTACATGATGAATATATACAATGGATCAAGATCTCCATAGAAGCTGAAGATATATAATGGATCAAGATCTCCATAACGACTGAAGATAAACGACATACACTGGAGTCCAATCACACGAGCTGAAATCTCATGAACACTGACACAATCAAGGAGGTAGCATATGTAGAATGCCACCAAGATGGAAAGTCTTCTACACAAAATGCTACAAGTACATGTTCTACTATGTGAATAAAGGTGTCGAGGTCCAACATAGTAGTCCATCGTCTGATTACCGGTCATTAATGTATACCGTTAATAGACACGATATCACCCACCGATAATGAAAATGGGAATCAAGGCACTAGAGTGCAATCTAACAAGTGTGAATAGACGTGTTGAGGTCGAACACTTGGAAGAATCCATCAATCAGGGGACATTGATGTATTCCCAAAACTGTTGATGGCGAGAGAACCTACCATTGATGACTGTAAGTCTCAAGGAACTCAAAATGACTCTATACTCCTATCCCAGAATAAACGATCTAAAGTCAATGAGATGGAATCTGCTGGAAGGAGGGAATTAAGGAATCCACCATCACCCAACATTAGGTACTCAACAACGCTTTATAATGTGGAATAACTTGAACAAGATGTGCACGAACTAGTAACAGTACTTGGAATGGCTGACATGCAAAGTCAAGACAACTGAGAAATGGCTGACTCAGACTTCAAATTCCTTCGAACAAGAGCATAAATTGAAATGGTGATTGAAGATAAGCAACATGGACTTGATATGCAAATTGGGAAATCTCTGTGACATAGGAGGCATCAACAGAGGCTCCATAGGGACTGAAAGCTTAACTGGTCGGTGGAGAAAAAATTAGAGTAATGAGTACAACTCCTAAATTCAAACTAATAACCCAACCAATGGATGTGATATACAGTGCTTTGTTTCAAGGCGACACGACTCGACTGCTGTAAAAGATAACATATTTTCTTGTCCGTTTTTTGTTTTCTTTTAATATTTTTTTGGACCTTTTTTCAGATATTTTAAAAATCTTGAAAAATAATAAAAGTTCTTTATAGTTAGAAATATAGGAGGAGACAAGTGCCAAGGGACAAGCAAACTAGTTCCAAGCATTGGAACATACCTATGCTCAATGCAAGGAAACTTGTGTAGGATAACGACACTCGGGGGAAGGTCCCCTCCCAGTAAAAAATGGGGAATCAAGCTACAAAAGATATGTAAAAAGGATTTTCTTAGCTAGACATGAGACAAGCTTGGGGTATATGGCTGATACTCAAAGTTAGGAAGCCGACATAAGGCTCGATAAGGCAAGCAGAAATCATGATAATACAATTACAACTTTACACATACAATGGAGTCCCGGGGGAATGGCCAACATAAAGTTCAATAGGAGTATGAATCTCTTGATCAAGAACATGGTGGGACTAAAAGGGAATCCCATAACTAAGAGAGGACTCACAACATGGGTACCAAATGAAAAAGGGAGCTAAATAGGAAACCCATGTATAGGATAGCTCTACCATTCACATAGTACCACTTCTAACAACAGGATGAAGGTTCTGTGATACCATGGAATGGGTTTGTACCTAAGGTTAAAATGGAATAGTCATAAGTTCATGCAAAATGCAGGTGGATATGAAATCCTAACCTATATTCCAGTTCAGACGTAATGCCTATGATAGGACCGAACGGGTCGAAACCTCGGAGAGAGTGTACAAAAACGGGACCCTACATGACAACCATATTAGTCCAAAACAACCCAAAATAGTCAATAAAGAATCCAAACTATAGGATATAGGGAGGAATGATCATGAAAATTGCATCCAAAGGAAACAATGTGGTGAACGATGGGACATAAAAAGGAAAGTAAGTTGTAGACCTATTGGAGGAGCTAGTTGGTAAGCTGACTAGTCGAATAGCCAACTAATTGGAGATTAGGTCAGTCACATACAGTCATGTCGGTTGACCGAATCGACAGGTAGTTATATGTAACTGTTTGTAAATCATATATATTAGGATATTGAGCCAAATGAGAACTCGGTTCAGTTCTGTGTATGTATGGACCCTCATGTTATAATATAATATGTTACTCCCTTATCTATGTTCTTATCTCTTGTGTCTGTTATGTCTATATGATTCTATGTGTGTTATTGGTAACCCTCTGTGATCTGTGAGATTACAACATTGGTTTCATTTTCGGTAGTATATCTACGAACGTAATGACTATAAGAAGATTATATCAAAATAGGATATTAAGAACTGGTGGGAGCATAAGATAGCAAATTATTTGCAAAACTATGCAAGGAGAAACAGATTAACCATTGCTCAGGCGAAGGAGAGATTCTTCACTGAAACACATGAGAAGTTTGTAGAATTGGTACCCCAGCTTTTGAAAAAACTTCTGGATGAAAAATCCGGAAGCAACTAAGGACCAAGAGCTGCTAGAAAAATTGATTCGAGGGGGATGAACAAACCTGTTTGAGTGGTTTGAAAAGATCACAGATGAATTCTATGAGGAACAAGCCGTAGAAGAAAGAACTTTGGTCGAAAGCGTTCATAAAATATTTTATACATACCTTACCGAGTAGTTCCTTTGCTCCTTACCGACCCTATTGTTCAAATTCTTGATAGAAAAGGAAGTGGGTCATATCATAGAACCTCATCTATCACTATACGAACCGCCACCAAATTCTAGCTGGGCGGAGAAATAGAAAAAGTGGGAAAAATTCATTGCTAAAAGGGAGTGGGAGTACTTCCTAAGCAAATAAATAGGACTATCTAAGCTTTCTAAAGCGTCAGGTAGGCTATGGGTGGGTAGCTGGGCATATGTCGGGGTAAAGTGAAGAGGATTCTAGTCGATTGAAGAAGATACCATCACCAACAATGAAAAGTCAACCTAGAAAATAAATCAAACGAACAATGACACACAAAGGTACGATGGATTTACAGAAAGTAGAAAGAGAGAAGAGGCTAAAAAGAAGGGAAGAGAGAAGAGAATGGGCTATAGCACTACAAAGAGGGATGACTACTAGGGTGACAGACTAGGAAAGAAATGCGCTAGAGTCGGGTCATGACCGATAGGAAGAAGGCGTGGATGAAGAAGCATCACCCATGGAAGAAGACTTGTGGATAGAGAAGCGTGAATCTATCCAGATAGAAATTCCCCAGCAGATAAGACCTCTGTCTCCAACGAATCCGAGTACCAGAAAATAATCCATTGTCGAAGAAGATCTAAGACTAAGAGCTGGTGAGTTTGGTATATGGAGCAGACTAGATGACAAGGTAAACGATGCTAATCATCTAGTGATCCGTCGATCGGAGGAAGGAAACTGGGTAACAATTCAAGCGTACTCTTTCAACCAAAGTATCCACTTACTTTACCCAATACATGAAGGAGCACCCCCCTGCTAAACATAGCTTTTCAAAATACAGAACAGTCAGACATGCAGAAAAATTAGTGCAGTTGGACATCGACAGGAGAAGTTGACCCGAACCGACTGCATGTCGGAGAAGAAACGACAAAAAAAATGACCGACAAGAATGAAATTTCCATCAACAATAGCTCTACACAACACGACAAACAAAACATCCCACTACCCCCACCACCGGCCCCATCATTGCCACCTCTGAGAGGAGACAACGACAGTGATACCAACATGGGTAATGGATCAACACATATCCCTCTATACGAGGGTGATGAAGATCCTAGATGACATTGGTTTGTCTATGAGTCAATATGGGAGGAAAATCAAGTTACGGTTGAATAATGATAGATGGAATAGTTCGTCGGTGCCTTGAGGAAAACTGCACTAACGTGGTACATATCCTACATCGAGAGAACTCCCCAAGCATCTAAAGCAGAAATTAAAGCACAATTTTTGTCTTTCTTTAAAACTCCAGACACAAAACATTTGGAAGCTAAAAAACTAAAAACAACATCTCAAAAGCCAGCAGAATATGTTCGGGAATATGACAAATGATGGAAAGACCTCCTCAGCCAACTAGACTATGTAATTAACCAACAACTATCAATTTAGTGGTTTCTTGTAGGTCTATCACAGAAAATCCAGCGGCACATAGTCTTGGAGACGTTTAAAAGGTATGAAGATGCGCTTACCAAAGCTTTGCAAGTAGAGATGGACAAAGACTTCCCAGCATATCCCGTGGATACTAGACTGGAAGAACAACTAGAAATCATGCAGAAATCATTGAAAGAGCTGAACCTTAAGAATTAGGATGTCTGGTGCACAAAATGCTCAATGACCGGACACACTAAAGATAACTATCGGTAAGACATAAGTCGACAGGACGTTCGATTTGTTCAGAAAAAATGCTTCTGCGACATCTGCCAAGAACATGGAGAACAGACAATGAAATATTTCCCATATAACATGAAAAATGGGAAAGCATCTTGGTGTGCAATCTATGAAGTAAAAAGTCACACAATGACTGACTGCCACTTAAATTTAAAGAATCAACAAAACTACCAAGCAATTTACCAGACGAACGTAGTCACGTAGAATAACGATAATAACCAGAGAAGCAATGATCAAAATGAGCCAAATAATCAAACATATGAATGCCTTAAATATGAGTGCCAGTTCGATAACCGTTGTGGAGGATATGGAGGTTGAGGACAATTTTTTGAAAATCGCAACAATTGACCACATCGGCCCATCCAGTGATTTACATGCTACAAAGAAGGTCATTAATATGCAGACTACCCATAATCAATGTTATACACCGGATTGGCACCTCTCCGTCCGAGTGCTGACTTCCCTCAGGTCGGCACACAAAAGGACACTTATGGATTGAGGTTTTCCTAGTTTCATTATAACTTGATTGATGATGAAATACATTGCCTATATGCCCAGCTGATTACTTTGCCATTTGAGATTTTGAGTAGCATACGCAACTATTACTATTGGCATCTCGCGCATCATGCGCGAGTATCATGTTCAGCAGGTTGCGCATACATGTATGTGCGGGTTGCATTTATATAGAGTCGCGTATCATACGCGGGTTGCTCTACTGCAGACTCGCGCATGGTTTCCTCAAAATTAATATTTAAAAACACGAGTTAATGGGAGATTAGTTTACTCATTTACCTTAATCCCATTAACTGCTACAACCTCCCTAACCTTCGAGAGCTGCCTCATTTCATCCATATAAATAGACGCCTTGGGGAGGGGGTTGAAGGATACATACTTGGAGAGCAAAGTTATGCTGGTGGATTGTCTACAGAATCTTTGGAGCAGAGAAACTCAGAGTCCTTTGGTGACAGAGGAGTCCCTTGTTCAGACATTGGGTTGTAACCTAAACTCTCTCTATTATTGTTAATAAAGCAGATTACTTCTTCCATATTGTGTTTCATGTGTTGTAGATTGGTAAATGTTTACATTTCATCATAATATATGATTTGTCTAATCTGCATCTTTATATATGAATCATACTGTATTTGGAAGAATCTTTGTTAACAGGTGAAGGAGGAACTATCCTGGAGACTTTGGGAGTGGATCAGAGAGGAAGAAGCTAGCTTGGATCAACCTTCGTATTTCACAAGTAAGTTCCTACTACTTTCCTATTTCCTAATCTGTGCTTCTAAAGTCAATTTGTCTACAAGGTTAGAGTATGTTGGTAACCCCCCAGACCTAGGTTATTAGGTGAATTATCCTGTACAACAGAACTGGCGACTCCGCTGGGGAAGCCTAGTCTGCTTTAGGTCTTTTTCTGTTGTCCTGACCAGTCATTGCTTGAAGTTTTGTTTGTGATCTTTTGTCTTGTTTTCTTACTTACTGTAGCATTTGAAAGTCTTGGGTATTTCTCTGTTTTTGAGAAGTTTTCATGCCCATGCGCGGTTTGTCCTTCTAGACAGTTGTGCATACTGAGTTGCATACGCGGGTTGTTCTATAGAACAGTCACGCATCATTCGCGACCTGCACTACTACACAGTCGCACATACTCCTGAAAACTGTGATTTTTGGTGTCAAGGTTTGCTTGTTCTTTGGCCTGTTATAAGTCCCGTTTTCTATTTAGACTTTCTTTATGAGTGTTGCAGAGTTGTTTGAGTGTATCAGGTGATCACATCTTATTGCTTTTCGAAGCCCTTGGGTTCTTTTTACTTGTTCTATTTACTGTCTGCATCTTGAAACTTTCTGGCCTGTTTGGGTTGTTGGTTTGAGTGCCTGAGTCTAGATCAGTGATCAGGGTCTTAGACTCTGTCTATCCAGTCTGTTGTTTATCAGTTAGTGGTTTGCACTTTCCTGTTTAAAAGTTTGCAGTGATCTTTTGGTCATTGTCTGCACCCAAGTTGAGGTCCTGCCTACTTTTTTTTGCTGGTTTTTAGGTTCTGTTTGCCTGTTAGTTTCAGTTTGTGTTTTTTATACAGTCTATAAGAGTCAAGTTACTCAAGTATTGCATTTATACATGCACATTAGTTTTTTGAGCATTTTTTAAAGCGCAAAACAAAACATAGATGATCTTTTGCATTAGAGTAGTGTTTGTTTCAGTTTAAGAAATACTATCTCAGAAAATTACAAAAACATATAGGCTTAGTTTCTCTCTTTGCTACATATAGTTCTTCAATATTTATTTGAAAAAACGAAAAGAAGTTTATTTCATAGTGTTAGTTTGCTTTAGATGCACTTTTACTTTCATTTATTTTCTGCTGAGTCAAAACATCATACAGTCCATCACTTCCGCTTCCTTTGAGTAAAGAACAGCCCTTAAAATTAACTCTTAAGTTTAAAATCTATTAGTAAGTTTTTATTTTTAGGGCCTTCCACCTACTAGCTTAGGCTAGGTTTGTGGGCTAGGAAGTGTAAACTTCCCACAAACTATAAACTCAGATGTAGTGGGCTATTCATTAGGTACATCCTTGGTTCTACTGCTGTATCTGGGAAGCTCCTCTCAAACGGGAGTTAAGCACTAGGCCGTGTGGAGGCTTGGACAGAGGGGATAACCCCCCGAATTCTTGTCAAAACGTAACCCAAGACTTTTACAAATCTGGGGATTCTGTCTAGGAATAATTTCGGGCTCAGCTACCCTGCCCATGCATACGAGTTCAGCTTGCGACTGTCCCCCCAGACAGTAGGTATTGTCAAGGTAGCCTTAGTCTCTTGTCTCTTTAGGGCTCATACCCAGGTAAACCAGAAGGTTATTTCTGGTTCACCTTGAACAGACTTGGAAGGTAACCCTTGTGGAAAGTGTAGGAGGGCGGTTGGGTGATTCCTCCGCTTGTGCCTAAGAACCCCTCAAGGACGCCAAGTAACTGTTCATCAGATTTCTTCGGGAAAGCATATCTTTATAGCCTGTTTTGATTGCTTGAGACGTAGGATGTTTTTAGTGTATGCTCTGTGGATCTGCTTGTGTTTAGTTGGCCTTAGGGTGTGATTATTTAAAGTCTTAATTTTGGAGGACCAACTTGTTAGAAGGTCAAGAAGGTTGAGAAACCTTCCTCCTCTCTCACCACTGGAACCTCCACCTTTACCCCAAAGGTGGAGATTAAGCACAGGTGGTTCTTTTGAACCAGTAGGAGTAACTGAGGTTCTTGGTGAACCGAAATTAATAGCTAACCGCTTTGACTTAGACACAGTTGAGATAGAGGAATTGCAAGAAATTATAATACCCCCTTGACTGATTTGAACGATCCAATGATCGTGCAGGTTAGGCCTTTTAGTTCACCAGTACTAGGTGTACCTGTAGGTAGAGCTATGTCTTCTGAGGGAGAAAGTTCATTTGTTTTCACCTCAACCCTTCCGATTGAAGGGGTACTACCTCCCCTGGTTAGTACCCCTAGATCTAATTTACCTTCCACACCCTTAACTCTAGCAAGCCGGGTGGTCGAACCACCGGTTTACTCGAACATAGGAAGTATATCTGGTGATATGGCTACTGGGATTCCTAGTATGCCTACAATTCCTTCTTCCTTCCCTTACCCTACCCACAGTGGTCTGGTGGGATCCTCGGCATTTGTCCAAGGATTCCCTTGGAATGGGGGGCACATACCCCCTTCCAGTCCATACGTAGGTCCACCTCCTGCATATGTAGGAGTGCAGTTTGGTAGCAACACCTCTTATGGGCAAGGCTACCAAACCCCTATTTCGGTCCCATATACGAGCTCCCCCTTCTCTTTGTTTAGTGGAGGGATACTTGCTCCAGTCTTTCAAACCCCTACTTCTATAGGGGCGGCCCGAACCACTTACACTGCACCTCCCACCCAAAACCCAGTGGCTTATGGATGGAACCCATTCCAAAGCAACATACCCACTTCACAACCGGTGTCTGGGGGCAACCTGACTTTTACGTATGGGCGATCGGGGGCAAGTCCCTCTACTCCCCAAGCTAGTACATCTACTACACCGGCTAGGCCAAAGCTTCCTTTTCTGGCAACTTTGAACTTGCTAGACCTATCAAAATTGATGAACGCTCCGGTGAGGCATGACCCTTTGTGGCCACCTGTTCCCACCAAACTGCCCTCGGACATCCCTAAGTTCGAAGGTAAGGCTGGTGAAGATCCTGGGGCACATGCCACCACCTTCCATATTTGGTGTTCTTCCAACTCATTGAATGAAGATTCAGTGAGACTTAGGCTGTTCCAGAGGACATTGACAGGTACTGCAGCAAAATGGTACATTGAGCTGCCTTCTGCTGCTTTTAGTAGCTTCTGGGACTTGGCTACTGCTTTCCTTAGCCACTTTCAGCTTCCAGTTCATTACGATTTCGGAACGGATTTGTTGTCCACCTTTAGACAAAATAAGGCAACCCACATCTCGGATCATATCCAAGAGTGGAGGAGGTGAAAGAGCCTTATTAAAGCTACCATCCCTCCTGAGTTTTTACTAGAATGGTTCCTTAAATCTTTATTGCCCTATATATCTAAGGATGTTTCTACGTCAGGAGTGACTAGTGAGGAAGAAGCCATACTCAGGGCCCAGCAGTTGGACTTGATATATTCACAGTCTGGGATTTTATATGAAATCATCCCTGAGGCACCAAGGCCTTCTCATGAGGCTGAGAAACCCAAGCCTGGACCCCATGCCGATGGTGTGGTTGGGTCCGTAAACTCTCCCACTGTAGAGTCTTTGACAAAACAACTTCACCAGTTGTCTGTCAAACAATCTACAGCGGAGGAAGCAAAGGCTGCCCCCTCCTCCCAAAGTGCAAATGTTTTTGCACAAACCTCTTCGAAGGGCAATCAGCAGCCCGACGGGAAGAAGAAGAAAGGCAAAAAGGGAGAGGGAAACCAAAATCAAAACAAGCCTAAGCCCGTAAACAATGTTGATGGGGGAAAAAAGGAAAAGAATAAAGTCAAGTTCCCTTGTAAGTTGTGCCAAGGGGACCATATTACTCATCTTTTTCCCCTCATGGAACAAGCTCAGAAGCTGTTACAAGGTCAACCGCCGGCTGTCCTGAAGGATCCATTTCCCCAAGGGCAGAATTCTGCTTCAGCTTCCACCGTAGCAGGGGGCAGTTAAGCTGCTCCTGACCCTAATTATATCAACATGGTTAGATCCTCAACTTTGTTACAAACCAGGAACAAGAACTATGAGAAAGAGACCGAGGAGAAGGGTAAAGCTGTGGCTGAACCTTCCAATCCTCTCACTATAGAAAAACCTACAGAAATAATGCCAAATATACCCAAATGCCCGAGCTGCTTCTAACTACTCAGTGGTTGAAGAATTGGCTCAGACTCCTTGTGCAATGTCAGCTTTGGAGGTGCTACAGAGTTGTCCCGCTCAAAGGGATGCCCTCTTAGCAGCTCTAGGTAGTATGGATTCTTCTGGTCTCACAGTGAAATTTCAGTTCTCTGATCTTAAAATTCGCCTCCCTTACCATGTAGATTTATTGATAGATGTTGTCCATGGTGGTAAGACCATTGGACGGGCAGTTATTGATGAGGGAGCCTCTACTTGTGTGATGTCCCTGGCTTGTTGGAAAGCTCTCGGATCCCCAGAGCTGGTCCCATCAACCACTTTACTTACTGCTTTTGATGGAAGGTCTTTCCGTCCACATGGTATCCTGCCGGCTTTCGAGCTTAAGTTGGATGGCAAAGCAGTCTCTGTTGAAGTCGAAGTGATTGATGCTCCATTGGACTACAATTTGCTTCTGGGTAGGAATTGGACTTATGCAATGTCTGCCGTTGCATCTGCTGTCTTTCGTGTCGTGGTATTTCCACATGAGGGCAAGCTGGTCACTGTTGACCAACTTGATTTTACTCGTAAAGGCCGCTTAGAGTCTAAAGATTCCACTGTGCCATTGGTTGATCAGGCCAAACCTACTGCACAGAGCTTGGGGGCTGGATTGTACGCATCATTGATGGGCACATTCGATATTCCAGCTCCAGTCCTTTATCTCGGTTCTACTACTGTAGGGCAGTCCATTGATTCGGTGGTCGATAGGACTGATCCTTGGGTCCTCCCAACCCCTCAGGAACCGGAAGTGCCCTTATCTACAGTGGAAGTGGCGTATCAAGCTATTAGCCAAACCACTGTAGATCCCATTCCAGATCCTCTTACAGTCTCGGATGATCTGGAAGAAGTTTATATGCCTGCATGGGTAGAAAACTCTTTACATTCCATAGATTGCTTAGACACTGTTTTACCTTCAGACGAAGCTATTCTGGAAGCTATGTGTTCACATGATAAGATATGTGAGGATCTTCATCACCGATCTTATTTCCTTCCAAAGCTAAGCAAGATCGAAAACCAAGAGTTTCATGTGAGACTGCCTGGAGATGTTGATATACCTCTTAACCCTTTGCCTAGGGAAGGGGTGTTTTCCGAGGGGAATATGGCAAACATTTCCGCTACCATACCTATCAATATCTCTGTCAAACCAGATATCGTGGAAAATATCTATATAGGTGCAAGCTTCTCTCTGGAGGAGATTGCTATTTATACAGCCCTTTTCAAAGAATTCCGTGATATATTTTCCTGGTCATATGAGGAGATGCTAGGCATTGATCCATCTATTGTTCAACATGAGATCCCAACCTATCCTGATGCTAAGCCGGTTCGGCAAAAATTACGCCCCGTGAACTCGCGTAAAGTGGCGGCTATGAAGGCAGAGGTAGAAAAGCTCTTGAAAGCAGGTTTTATATATCCCGTTGCTTTGATTGAGTGGGTGTCCAACCCAGTCCCTGTTGATAAAAAGAAAGGGACTATTCGCGTTTGTACGGACTTTCGTGACCTTAACAAAGCCTGTCCCAAGGATAATTACCCTACACCGTTTATTGATCAAATCATAGATGCATGTGCGGGTAGTGAAGTATTTTCGTTTATGGATGGTTTTTCCGGCTACAATCAAATCCAAATCAAACCGGAAGACCAGCATAAAACGGATTTTATTTGCCCTTGGGGTACATTCGCTTATAGAAAAATTCCCTTTGGATTGAAAAATGCAGGGGCAACCTTTCAACGAGCCATGAACTTTGCTTTTCACAATATAAAAGCCATTGTCGAGCCCTACCTTGATGATTTGCCTGCTCATTCTCGCAAGAGGATCCAGCATCCAGATCATTTAAGGTTGATTTTTGAGAGATGCAGATACTATAAAATTCGCTTGAATCCCCACAAGTGTGTTTTCTGCATCGAATCAGGTAGATTGCTTGGATTCATTGTCTCTAGTAGGGGCATACAGGTGGATCCGTTAAAAGTTGAGGCCATTGTAAATATGCCTCCTCCTCGTTCACTTAGGCAACTTCAGAGTCTACAAGGTAAGTCTAACTTCCTTCGACATTTCATCGTCAATTATGCCAAGATCACAAAAGGTTTCATGCGCCTGCTTAAACAGGACACCCCATTTGTATGGGATGAAACTGCACAACTCGTGTTCGAGGCATTAAAGAAATCTTTGTTGTCGGCTCCTTTATTGCGTCCGCCAGATTACTCTAGGGATTTTATATTATATCTGGCCACGTCGGAGTCTACCATTGGGGTAGTGCTAGTTCAGGAGGATGACAAGCTTGTTGAGCATGTTGTCTATTATCTTAGCCATGCTTTGGTGGGACCTGAGCTTAAGTACTCCCACGTCGAGAAGTTAGCCTTACGGCTGTGTATGCTGTACAGAGGTTACGGCACTACATCTTACTGAGGACCACTACTGTAGTGGCGGATGTAAACACTTTCCAGTATGTTTTATCCCGACGGATTGTTGGGGGAAAATTCAATAAGTGGATAGTCATTCTCCAGGATTTTGACTTGGTTTTCCAATCCGCTAAATCCAAAAAGTCCTTAGTTTTTGCCGAGCTTATAGCAGAATTCCCTACGGAAGAAGATGTAGTGGTTCAAGATGACTCATTCCCAGATGAGCACATCTTCCTTATATCAACCTCTGATCCTTGGTACGGAGATATCCTTATATATCTCCAGACTCTGAAGTATCCTACCACTTACTCTAGGGAAGACCGACGCAAGTTACGTCTTCATGCTAAAAACTACCTCATAATCGGAGATACATTATATCGAAGAGGGGTAGATTCTGTCTTGCACCGCTGCCTTACCCATGAGGAAGTGGATATTGTCCTAAATGATTCCCATAGCAGAGCATGTGGGGGTCATTTATCTGGGTTAGAAACGACCCAGAAGATATTACGTGCCGAGTATTTCTGGCCCACCATCTTTAAGGATTGTGTGGAAGCTGTGAAACGCTGTCATCCATGTCAGCTGTACACCAGAAAAATGCGGTCGCATCCTACTCCCTTGTTTCCCGTCATCTCGGTAGGCCCCTTCATGAAGTGGGGGATTGATTATATGACATGCAACCCAGCCTCGGCTGGGGGGCACAAATACATCATTGTCGCTGTTGACTATTTCACCAAATGGGCAGAGGCAATGCCTACTTTCAAAGACAATGGGGAAACAGAAGCTTACTTCATGTTCAATCAGATTATTGCTAGGTTTGGTATTCCCAAAGTGATTGTCACTGACCATGGCAGTCATTTCCAAAATCACATGATGACTGAACTGACCACCATGCTCGGATTTCGACAAGAGCACTCTTCTCCTTATTATCTGCAAGCAAATGGTCAGGTCGAGGCTGTAAACAAAACTTTAAAAACTATACTTAAACGTACTATTAATGCATCCCGTTCAAATTGGCACATCATGTTATATCCTGTGCTTTGGGCTTATTGAATCAATATCAAAACTGCTACGGGTTTTTCCCCCTTCAAACTCGTTCATGGGGTGGAAACTATTACGCCGATTGAATGCGGAATCCCATCCTTGCAGATAGCTATTCATGTGCTACCTGACACAACTGAGCTTGAAGAACGGTTACTCCATTTAGAACACCTTGATGAGCAACATAGAGATGCGTTGACTGCAAATCAGGCTCATAAGAATAGGGTTAAATCTCAATACGATAAAACGGTCAAGCCTCGGGTTTTCTCTGAGGGGGAACTTTTCTTGCTCTGGGATCAAGATAAGGAGCCCCTGGGGGCAGGAAAATTCAAGGCCATGTGGTTGGGACCCTATGTTGTGTCTAAAGTTTTGATTAAAGGTGCATATGAATTAGTGGATTATGATGGGAATAAGCTGCCTGAGCCTAGAAATGGGCTCAACTTGAAGAAGTACTATGCCTAGGCTTAGCACTTTTTCTTGTATATTAATGTATGTATTTTTATGTACATTAGGTTGTCAGTTTCATTTTTTATACTATCTGCTGGTTGTTACAGATGTCTTCCGAGATGTATGTAGGTTTTGCTGATGGCACCATCCGTCACACTTGTAACCTGGCTTCAGCAGCATGGGTTATTTATTCCCCATTAGGACAGCTTGTTGCCGTGGGTGGCGCTTGTCTTGGTCCTGCTTCCAATAATGTTGCTGAGTATAGAGCTGTAATTGAGCTCTTATGGGATGCTTTGTCACGAGGCATCACCCAGCTGGAAGTCCGTTTGGATTCTCAGTTGGTTGTTTCCCAGCTCAATCGAGCTTACCAGGTGCGTAATCCTACATTGTTACGTCAGTTCATGCAAATACGTTTACTGGAAAGACATTTTGAAGTTATTACTTTTAATCACATTCCAAGAAGCAAAAATTCATTAACTGATGCATATGCTAATTATATTTTGGACTGGCATCTCACACACATTCCATAAAATATACAGCAAATACATAAAAAACACTTGTAAATAAGCTGACAACCAAACCAAATATATATATATATATATGTAAATATCTGTTCATACATAGGATAGGTCAAGTCTGATCCGTAGATCCCAAAATGTACAAAATATACAAAAAGTGGATCAAAATCCATCAAAATGCCTAAAACTAAGCCTGCCCGCCATGGCCACTAGGACTTCCTTGGTCCCCGTGATCTCTGCGCCCCCTAGCTTCCTCAGCCTCCTCGGCTTCGGCAACCTCCACTGCATCTCTGTATACACATACTGCTCTGGCCACTCATCTGAAAAGACGTAACCAGGCTGGTGGAACCCCAACTACTGACTCCTGCATAGCCACAGGGAGATGCTTTATCCATATAGTGGGTACCCGCTCGGTAAGCCTAGTCAGCTTTGCCTCGAGTACCGTGACTAATCCTGGGTCTCCCCCTGCAACAGGACGTACAAAGGTACGTGGGTGCCCTGTTGGGCGGACTGGTCCAATATCTGCATTTTGACATATGAGTAGGGTTATACTTGTACATATGTATATATCCTATCATTAGAAAATCCATAAAAATTTGATAATGATAAAAAATAAAAATACTTACCTATCTCTCCCCATGCTC
This sequence comes from Pseudotsuga menziesii, assembly GCA_001517045.1. Classification (NCBI taxonomy): domain Eukaryota; kingdom Viridiplantae; phylum Streptophyta; class Pinopsida; order Pinales; family Pinaceae; genus Pseudotsuga; species Pseudotsuga menziesii. Next base: position 114,930 of record LPNX010314665.1, on the reverse strand, counting down.
CTCCTGGAGGGAGGACAGCTAGGTCAGGATCACCTCGGAAATCTAATCCAGCATATGGAAATTGCTCCAATGCTGGCACCTGCCGTTCCCACCATGAATAGAAATCGTCATCATACATACTCTGTACCACGTCTCCTCCTCCGTGACGGAGGAAGATATCACCCCACTTGCTCAGCCTCGGCTGACGTGGATGTCTGATCTCTAAGGGTATCGCAGGGCTCATAGCAGGCACTCTCTCAAAGAAGAACGCAACCAATATACTAGCATACCCGAAGTTCTTCCGTCTCCCCCTCCTGCAATCGGACAATTGCCTCTTCATAAGAGGGGCAATTCCCGAGCACCAGTCATATAGAGTGCCTCTGAAACAATCAACCGCCACTCTCATCTGAGTCCTGGTGGCATGATGTAGTCCTACTGACCCTGAAAGTCTAACAATGGTACTGGTCAATACCTGCAATGTAAAGTCCTGTATGTCTGTGATGAGAATGCTACTACCCTTCTTTTGAGTACTAGGCTTGCAGAATACATCCACATAGTTCTGGACACTCAAGGGGTCTCTGCCCCTGCCAGTGCCCTCCAGGTTCACCGGTGCTCCCCGATGTGATAATCTTGTGATGAAATAGATGTCCTGTGAGGTAAGCTCCAAAGTCTCACCTTGGATGTTGAACATCCCCAGGTCATGGTCCCAATAACTGACCAAGAACTCCAATATGCGGACATTGGCCGGCATGGGTGATGTGCAGAAAAACTTGAATAGCCCACTATTCCGAAATGCTTGGATAGTAGGCGGGCTTTGGAGAGCCGCTTGGCCCATCATCTCATGCTCTCTCTCCCTCCACTCCAGCACCATATTTTCTTGACAAAAAACACATAGTGTGATTCAGTAATTCATCACAAAAATTTAAAAATTTTGAACATTTTCAAAGCTTTTATCTTTAGCGCAGTATGCGCGACTGTCCATTGGGACATGTCGCGAGCCATGCGTGACTTCCCTATGCAGCAACTCGCGCATCAAACGCGTATGCGCGGCTTTCCTATAAGGCAACCCGCGCATACATTTTACCATTTTTATATTGGTGAATTAAATTGAATTGACCACTAATTCTAAAAATTGTTTGGATGAAATTAAAGAGCACAGGGTGTAGATTTACCTGACATTGACGGATCTGAATTCCACCGGTCCAATTGTCCACAACGAGCGATCAACGTTAGAGGGTAAAACTCTCCTTTTTGGTTCAAAAAGTGCAATGGTGAGAAATGTTTTGTTTTTCAAACTATTTATAGAAAAATTATTTCATAAAGTGGGTTTTTTCTATAGTTTGAAACGTCAATTGATTAATACCATCCCTTTTTGTGCCTTGGAATAGGTTTACTAACTATTTCAAAGTGTTGATGCTTCTATAGGGTGGTTTTTTCTCTTCCCAACACATGTTGGCAACTTATCACTCCACATTAACCTTAGTATTCAACATTTTGCCACGGACTATGGTATTTTAAGCCATTAGTCCCTTGTCTCTACCATTGTTCTTCCATGGCTAGGATCCCTATTTCATGAGTATCATTCTTATATACCATTCCCATTTTTTGATACTCATTTTCGTCACTGTTTCAGGCCCAGGGGTTTCCTCATAGCTATTTT
>LPNX010314665.1:96602-113105 GCA_001517045.1 Pseudotsuga menziesii | reverse complement strand
TTTTCTTCTTCGGAAGTTAAGAGAGTTCTTTTGAGGTTTGTTTTATAATTTTTCGGCCTTAAGAGACTAAATTGGACGAAAAAGGACCCCCCTGGAGTCTTCTATGGTGTTTTCAGACTCTCTAAATATGAAAGCACCAATCGAGCATGTACTAGTTCGAGCTCGTTAAATCCACGGATCAGTGTATCAAGCATTATTTTCCCATCTCTTCAAGCTTGTTAAAAAATGAAGAGGGAACCGAGTTGGCTTTCCTGGACTCGTTAAAACTTAACAGGGAAGGTAAGGAAGAAGTTTTCTCTTGTTTTCAGTAATGGTAGCATGTCATCCTTGAACATAGCACTCTTTGCCTTTCGATATCCATGTTTTAGTATACACTTGTGGTCAGCTATCACTTTGAGTTTTTGACTCCTCCTCTTGTCCATTATACCTGGGGAATCTGTTCATGTCTCCTACATGACAGATAAGTCTAGTTGTTCTATCTATCTGTTGTATGCTGCCTTGGGTCATCTCTGTGTCGTGCTCACTGTTCAAGGATTATACCTAGTGTCTGTTCTATCACCTGATCCTATACTGTTATATCTGTTATCCATTTACTTGTGTCTACCTTCTTTTGCCCAGTTCCTAGTCACTCTTGTGATCTGTTGGAGGATCTATTTCCTTCCCTATCACAGTATGGTTCCGTTTCACTACCTCCTGATGACGATGACCTAGAGTTTTGATGATGGTACCTCTGGATTCACTTTCATCATTGGTGAACTCCTTTGCTTCAGTTGTTAATTATCATCTATTGGTTAATAAACTGTTGAATCCTTTCCATGTTCGACTTCAGCTTACCCTTATTCACATGGATTGGATTGTACTGGTTCTTTGGGATCCTGTATGAAGACCTTAGTTCCTCATTCATGAACTAAGTTGCACAAGATTATGTTCCATTTCTACATCCAGCTTCCAGATCTTTGAAGACTCATAATTATTGTATTGTGGCTTCGATCCACCTTTTGTAAATACATGGTTTTTACCTGTATCATATGATGTACTCAAATATTGTAAAGGAGCTAGTGTTCTAGTAAATTGAACATAGCATCCTCAGATATGACTTTGTTTATGACATTACTATGTATTTGTTTCAGGTACTCCTCCTGCTCCACTGGACTTCTGTGTTTCTCCTGAGTTATATATTATAATGTATTTCGGCCATTTTTCCCCTCTGACCTCACACATTAGGGGGCATCTGTTATACACCGGATTGGCACCTCTCCGTCCGAGTGCTGACTTCCCTCAGGTCGGCACACAAAAGGACACTTATGGATTGAGGTTTGCCTAGTTTCATTATACCTTGATTGATGATGAAATACATTGCCTATATGCCCAGCTGATTACTTTGCCATTTGATATTTTGAGTAGCATACGCGACTATTACTATTGGCATCTCGCGCATCATGCGCGAGTATCATGTTCAGCAGGTCACGCATACATGTATGTGCGGGTTGCATTTATATAGAGTCGCATATCATACGCGGGTTGCTTTACTACAGACCCGCACATGGTTTCCTCAAAATTAATATTTAAAAACACGAGTTAATGGGAGATTAGTTTACTCATTTACCTTAATCCCATTAACTGCTACAACCTCCCTAACCTTCGAGAACTGCCTCATTTCATCCATATAAATAGAGGCCTTGGGGAGAGGGTTGAAGGATACATACTTGGAGAGCAAAGTTATGCTGGTGGATTGTCTACAGAATCTTTGGAGCAGAGAAACTCAGAGTCCTTTGGTGACAGAGGATTCCCTTATTCAGACATTGGGTTGTAACCTAAACTCTCTCTATTATTGTTAATAAAGCAGATTACTTCTTCCATATTGTGTTTCATGTGTTGTAGATTGGTAAATGTTTACATTTCATCATAATATATGATTTGTCTAATCTACATCTTTATATATGAATCATACTGTATTTGGAAGAATCTTTGTTAATAGGTGAAGGAGGAACTATCCTGGAGACTTTGGGAGTGGATCAGAGAGGAAGAAGCTAGATTGGATCAACCTTCGTATTTCACAAGTAAGTTCCTACTACTTTCCTATTTCCTAATCTGTGCTTCTAAAGTCAATTTGTTTGCAAGGTTAGAGTATGTTGGTAACCCCCCAGACCTAGGTTATTAGGTGAATTATCCTGTACAACAGAACTGGCGACTCTGCTGGGGAAGCCTAGTCTGCTTTAGGTCTAGTCTGCTTTAAAGTTTTGTACTAGCTGTGGTGTAGGCTATCACTCATTAGAGGATTGTCCAGTCCTACCATGCTTGAAAAAATCAATAAAAAGAAAAATGTTAATGTCTTGTCGTGTGTTCAAAAACATGATGTAATCAATGCAAAGAACCTGCATATAGTAACCTGACAAGGGACAAAAATTGGGATGATAATCCACATATAAGTAAAATCAAAGAAAATAATGATTATCCTAACGCAGCTAAAGAAAAAAAATTATATAATGATGCAACGAATATATTTAAAGAATTTGCTAGACAGGAAGAAGCTGATGACAGTCGACAAAACATAGTTAAAGAATTAATACATTTAGTACAAGATGATAAAATGGTATCGCAATTCATTGAATTATTGTATAATATGAAGCATAATAATAATAATAAAAACAAACAAAAACCATATGCAGTCTAAACCAAAAAGATAAGAGTGATGCCGACCCACTTGTCGACCTAGAAATCAAAGGATACCATGTTTGACAAGTTGTGCTTGACTTTGGTTCACAAGTAAATATCATGACTCATGACACTTGGGAATAGTTGGCTATACCTCGACTATATGAGTCATGCATATACCTCAAGTTATCCAACCAAGTTCTGATCGAACCCATCGGAGTTTGGAGAAATGTTGATATGACAATAAAAGGAATCTCGACCAAAGTTGACTTTGAAATTATTGACCCTAAGGAATGATCCAGTTCCTTCCCAACTTTAGTAGGTCAACCTTGGGGAAGAAAAATGAAAGCATCAATATCCCTAGACAAAGAAAGGATAAAACTAAAAGGGAATGGACATAAATTCATAGTACCTATCCACCCATCCCAAGGAGAACCTTGGATAGAAACTGTTGATGAATAAGTCAACATCCTACAACTATATCAAATACAAAATAACAAAGACTACACAGAACCCAATATTTATGGCAAGCTTCACTTAGGAAATCAAGATTTAGTAAGATACAATTTAGACGCAAAATGATATGATTGGGAAGTTGAAAACTATGAGACCCAAGCAAGAGGGTGCTGGACCATTCAGGCCGTACAAAAGAAACTATTCCAACAGTGTTTTTTAGTCTCCATTATCCCAAAAATATTCGAAAAGAAAAGTAGGGAATATCCTACGTTAAACCCAACAAATGTAAGTATCAGACAGATCCCAAGGTATAAAGAAAGGGAATCCCTAGTTATTCATATAGAAAAAGTATCTAAAAACATAGGTGGACATGGCTGGCTACAAAGCTTGGTAGAAACCTTCATAGGAAAAGCTTCACGATGGTGGGACACCCATCAATCAAGATTGCAGACATGGACAACAACTTTGACCTACTTCATGGAAAGATTCAGAGGAAAGAAGCTAACTAAATAGGTGAAAATACCTGTGTTCATCCAAGGGAAAGACCTATAGGAACACATAAGAACATGCGAAAGAGAATGGAGAAGACTTGTGTATAAAGATGAACGCACATGGCCACACCTGTTTCCCTCGATGCTAGCTGACTTACCAAATAAATGGTATAAAATGGAGGAAGCATGGGATGAAACATTTTAATGGCATGAACTTAGAGAGAACTTTATTATAGACTTCAGTTTTATACCACATAATGAAAAGTTAGTTGAAACTGCAAAACAAATAAAAGCATTTATAGAACCGACCGAGAACAACACTTTGATGCAAAACTATGATCGACTGACATACCATGTAATAACATAAAAACCAAGATAATACCACAGTCCACAAGACTTCAAATGGAAAAATTTTCAATGGAAATCATATCACTCAGAAACGACAAAACCAATTCACACAGTACTTAAAGTTGATACAGCCGACAAAGAAGATACCAACCAAATGACCGCAACAGACTTTCCTACTACATTCTCACAATTCAAAGAAGCGAGTCGACCGGTCAATGAAGCTAAAGCACCAGAATGGTTGGATTCCAAAGTTAAAACTAAATAGTTTGACATATCAAATGATGATCGACAAAAAATGGCAAAAATTGGCTATTATTGGAGCGAAGAAGAAACGACTGAAATAGTAAACCTACTGAAATAATTCCAGGATGTATTCGCTAGAGAATACAAGGACCTCAAAGGACTAGTCCATGAAATGGGTGAGATGAAGATCAACATTAAACTTGATGCCTGACCGGTAAAGAAGAGGCCATACAAATTAGCTCATAAATACAAAGAGATAGTTAAGAAAGAGACTGACAATATGCTTGCAGAAAGAATTATCTACCCTATTGACCAATTAGAATGGGAAAGCCCAATGGTCATGTAACCAAAGAAACACAACCCAACAAAATTAAGGATATGTGTTGACTTCAAATAATTAAACAAAGTCACCCTAACAGACCCATTTCCAACACCATATGTAGATGAAATCTTAAATGAAGTTGCAGGACATGAATGCTACTCGTTTATAGATGGATTCTTAGGGTACAACCAAGTACCAATAGCTAAAGAAGACCAGAAAAGGACAACATTCGTATGTGAATTCGGCTCATTTTCCTATAGAGTTAGGCATTTTGGTCTCAAAAATTCCCCTACAGTATTTTCAAGAATTGTTGTAAAAAAATTTCAAGAATATATCTACAAAACAATGGCAGTATATTTCAATGATTGGACAATATACTCTATGTTGAAAGATCACTGCAAATGGCTAAGGCTCATGTTGGAATAATGCTGACAAATCCATCTATATTTGAGCATAAGAAAATGCATATTCCTAACTCCTATAGGGATACTATTAGGGCACATTGTATGCAAAGAAGGCATCAAGGTCGTCTTTGCAAAGATAAACATTATCCTTGACTTGAAACCACCAGTGAACCCAAAACAAGTCAGGGTACTACTCAGACACACAGGATATTAAAGGAAATTTATGAGGTACTACTCAGATATGACCTATCCACTAGAAGAACTATTAAGAGAATAACTATGGTGTCTGACACTATACAAGGATTGAAAAAAGTTTGTTAGCCAGTGCGACAGATATCAATGACTGGGTCGACCTCTGCCTAGTATAGAAATTCCCTTGATATCAGTAAACCCAATTTTGACATTTGAAATTTGGGCCATTTATTTCATAGGACCATTCCCAATACCAGCAAAAAGAACAGGTGCAAGATACATAATAATGGCGGCAGAATATGTAACCAAGTGGGAAGAAGTAGAACCCGTCGACACATGTTCCAGTGAGATAGCTGATAAATTTATTTATGAAAACATAGTTAATAGATTTGGATGCCTAATAACCTTAATTAGTGACCAAGGATGTCACTTTATTAACAAAACCATCAAAGCATTGACATACCAGTTCAAAATTGACCACCGACGTAGTACAACTTAACACCCTCAGTCGAATGGAGCAATAGCGACATTAAACAAAACATTAACAAGGGGTTTAACAAAAATCTGCAACACCAACAAGGATGATTAGTTCAAAAAATTCCTGCAGTATTATGGACTTACGGAACAACATACAAATGCTCGACCGACCAAACATTGTTTCGACTAGTCTACGACCAAGAAGCAGTCATTCCATGACATTTTCGACAACAAACACCTATCATAGTAGATATTTTACATGTTGATGTCGAAGAAGGTAGGAAGGACTAACTGATGCAACTAAGCAAGCTAGAAGAACACCGACTACTTGCTTTACAACATCAAGAAATTCATAAACAACAACAGAAGGCTTGGCATGATTGCAATATAAAAAACAAAGATCTATCGGTAGGGGACCTTGCCTTACTATAGAACAGTCAAGTAAAAGGAAAACCCAAAAAGTTACACACAGAATGGATGGGACCTTACGTTGTCGAAGAAATTCATGCCAATGGATCGGTCCGACTAAGGACATTACAAGGCATAATATTTTGGAAACTTGTTAATGGTGCCCGACTAAAATGGTACAAAAATTAAGCAAGTTCAAAAAAAGAAATAAAAAAGAGACATACATATAATGACCATAACTGTCAGAAAAAAACCTATAAAAATCTAAAAAGCCCAAAAGCAGCAAAACAGAACCAACACTCTGTTGAGGCCTGGAAATTCGTAGGTGACAACAGTAAGGGATTCTCCCCAATCAACATTCCCAACTATCCCGTTGACTATTTGGTATAGGGAATCCTTCCGGTTTATGGTCCGACTATCGTAGGTCAAGTAACAAAACAAAGGTTTTACCGGTTGCGGCTCGGTCCACCGAGTTTTTGTATTTTTGACTTAATGTATGAGATGCATATACCTAATTAACCATGCAGGGTGATGAGGATGCAGTGAGCAGTCACAATGTGATGCGCAGGTTCCTACCTCTCATCTTAAGGCTCACATGCATCTATATCACATATGCAGTAATGAAATGAACTAACTACCTATCTATCTACCTATCCCCGGGGAGCCCGAATATGATTTATTTATGAGTAATGTGGATTATTCATGCATTATAAACAGAAATTATAGGTAGCTGATATTCTTATCTACAATACATGAAAGATTAAAGATATTTCAACAATCAGATAGCCAACTATTTCATAAGCAGCATACATTACTCATGGTGAAAATATTCATAAAATAAACTGGAGAACATTCATACAAGAACATAGGTTCAAAGAGTTATAACGGTCTCACAGTTAATGGATACAAAGATGAAAACGAAATAGTTCCTCTTCAACAAATCCATAGCACACATTTAAATATTCCACCAAGCTTTCTGCATCAGGAAAACCATCTTTCTTTATTGCAAAGAGAAATAGTTCTTCTTACAATATTCTTTCTAGTCTAACTGGGAAAAAGTCCTTCTCCCTTCTTAGTCTATTACAGTTATACAAAAGGGTGAGATGGTTGGGCTGCCCAAAGTAACCTTTGGGCTTCCCAACTCTTCATTTCCCATTGTTTACTTTCCCTTAATGATTTACAAAAGTGTTACAAAATACAAAAGCGACCACTCCTTTATGAAGAGGGCCCCACTTGGGTGTCAAGGAATTTCTTCCATTTCGAGGCTTCAGTGGAAAAGCCCTCAAATGCACAGGGTCCAAGAACTGGATATTGATTTCAAATTTCTCAGCCTGGTTCTTTATAGCATCCACTCTAGCTGCGCTCAACCGAAGTTGGTCATCCAAAAGCTCTACACTAACTGCTGAATGGCCCACTTCACTTCTCAGCATCTGGCCATCAATGGCCTTGATGTGTTGCACTCTTGCTTCCTCTTCCTGATGCCTTTTTTGTAACATATCTATAAATGAATTGTGGTTTGGGAAATCATCCAGCCTCTGCTTGGCTTCTACTTGGCACCGATTTTATGTGATGAGGACTCTCCTAAAAAATTCAGTACAGGCTCCCTTCGTCTTCTTGACTGTTTTCTTGAAATCCTTAGCGGTGTTAATAGCAAATTATACTAAGTCGTAATCCCGCTTGAGGGCTTGTTTATCTTTTGATGGCAGATCTGCTGGAGTTTCCTCATTGTTCTCCAACCTCACCATTCTTGTAGTCAAGACCTCAAGGACATCCTGAGATCTGTCCACAAAATAAGATGCAGTTGCCAAGATTTCTTCTAGTCTGCCATCGATCTGCAGCACTCTACATCTCTCATCTTCAACAGCAGTCTGTAACTACAGCATCTTGGTATTTTGGGCCAAGACGTGCTCTTTGAATGGCTAGAGGTTAACCTGCTGTTCTCTTGCTTCCTCCAGAGCAGTTGTTAAAGAAGAAACCTGTTCTTGATGTTCCTTTCTCAGTTCTTGGGTATGCAGCGTATTGGCTTCCAGAAGGATCTTTTGCCGCTCTTCTAGTTCCTCCACCTTTGCCAGTAGCTGTTCCTTTTTAGTTCTTAACTCTTGATATTCTTTCTGTACTCTCTCTAGAGACTCCTGTGTTATTTCCAGAACTTGTATTTCTCCTTGGAGGGCCTGTACTTCAGCTCTTGAGGATTTCATTTCCCTTTGCATATCTTCATATTTCCTCTTGAGCCTGTTGCTTTCTTCCCTCTCTTTCCTCAATGTGTCTTTTAACTGGGCAGAGGATTTCTTGGACTGCTCCAAGTCAGTTATTACCTTGTCCATGTTATCTTTTGAGGCGTGGAGAAGTGCAGTCCCAGCTCTTAGGGTGAGCCTTGGATCTTGGTCTGTTCCTAACATAATAGCCGTATCCGTTATCATTTTGCCAGGCATATTTCCTGCTTCTACTTTCCTCTTTGTCCTCTTCATTATTCTCTTCATTGCCCTATCATAATAAATAGTGTTGAAATAGAAAATTTCTTCTCCTTTTTTCTACACAAAAGGAACTAGCTTGAGAGTGGGTACCATGGGTGTGCTGGCAGCTGGTACTTGTGGGTCCTGAACCTCGAGGTTCTCAACATCCTGGGTCTTCCCCCCAGCTATGTTAGAAGCTGACTGTTCTGTCTCAGTTTGTGTCAGCTTCACCCTCTCTGCCTCCTGCTTTTGTAGCTCCTCATCGAGCTTTCTTTTCGCTTCTTCAGCTGCTTTTCTAGCTTCTTCTTCTACCTCTTTAGCTGCTTCCTGGGCTTTCTCAGCTGCTTCTTGGGCAACTTTTCTTTTCCCTTCCTCTTCATTGTGCAACCACTCTGCAACTTCCTGTGCCAATCTCTGGGCTTCTTCATTTCTCCTTTTGGATTCTTCCTCTGCCTTTGCCTGCTCATCCCCCTTTCCACCTTTGGTGGTGATTTTCTTCGTGAATCTTCTCTTCAGTGCTGTCATGTTCGGGGCATTTCGGAAGACAGATTCTTCCCTATCAAAATGGTGAGTATACTTGAAATGCACCTTGTTTTCTTTACAATGATCAACCACTTTACCGTGGGAGTCATTTCTGTGATAGGGCATCTCGCCAAAATGGAACCTCTCCAGCTCCTCTACGAATTCACCAGCTTGTTTCACCTTAGTGAACCTGTAGCTTCCAAGTTTGAAGGGCAAGGGAGGATAAGTAGTCTTCTTGTGTTCAAATAGGAAGCTGCCTATTCCATCCAGGAACACTTGTCTGACTACCTCCTTATGGACAATGTAATCAGTTTCATATTTTGGCAGTAGGGAAGGTTCTCTCGAGCCTCCAAACATTCTGAAGTACATGCCATGTTCGATAAAATAGTAGTCTGCGTAATCTTGTATCACTTGCATGGCCTCCTCCGACATACAATCACACTCTTTCCGGAAAATGAGTGCGTATAGTGGCATAATGAAGTGCTCACAGACTTCTCTGTAATGGCTGTGGTATTGGTGTGACCACAGTGGTCTATAAGCAGCATAGACATGCATTCTTTTCCTGTCCCAGATGCACCTGAGACCAGGGAAAGGCTGGTTGCATAGTATACAGTCTATGAGTATTGAGCTCATATAAAATTTAGACCTTTTCTGGGACTCTCCTTCCAAGGCTGAGGCCAAGCAAGAATAAAGACTACTTGATACAAGGCTGGCCTAATTGAAGACTGTCCCTTGTGTTGCCACATGAAAAATGATGGGTAACCACTCTAGCTTGAAGAATCTGCCATGGGCTCTCCCAAAGATCCTATTAAGCATCAGAGCTATAAATATGTGGGGAGCTCTTAAACTTGCAGTATCATATTCTCCAGTTACTCTGTTCCTGAAATGTTTTCCAGTCAACATAATTCTTTTCATGGTTTCTATCAAGTCCATCCTAATGTTGTTTAACTAGTCATCAGATAAGAAGATTTGGGCTTTTGGCAGGTGGTAGGCCAGCGCTACATATCCAGGGCTATATGCAGCATAACCCTATTTGTTAACATCTCCCAGAATCATTGTTGTGACATCTGCCTGAGCCAGAATCCACCCAATCACTTCAGAGCATGGGAACAGCTCTGGTCTGGTGGCTACTTTCATCAGTGCAGATCTTGCAATGTTAGCGTATATGGATTCTTCCTCTAATCCTATGTTAGGAACTTCTCTTCGGGTGATCAGTCTATAGATTTCCACCCAATGGTATTCGGGTTCAATGCCAGAGATGCATTTCGTGTCCTCATAGATGTATTCTGTCTTAGTTACAACTTCTACTTCTCGCTCTTCCTCGACCATAGGGGCCTTCTTCTTTTGTCTCTTTGACATGGTGAGATCTTCCTGTCATAAAATTGTAACATTAAGATCCTTTGGCTGAGTGGCCAACTTGTATACATTGCAATGTGCTATTTGTCCTATGTTTAATATGATAACGATCAGTTAATGAAGCAAATGTATGCATGTATAGCCTGAGATAGCCTAACCAACAGAACTATGATAACCAAATGTACAGTATTCAGTGACTTAATTTATGTCTACCATGATGGAAACTAGCTGTGTGCAATAAACTATGCATGCTACCATTACTTGCCAATATAAAACATTAACAATATAATCCAGCAGGAATGAAATCTACATAATATTGAAGAAGACTCATGCGGGTCGCGGGAAAAACATTCATATTGACACAACCAAAACCTCCATCTGTCATGTTCGGGTGATTTTATCGCTTTGCTACGCGGGACAAGGAGGGGAAAAATACACGCGATTTCAACAGTGTTCATGCCCACATGCTCAAGGTCAAAAAACTAAAAACCACGGCATATCCCTTTCACCCGGCTAGGGTTTCAGACGATTGTGCATGGAACGGCGCGGAAAAACAACTATTCGGGGATGCGGGAAAAATGAAGGTCACAACGGCAATGGGAACCATCAGATACTTCAAGAAAAGCACACAGAACCCCCCCTACACAATCATCACCACCCAGGGCATCTTGGTGCAGACGGCGTAACGAACGTCTTCCCCAAACCCCCATTCCCTACGCGCAGGGATTCGCAAACAAAGGGCCGCTGGCCAAAATACTGCTTCAGGGTTAAAATTCCCCATCCCATGGTCAAAAGGATAAAAGTTTCACCTATATAGGAGTCTAATTGAATGGGACGAGAAATACGGCCGGGGAAGCATAACATCATAGAAAACCACCAACAGTTCAAACGGAAAGGGAAAAATGAAGAGCCTACCTGGCAATACGGCGAGTATGGCGGGTCGACGACTATCAGGATTCCACAATTGCCACCTGGATGCAAGTACATCGACCGATGGGTTCTTCATAGCTCATGAAAATGACATGCACAACAATGACAATGCTCAACAATCGAGAATAACAATAAAAAATATAACCCCTCGACCCGTATATATAGTCAACACCACGGGCGCGAAAAACATCGGATGTCAGAGCGTTTTCTAATCGGAGGCTGAAAGCACTCGTCCATCCGTAATGGCGGATGGCCAAAGTGTAGATCCAGCCACAGAGACGTGCATGGTTGGAAAACCTAGAAGATCGAACGTTGGAGAGTTTCTGAATCGGAGGCTGAAAGCTTATTTTGCTCCGCAACGACGAAAAGCTGAACCAAAAATCCCTCTGCAACGGTGGGGATAACCGGGAGAAAATCTTGAATTGGAAGATAACTATTGAAATATCGGCAATATTGGCACTTCCCTCATCTGCAATGGTGGAAACGTAAAACCTCCCACCATCCGCAACGAGATTTAAGTCAGAAGCAACAATACCTAACGGCTCCGAAAGTTTAGAGTTTTGGCAGCTGTAACGGTGGAAGAAATGATCAGAAAAAATTCCGATGCAAAACCAAAAAGCATCTGACGTGAAAACAAAGAAATTGGAAAAATTAATCGAAGTCAAACCGAAAATCTATCCACAACTGCGGAAGCAGAAGTGACAATGGTTCCGATGCAAAACCAAAACCCATCCGATTTCTCCAACCGAATCAGTAGCAAAGTCGAAGTTAAAACTCAAAATCCATCCGCAACAGTGGAGAAAGAAATGACAAGTATTTCTGATCTAAACCAAAAAATCCACTGACATGAAAGACTGACAGATCGGAAGACAAAAACGCATTTCCTTCCGCAACGACGAAAGACGAAAACAAGGACTCACCCGCAACGGCGGACGATCAAAACAAAATACCTATCGATTCAGACCGGTTTCAAATGCAATTAAAGGCAAATGATAAAGGTTTGATCAATCATTGAAATTCTTAATCAAAATTGAAAAATAGCTGTAGATCAATCCAAGCATAAGCAAGTCTTTTCTGACACATTCTCAAACCAAACCCAAGAAGACAATTAAACTGATTCAAGCAAAAGGAGGGTCCTAAATTTTTTGGAATTTTGGGAAATTTGTTGCAGTTGCAACAATTGGTGACTACTTGGTGAACCCGTGATTTCTAAATTAACTGCTTCCAAGTGCAAGACCATCTGAATAAAAGTTGAAATCTTCTTGATGTCTATATCCTTGGGCTGGCCAACTTAGGCATTTAAACCATTGAGAAGTAGTCTATTCTTTGGGAAATGGTAACATCAGAAATATTGCAAGTCTGAATAACTCTTTTGAGGCCAAATAAGTGAGGTTTATTTTTCCTGTCCTTAAGTAGTTTCCAGCTTGGACACCACAGGATTGTAACAGATAGTAAACAGTATTATCCTTGTGTTCCTCATTCCCATGCCAACTGCACTTTTGTGCCTTTTGAACTTTAGTTCTTTTGATATGAGTACTCCTGCATGCCTTTCTTACTGAATTTTAATTCAGGATCCTCTATCCCATAGTGTCCTTTTGTGTGAACAGTGTACTTCATATTTCAGTTCACAGACGGAGAGGATCTTGTGGCAATCTAGTACTTCATGCTTTGATACTTTGCTTTGATATGTATTGTTTTCTTTAAGGAGTTTTGACTCTTGATAGCTTTTAGCTTTTTTGAAATTATGGCATGGGATCATTTATATATGATATACTGTTTACTCTGCTTCCTTTCCATAGGTCTTTTGTTGTCACCGCCTTGGATATTTAAGATGTGAAATGGATGGAGCCTCGAAATAGTATTCCAGACCTCTTTTACTTCTGAGTTATTTACAGGGGTTAAGTAAGACTTCAATGAATGCATTTCCGGTTAGGAACACTGCTACTAGAAGACATTCTATACTTTAAAGCACAGTCTTTCGCTCAAGATTTCAGTTAATAAAGAACCCTGATGTTTCCATTGCAACCAAAAGTTTTCCTCTTTATTCAAAACCAAAAGAAATGCTAGCAAAGCAATAAAATAAAACAGCATCAAATCAAATAATCAAAAGAAAAACATCAAAGAATTAAAGAACACAGAACAATTTATTTATGTACAAAGCAAAAAGAAAGAAAAATTTCGCCCACTCCTAAAAAAATTTAAATCTAGATAGCTAAAGGATGGGCTGGATCATAGACATGAGATATCTAACCATGGTCTAGCTGGGCTAGTTTTGAAACTGAACACATGTCTACTATCCTACAATCATCTCTTACAGCTTGAAGAAGTTGAAGGAGCTCAGGCTGAGCGTCAGTCATAGAACTAGCCTTGCTTGAGGTATGATGTCTTAGCTTACACTCAGTCAGATAGTTTCCCAGGACAGAATCGGCAGATTCATTTCCTTCCCCTAGCTTAGTGACGGTATACTTCATATAAGGCTATCTCGAAATCTTAATCTTATTTGGGGTACCCTTGAGAGGCAATAATAGATGAGACCAATCCGAAGCAAAATAGCCTTTTAACCTGGCAGACCAATCTCTGTTCAGTATAAGCCCATATCCACTAGGTATGTCAACCACAGTAATGTCGATAAATTGACAAATCTTGTTGTTTGCAGACAAGCGAATGAGGACATTTTTCATTTCTCCCACTACTTTGACACCTGAGCTGTCTAATTGCGTTACTTCACAAAATGTGGACTCCAGCTTACCCTTAATATTTTTGTAAATCTCCAGAGACATAACATTCACCGCTGATCCAGAATCTACCAAGCAATTATGCACATCGTGATTCAACATTTCTAGGGTTAAAAGAAAAGGTGGGGTATCAACTTTCTCTTCCCAACTTGGTTCTATGTCTTCTTCTCCTGGTTGGTTTTGAGTAGGCAAATCCTCTTCATGCTCTCTACTTTCATTAGTGTTTTCCTCACTAACACCTATCAGTTCTTCTACGGGTTTGATAGTCTCAGTGATTGGCTCTACCTCTTGGTTGAGGGTATTGGCTCTAGGTGTTTTGTCCTCAACCTTCACCTCTACTTGTCTCTTGACATTCTTTTGCAGACTTTTGATCTTTGAAATTGTCAAATCTATATCCTTTGTTGCTGTAGGTGTGCATTCAGTGTTGAGAGCGCTCTCTTCAGTGTCAAACATCGAGATACCATTCCATGAAAGCATAGTTTCATTATCTTATTTCTCCATAGCCTAGTTTTTCTTCTCCTCCTTGCCACTGTTCTTGGTTTCTTTAGAATCTAGTAGCTGATTCATAACCAGTGTTATCGAATTCAACCATTGCGGGCACTTCTTTTCTGAATGAGGTTATTGGTGAAAAGTGCAGAAATTATCATCCCCTAATTTTGATATGTTTACTGATGGTAGATGTGGGGGGGGGACTTGCCATTGGTTGCTATCCTCTCTTTTTGGATAATAGGGTTTGTGAGTTTTCTGAGCTTCCCTCCCTTTCTCCAGGTCTATTATTCTATTGGACAGATTCTGCATCATTTTCAGCATTCCCTGATAATCATGGGAGTGATCCTCTTTAGGTTTAGATAGCAGTAAAGCTCTTCTCCCAGTAGTATTCTCTTCAGGTAAGTCAGGGTAATATTCTACACTTTCCATTTCATCTTCTACCCTTCCTTCCTCTTCATAAGTCTCTACCAATGTAAGCTTGGCTTTCATTTTAGCGAACATAGCTAACTCAGATCCTAGGGCAGATGTATAATATTCAATTAAGACCTTGTCTGAGGGTCTGTCAGCTTCAGAAAAAATCTTTAGGTATAATGAGAATATTTGAGTGAACTTATGTACCTTTTCATTCTTCTCTTTTCTTAACAAACCAAGACCTTTCATCAATGAGGCATGCATTTTTTGGGCTGTGTATTTACTCCTGAAAACCCTTTCGAAAGTGTTCCAGTTTGGGATCGAGTTTGCGGGCAGGGAAAAGTACCATGAAGCAGCTGCCCCTTTCAAAGTACGAGGGAATAATCTACAGACAACATCTTCGTACTCCCCAGCCCTTAACCCTTCTACTACTAAATAAAAAATCTGCAAGTGATCATCTACAACAGTCTTTTCCTTAGGGTCAAACTTAGGCAGTAGCTTATCAAAACCCTTAGGTAAGTTATGCAATGGAGGCATGAGGTTCAAAGGTGATCTAGCTCTCCAAGCAGGTAATGGGTTGGGTTGGTTCACAATCACACCAGCCATGAGTATAGGGAAAAGAACAAAATATGAGCAAATAGCAACGTAGGATGAGAACAGGATTTCTTAGTTCAAAGGTGTAACCGAAACCTGTAAGTACTTGGGTCAGGATGAAAGCTTCAAATATCTGTTGGTAAGGTAATCTTGGGAAAGCTAAGTTTCCACGGCCAGCCATTCACTGGCGGCCCTCCTTCTAGCGCCAAAATTGTTGAGGCCTAGAAATTTGTAGGCGACAACAGTAAGGGATTCTCCCCAATCAATGTTCCCAACTAGCCTGTTGACTGTTTGGTATAGGGAATCCATCCGGTTTACGGTCCGGATACCGTAGGTCAAGTAACAAAACAAAGGTTTTACCAGTTACGGCCCGGTCCACCGAGTTTTTGTATTTTTGACTTAATGTATGAGATGCATATACCTAATTAACCATGCAGGGTGATGAGGATGCAGGGAGCAGTCACAATGTGATGTGCAGGTTCCTACCTCTCGTCTTAAGGATCACATGCATCTATATCACATATGCAGTAATGAAATGAACTAACTACCTATCTATCTACCTATCCCCGGGGATCCCGAATATGATTTATTTATGAGTAATGTGGATTATTCATGCATTATAAATAGAAATTACAGGTAGCTGATATTTTTATCTACAATACATGAAAGATTAAAGATATTTCAACAATCAGATAGCCAACTGTTTCATAAGCAGCATACATTACTCATGGTGAAAATCTTCATAAAATAAACCGTAGAACATTCATACAGGAACATAGGTTCAAAGAGTTAGAACGGTCTCACAGTTAATGGATACAAAGTTGAAAACAAAATAGTTCCTCTTCAACAAATCCATAGCACACATTTGAATATTCCACCAAGCTTTCTCCATCAAGCAAACCATCTTTCTTTATTGCAAAGAGAAATAGTTCTTCTTAAAATATTCTTTCTAGTCTAACTGGGAAAAAGTCCTTCTCCCTTCTTAGTCTATTACATTTATACAAAAGGGTGAGATGG
>LPNX010314665.1:80585-91777 GCA_001517045.1 Pseudotsuga menziesii | reverse complement strand
ACAACTTGCACATGGTGGGACTCATGGACTAGGCAAATAAGACAAAATAAATGGAATAATGTCTAAGTGGGTAAATACTATGGGTTGATTATTCTAACAGGTTGGGCTGCCCAAAGTAACCTTTGGGCTTCCCAACTCTTCATTTCCCATCGTTTACTTTCCCTTAACGATTTACAAAATTGTTACAAAATACAAAAGCGACCACTCCTTTATGAAGAGGGCCCCACTTGGGTGTCAAGGAATTTCTTCCATTTCGAGGCTTCAGTGGAAAAGCCCTCAAATGCACAGGGTTCCAAGAACTGGATATTGATTTCAAATTTCTCATCCTGGTTCTTTATAGCCTCCACTCTGGCTGCACTCAACCGAATTTGGTCCTCCAAAAGATGTACACTAACTATTGAATGGCCCACTTCGCTTCTCAGCATCTGGCCATCAATGGCCTTGATGCATTGCACTCTTGCTTCCTCTTCCTGATTCCTTTTTTGTAACATCTCCATAAACGAATTGTGGTCTGGGAAATCATCCAGCCTCTGCTCGACTTCTACTTGGCACCAGTTGTATGTGATGAGGACTCTCCTAAAAAATTCCGTACAGGCTCCCTTCGTCTTCTTGACTGTTTTCTTGAAATCCTCAGCGGTGTTAATAGCAAATTCTACTAAGTCGTAATCCCGCTTGAGGGCTTGTTTATCTTTTGATGGTAGCTCTGCTGGAGTTTCCTCATTGTTCTCCAACCTCGCCATTCTTACAGTTAGGACCTCGAGGACATCCTGAGATCTGTCCACAAAATAAGATACAGTTTCCAAGATTTCTTCCAGTCTTCTATCGATCTGCAGCACTCTACATCTCTCATCTTCAACAGCAGTCTGTAACTGCAGCATCTTGGTCTTTTGGGCCAAGATGTGCTCTTTGAATGGCTGGAGGTTAACCTGCTATTCTCTTGCTTCCTCCAGAGCAGTTGTTAAAGAAGAAACCTATTCTTGATGTTCCTTTCTCAGTTCTTGGGTATGCAGCGTATTGGCTTCCAGAAGGATCTTTTGCTGCTCTTCTAGTTCCTCCACCTTTGCCAGTAGCTGTTCCTTTTCAGTTCTTAACTCTTGATATTCTTTCTATACTCTCTCTAGAGACTCCTGTGTTGTTTCCAGAACTTGTATTTCTCCTTGGAGGGCCTATCCTTCGGCTCTTGAGGATTTCATTTCCCTTTGCATATCTTCATATTTCCTCTTGAGCCTGTTGCTTTCTTCCCTCTCTTTCCTCAATGTGTCTTTTAATTGGGCAGAGGATTTCTTGGACTGATCCAAGTTAGTTATTACCTTGTCCATGTTATCCTCTGAGGCGCGGAGAAGTGCAGTCCCAGCTCTCAGGGTGAGCCTTGGATCTTGGTCTGTTCCTAACATAACAGCCATATCCGTTATCATTTTTCCAGGCATATTTCCTGCTTCTACTTTCCTCTCTATCCTCTTCATTATTCCCTTTGTTGCCATATCATAATAAACAGTGTTGAAATCGGGAATTTCTTCTCCCTTTTTCTGCACAAAAGGAACCAGCTTGAGAGTGGGGACCATGGGTGTGCTGGTAGCAGGTACTTGTGGGTCTTGAACCTCGGGGTTCTCAACATCCTGGGTCTACCCCCCAGCTATGTAAGAAGCTGACTGTTCTATCTCAGTTTGTGTCAGCTTTACCCTCTCTTCCTCCTGCTTTTGTAGCTCCTCATCGAGCTTTCTTTTCGCTTCTTCAGCTGCTTTTCTAGCTGCTTCTTTTGCCTCTTTAGCTGCTTCTTGGGATTTCTAAACTGTTTGGGCAGCTTTTCTTTTCCCTTCCTCTTCACTATGCAACCACTTTGCAACTTCCTGTGCCAATCTCTGGGATTCTTCATTTCTCCTTTTGGCTTCTTCCTCTGCCTTTGCCTGCTCATCCCCCTTTCCACCTTTGGTGGTGATTTTCTTCGTGAATCTTCTCTTCAGTGCTGTCATGTTCGGGGCATTTTGGAAGACAGATTCTTCCCTATCAAAATGGTGAGTATACTCGAAATGCACCTTGTTTTCTTTACAATGATCAACCACTTTACCGTGGGAGTCATTTCTGTGATAGGGCATCTCGCCAAAATGGAACCTCTCCAGCTCCTCTATAAATTCACCAGCTTGTTTCACCTTAGTGAACCTGTAGCTTCCAAGTTTGAAGGGCAAAAGAGGATAAGCGGTCTTCTTGTGTTCGAACAGGAAGCTGCCTATTCCATCCAGGAACACTTGTCTGACTGCCTCCTTATGGACAATGTAATCAGTTGCATATTTTGGCAGTAGGGAAGGTGCTCTCGAGCCTCCAAACATTCTGAATTACATGCCATGTTTGGTCAAATAGTAGTCTGCGTAATCTTGTATCACTTGCATGGCCTCCTCCGACATACAATCACACTCTTTCCAGAAAATGAGTGCGTATAGTGGCATAATGAAGTGCTCACAGACTTCTCTGTAATGGCTATGGTACTGGTGTGCCCACAGTGGTCTATAAGCAGCATAGACAGGCATTCTTTCCCTGTCCTAGATGCACCTGAGACCAGGGAAAGGCTGGTTGCATAGTATACAGTCTATGAGTATTGAGCTCATTTAAAATTCAGACCTTTTTCGGGACTCTCCTTCCAAGGCTGAGGCCAAGAAAGAAGAAAGACTGCTTGATACTAGGCTGGCCCAATTGAAGATTGTCCCTTGTGTTTCCACATGAAAAATGATGGGTATCCACTCTAGCTTGAAGAATCTACCATGGGCTCTCCCAAAGATCCTATTAAGCATCATAGCTATAAATATGTAGGGAGCTCTTAAACTTGCAGTATCACATTCTCCTATTACTCTATTCCTGAAATGTTTTCCAGTGAACATCATTCTTTTCATGGTTTCTATCAAGTCCATCCTAATGCTGTTTAACCAGTCATCAGATAAGAATATTTAGGCTTCTCCCAGGTGGTAGGGAAGCGCTACATATCCAGGGTTGTATGCAGCATAACCCTGTTTGTTAACATCTCCGAGAATCATTGTTGTGACATCTGCCCGAGGCAGAATCCACCCAATCACTTCAGAGCATGGGAACAGCTCTGGTCTGGTGGCTACCTTCATCAGTGCAGATATTTCAATGTTAGCGTATATGGATTCTTCCTCCAATCCTATGTCAGGAACTTCTCTTTGGGTGATCAGTCTATAGATTTCCCCCCACTGGTATTCGGGTTCAATGCCAGAGATGCACTTCATGTCCTCATAGATGTATTCTGTCTTAGTTACAACTTCTACTTCTAGCTCTTCCCTGACCATAGGGGCCTTCTTCTTTTGTCTCTTTGACATGGTGAGATCTTCCTGTCATAAAATTGTAACATTAAGCTCCTTTGGCTGAGTGGCCAACTTGTAGACATTGCAATGTGCTATTTCTCCTATGTTTAATATGATAACGATTAGTTAATGAAGCAAATGTATGCATGTATAGCCTGATATAGCCTAACCAACAGAACTATGATAACCAAATGTACAGTATTCAGTGACTTAATTTATGTCTACCATGATGGAAACTAGCTGTGTGCAATAAACTGTGCATGCTACCATTACTTGCCAATATAAAACATTAACAATATAATCCAGTAGGAATGAAATCTACATAATATTGAAGAAGACTCATGCGGGTCGCGGGAAAAACATTCATATTGACACAACCAAAACCTCCGTCTGTCATGTTCGGGTGATTTTATCGCTTCGCTACGCGGGACAAGGAGGGGAAAAATACACACAATTTCAAGAGTGTTCATTCCCACATGCTCAAGGTCAACAAACTAAAAACCACGGCATATCCCTTTCACCCGGCTACGGTTTCAGACGATTGTGCGCGGAACGGCGAGACAAAACAACTATTCGGGGATGCGGGCAAAATGAAGGTCGCAATGGCAATGGGAACCATCAGATACTTCAAGAAAAGCACACAAAACCCCCCCTGCACAATCATCACCACCTGGGGTAGCTTGGTGCAGACGGCGTAACGATCGTCTGCCCCAAACCCCCATTCCCTTCACATGGGTATTCGCAAACAAAGGGCCGCTAGCCAAAATACTGCTTCGGGGTTAAAATGCCCCATCCCATGGTAAAAAGGATAAAAGTTTCACCAATATAGGTGTCTAATTAAACAGGACAAGAAATACGGCTGGAGAAGCATACCATCATAGAAAACCACCAACAGTTCAAACAGAAAGGGAAAAATGAAGAACCTACCTGGCAATAAGGCGAGTATGGCAGGTCGACAACGGTCAGGATTCCATAATTGCCACCTGGATTCAAGTACACTGACCGAGGGGTCCTTCATAGCTCATGAGAATGACACGCACAACAATGACAGCGCTCAACAGTCGAGAATAACAATAAAAAATATAACCCCTCGACCCGTATATATAGTCAACACCACGGGCGCGAAAAACATCGGACGTCGGAGCGTTTTCTAATCGGAGGCTGAAAGCACTCGTCCATCCGCAAGGGTGGACTGCCAAAGTGTAGATCCAGCCGCAGAGACATGCATGGTGGGAAAACCTAGAAGATCGGACGTCGGAGAGTTTCTGAATCGGAGGCTGAAAGCTTATTTTGCTCTGCAATGGCAGAAAGCTGAACCAAAAATCCCTCTGAAACGATGGGATAACTGGGAGAAAATCCTGAATCAGAAGATAACTATTGACATATTGGCAAGATTGGCACTTCCCTCATCCGCAACGACGGAAACGTAAAACCTCCCACCATCTACAACGAGATTTAAGTCGGAAGCAACAATACCTAACGGCTTGGAAAGTTTAGAGTTTTGGCAGCCGTAACGGCGGAAGAAATGATCAGAAAAACTTCCGATGCAAAACCACAAAGCATCTGACGTGAAAACAAAGAAATCGGCAAAATTAATTGAATTCAAACTGAAAATCTATCTGCAACGGCGGAAGCAGAAGTGACAGTGGTTCCAATGCAAAACCAAAACCCAGCCTATTTCGCCAACCGAATCGGGAACAAAGTCGAAGTTAAAACTCAAAATCCATCCGCAATGGCGGAGAAAGAAACGACAAGTCTTTCTGATCTAAACCAAAAAATCCACCGACGTGAAAGACCGACGGATCGGAAGACGAAAACGCATTTCCTTCCGCAATGGCGGAAGACGAAAACAAAGACTCACCCGTAATGGCAGACGATCAAAACAAAATACCTTCCGATTCAGACCGACTTCAAATGCAATTAAAGGAAAATGATGAAGGTTTGATCAATCATTGAAATTCTTAATCAAAATTGAAAAATAGCTGCAGATCAATCCAAGCATAAGAAAGTATTTTCTAACACATTCTCAAACCAAACCCAAGAAGACAATTAAACTAATTCAAGCAAAAGGAGGGTCCTAAAATTTTTGGAAATTTGGGAAATTTGTTGCAGCTGCAACACACTCATAAACTAGAATGACAAGAAACTATGAAAGATATAATAACCAGCACTTAGAAAATTGACACCAACCCCATTGACATATCTCCATTGACCACTCACATGATCGACATCGACCGATGACCCCAAAGGTCAAATCATGCCTTCATGACTACGGTCAGAAGGAGCACCAAAAACAAATCACATTTAACTTAAACTCCATAGACCGTGCTGGACCATCACTTCTACCATTAATACATCCATCAACAGAAACATCACCTGATCCACCTATAAATATCAAGTTAGAAAAAGATCATTTACCGCATTTTCAAGAGATAAAACAACCGAGTATTCAGAAATTTGAGAGCCGAGACCTTGTAAGAAAAGACAATCAAGAGACCAATAAGATGGACCCAAAACAAACCAGAGCTACATCTGCAAAAACAAAAGAACTACAATCCACTGAAACTCCACTTATGAGAAGATTAAGAAATATAAAAAATGCCAAGGTACAGGAAACCTCATGGGAGAAAACCTGGGTAGAAATCAAAGAGTGGGACTATATGGACAAGAAAATGACACCAGAAGTGGAGAAGATAAGCTACAACACCATCATGAGTTACATGAACACACCATTCATGGAAATCTTTGGAGGAACAAAAGAAACAATAGTGAAATTTATCATTAGTCGATATCACAATGGAAAATTTTACTTCGATAGGCCAGTAGAAATTTCTGGTGAAGTTATATACAAACTTACCGATCTCTCAAATCAGGGCGACCCTATCCCTATTGGTATAAAAGAAGGACTGGTAGGACGATTGACTGGAACACCAATAGGGAAGAACTCGAAAGGGCTAATGATCAGTCAAATACAAGCCCAGATGCCACAAATTGTGGCCAAAATCATAGAAACAGGACTCACTCCTATAGGTTAAGGGAGTGATACGAAGCTAGACATGTTGGAAGTAGTCGACATAATAGAATGTACAGGGAAAATTTATCATTGGGCTCAGCATGTTGCCAACATGCTTAAGACTATATGTGAGAAATGTCAGGAGTCGGATGAGAAACAAGAACAAATTGTATTGGAAACAACCAAACTGTAGAAACTGGAGAGACAAGCACACCAGTGGGTACAACAAGCACTATCGACCCTCAACAAACTAGATACAATTTTTCCACAAATGAAAAGACTACTAGATGCAGTAGAGGAGAAAGATCAATTCATGGGACCCGACATGGAAATCATTTCATACCTTTCCATCCAAGAAAAGATGTCGACTCTGTCAAGCATTACAACATTAAATATCGACATCCAGAAAGTATTACAGAACTGGACAAAATTTCAACACCAACTGGTCATTATAGCATAAGCAATTGTGGAAATATGCGTACATAAATGACCAACCATCCGACTACATAGTCCATGAAGACAAACAATACCATAAACAACCACCTAAGACATCACACTATTGAATTACCTCCCCTGTTTCTTCGGGATGAAGAAAGATTTTGTTCCTGGGGGAGATGTTGGAGGAGCTAGTCGGTAAGCTGACTTGTTGAATAGCCGATTAATTGGAGATTAGGTTGGCTGCATAAGGTCGTTTCGATTGACCAAACTGATAGGTAGTTATATGTAACCGTTTGTAAATCATATATATTAGGTTGTTGAGCCAGATGAGAACTCGGTTCAGTTCTATGTATGTATGGACCCTCATGTTATAATATAATCAGTTACTCCCTTATCTATGTTCTTGTCTCTTGTGTATGTTATGTCTATATGATTCTATGTGTATTATTGGTAACCCTCTGTGATCTGTGAGATTACAACAAGACCCAATGTTCACGCATCCACTACCACCCCCATGAGGATGACCACCAGTGTAAAGACCAAGACAAGGGAGTCAACATCCTCCACAAATGGAGTAGGGGGAAGAATCTGACCACTCCCAAATATATGAGCACGATAAGGGCCTGTGATGCTTCCAAGTCCGACACCATGGTCTGTACTAGGACCAAGGATGGGTGATAGGATACCAGGCATGTCGAAAATAAAATGACCCAAACTCAAGAGAGTATAAATATACTCAAGTAACTGTGATCCCAAAGGCTAACTAACACATAAAGAGCACACTCCTAAGAAAATCTACAGCCATAATACAAACAAACCAAGGGGAGGATATGTGAGCTCCCAAATGCAGTAGGTATGTCTTGCCTAGGAGAGGCTCAAAACTCCCATACACTACAAGCAGGTATGTAATCAATTATAGTGGCCCTTAGCTTCAATGCATAAACCATCTATGCTGTCCAACCTCCACCTGGCCAGGACACCTACAGAATAACCTTTGCAAGTACCCCTTGTGATACCTAGGTAAGGAAACTAAGGTCACCCTGATATAACCAATGCTCAGGCGGACATTCGTAGGTGGGATCGACCATATGGGTAAGGTAGCAAAGCTCAAAACTCTCAAAAAATCCCCCATATACGAATACAATCCTGGAGATATCTCTGGTGCCCACAGAAAGTGACCAAGGGTATCCCAATCACAATCACGGGCACTGCCTCGTGCTTAACTCCTATGTAAGAGGAGTGTTCCGAGAAACATTAATTATACCAAGGGTTTCACTCTCTCACTTGGAAAAACACCTAATTGTTCCGAGAAACATTAATTATACTAAGGGTTTCACTCTACTCACAATGAACTATTCCAAGACCCTAAAACCTAATATTATTGATGCACCCTAGAAAAGAAAAGAGTGTAATTCATTTTATTAAGTGTTGATTTTATTTGGCTATAATTACTCAAAGGGTAAATGGACGTGAAACTAATGAAGTTATGGCACAACAAGAAGTAAAATGCACACCTAAAAATCAATGCAAATGCAATGTGTAGAATGAAAACAGGGTATGCTACTACGTAAAGTGCAATTTTTTTCGTTCAAATGTATATGCAATCATTCCTATATGAAAACCTAAACACAACTCTCATCCAAGAAATACAATGCAAGTACCTTCTTAAATCCATATGTAAGATGCAAGTAAGAATGCAACTATTTTGTATTTTCAATATAAAAGAATGAAAAATGCAAATAAAAGTCATCTAAAACTCTCAGTCTCTGCGGCCAACATAAAACATAAGGCCAACAAGACACCAAGATAAAATGAGTAATGCACTAATTGCAAAACAAAAAGGATAAATGACTTAAACTACTTTCAAAGAAAAATCAATGAAAAAGCGGTCTCTGGTCACAAAAGAAGCATCCAACAGACAACATTAGAACCCAGGAAGACCCAACCACACTCACAACCCACCCAACAACTTCCCGCAACATCAAACTCAACCAAAAGGGAGGATGTATGCGAATGTTTAAAGAATAACTGTGTATGTACGCGAATTTTGTCTAAAACGCTGCATGTATACGTGGATTTTGGCCAAAAACCTGCATGTATACGTGACTTTTGGCCAAAAATATGCGTATGTACATGACTTTTGGCCAAAATCCTGTGTATACAGAGAAGACAATGGTAAAAATCAGGCCAAGGGTCAAAGCAATAAAGGGGAGTGTCAATGGATGAACAAACATAGAAATGGGGAGAAACAACGAGCAAGTCAATAATATCAAGCACATTGTGCCTCTAAACCCCAAAGAAAAACAAGGAATGTCCCCAACAGAGTCTCCAATTCTGTTACAGAGAGAAACTTCCTATGGCTTGGGGTGTACCACAACAGACAGCTAGACCTGAGAAATCAATCCCTTCCAAATATACAAGAGAAACCAAACATCTAACACTAAAGGATCTCGAATCATACCTTATTCCGGACGGTTGAAGTAGATCCCCATTGAACTTTTTCCAATCCCACTTGCGCTAGTAATTTTTTCTCAATAATAGCAAACAAGATAGGCATGCAATATAATATGGTGTTAGATCTACTATAGGCTCTATAATAAATAGTGTATAAGCAATTAAACATATCCATGGATTCAATATTCATTCAAATGCACATTATTGGACAGAAAAAGATATTTCTATTAATAAAATCAGAGATTACACAAGTGACAACCTTTGTTGGCACGTCTACGAACCAGAGAAACTGAGTCCTCCACCTGGGCCTCCACCACCTCAATCCTCCATCTCTCAATAGCAAGCTCACAAACAAAGGAAAGCTTGGGAAGAACACAAAGTGATCCAAAGGGACAAAGGGATGTAGACTCAAGTATATGCAAGCTACAACAACAATGGACTATAGTTTCCTTGCTCTTCAATTCCTCTCCTTCAATATATCCAATGGGTTCCTTATATAGCACTCCAAAGGGGTAATGGAGGGTCAAATCTAAGCGATCTTGAGGCATATGGAAGGCCAAGAGTCAAGTGGTTCAGACACACATGAAGGAAAACTTTAGAAATATTTGGATTTATGCTCACATCCCGATGTACGCAGGTTTGAGGTCAAAAGTTGCGTATACATGTGAATATGAGATTAAAAGTCATGTACAACAATAAACATGTGTTTTTAGGGATGAACACTGAAACATCAAAGTATAATATCAATCCATGGGGTCCAAAGAGTCTACAGAGGGACAGGGAAGGCCATAAATATGCGATCAACCATGTGTGGTAAAATCAGCTATAACACTTGGCTTGTATCTTCTAAAATTCAAGGATGAAGAGTCACGATACTTTCCCTTACACAAAGATCTAGAGAATTTGTTATTCAGATAATATAATAAAACGAATGTTATGTTTTTTATTCTTGTCAATGATCTTTTAAGAAGTTTCATGTTTGGGTAAGGTTAATCTTGTTAATAACTATAATAGCAGGGTTATTTTCATAAATGGTAGTTTATATACATGATGGACCTATAGGCCCGAGCATTAGAACCTAATCGCTCTGATACCATATGCAATGCATCTATAGGCATTTTAATCTAATTAAAAAATTATTTTCTTTTTATTATACAAATGCATAATATTATTAATACAAGCTCAAATGGTGTATTTCTTAAATATGTGACTTGGTAACATATAATCATCATATAGACATAACAAAATATAAGTATTTTATAACGTCATAGAAGAAGTTATAATCACAAGAAAAATACCTTTTGATGACTGATGAGAATAGTGAGGAAGACCAACCGAAGCAAGATTCCATTTTCTCCTTAAGTTCCTCCCATCTTAATTTCCCAAAGTGGATCCATAGTTTTACCTCCCATGCAACTAGGGGTATAGATGACTCCTTAGCCCCATGATCCATCCACCTGGCCTCTTGTCCCTCCATTCCTGTGACCCCCAGAGAATAGAATAGTGATGCACCAGTAATTTATGTATCAATTATTCCAAGAGTTCTTAAACTCTTCCAACACTTCCAAACTCCGCATCCTCAAAATATCCCAAATTTCCCAATCCCTTCCAAAACTCTCACAAAAATATCTTCAAGAAAAAAGAACCTGCTCTTCCAACCTCAAGTCTCCTATTTGAACCCAAAATTCCTCCTCCTCCTCCTCATCCATTAGTAAATTCCAATATAATAATATTCACAATCAATAAATTTATTTCCTCAAAAGAAATAACAATTTGATTTAAATAAATAAAATATGAATAAACATGGTTTCAAAATCCCACTTCTCATGCTACTATCTTAAATGAAACTATGATAACTGCTTTCTAAATTTTGTGCAACCCTATCTATCCATTTATTTACATTACCCTCTCATACATAAGTCAATTTAGATATTTCCATACACTATATTATATTATGATATATGTCATATTATATG